>CM031958.1:25848166-26060666 GCA_018749465.1 Paracanthobrama guichenoti
AGATGACAATTCTTTCACCGTTTACTCCAAATCTGTATGACTTTGTATGGACAAAAACAGATAAAACACTCTTCAAAATCATACATGTTTGGAACAACATGAGGGTGAGGAAAAGATGAAAGAATATTTTTTATTGTGTGGGTGAACTATGCCATTAAAGGGATAGTTCACCCAAAAAATTTAATTATCCCATAATTTACTCACCCTCAATCCATCCTAAGTGTATATGACTTTCTTCTTTCAGACGAATAAAATCGGAGTTATATTAATGTCCTGGCTAATCCAAGCTTTATAATGGCAGAGAGTGAATGGCAGCCCAAAGTTTCAAGTCCAAAAAAAGTGCATCCATCCATTACAAATGTAATCCACACGGCTCCGGGGGGTTAATAAAGACCTTCTGAAGTGAATCGATGGGTTTGTGCAAGAAAAATATCCATATTTAAAACTTTATAAAGTGAAATATCTAGCTTCCAGCGGACGGATGGATGGATGCACTTTTTTATCATATAAACAAATCTTTGCATATCTAATAAACATTTAATTTCACAAAATTTGCAGAGTTAATTGAATCCAGCTGTCAGAAGCTACATCTCCATTAATCCAAATAGATTTGAAAACGGCGTTTTAGTTTCAAAACGAATCTCCATCCACACTAGAGTTTTCCAAAAATTTCTCGTCCACGCTGAAATGTCGGAAAGCGCTAAATTCACCCTACAGCGCATTCGTAAACCCTCATAAAAGCTCACTGAGATGATGCAGACGGAACAAGACATAATCAAGTTATCACGCAGTTCTTCTGGCGGATCATTTTATTTAGCGAAATATCTCACAATTCACTAATGCGTCCGGGTCTCACTCAGTCACCATTATATGTTTGGTCTAAAACGCAACTGCTCTCATGTTTTGCTGCAGGACAGAAAATGCAAGTAAATGTTCTGTCATCTTTGCAGGACTGTGATATGAAGAGTGTGTAGCATATTTTAGCAACTGTGAATAGCACATAATAGACACAATTCTGGTATAAACATGAATATACATGGGTTCAATATGCGTCACATGACTAAACTTATGTCATCGTTTTCAAATACCACACTACAACCTGAAAAGTGTTTTCAAATGTATCCACTTTGGAAACCGCAGTCTCAGTGTGGACGGAAGGCCAAAATGAAGAGAAAAAGATGCGTTTTCAAACGGAAATGTAGTAGTGTGGATAAGGTCAGATATTCTCAAGTGCTCATTTGTAGCCTGCATGATCGCTTGTTACTCTGTGCGTGACGGCCAGTCGGTCTCACTGAAGTCGCACCCTTGATTTCAAACTGTGTTGCACTATATTCAGTTGCCCACTGTGTCATATTCATGTCATTTTCACTGTGTGCTGTATGTAAAATTAGTGTTACCTTGTCTTTATTGGGAAAAAAATGATCCCCAGTGCGCACAGACTTGCCAGATTACTGAGTGCCCTGCATTGTTTACTTCCTTTTTATTCATATTTGTGAAAAATATTGTAATACGATTACTTTTATTCAAGAAGTTGCCATCTAAAGTAAATACGTTTCATTTAGAGATTTAATTCATTTTCAAATGATTTATTTCTAACTTATTAAATTTGCCATGTAAAAGGGTCTTTATGCGGCAAGTTTCTCCATATTTTACAGCTAAATAAGCACCTGTCTGAGTTTGTTTGTGTTGAACATGGAGACTTATGCTGCTGCTCTAGCAAAGGTTCCAACTATTTCAACTAATCTTTTGAATGAGCACAAAACAGTAGCGGTTTTAATGTCATTATTTAAGTGGCGATAAACCGAATCTTTACAGTATTTCTTTCATCTTAAATGAACATGTTAACTTTGGCAGCCCTACTTTTAGAGATTGCTCAAAAGTCTGCTTTCAATTAAACACTGGTTTTGCCCTTCAGCTTTTATAGATGTCTCCAGCACTTCTTTCTCCCACTCTCCAACTCTTTGAGAAGGAGTTAGTGGGGTTTTGACAGAGGCCTACACAATCCCTCACACAGCCGAAAGGAAGATTGAAAAACTTAGTTTTCACCACTGAAAAGCTGTCACTCATTTCTCTTCACCACTTCACTCTATCAACCTCTTTTCTTCTCACCCACTCTCTTACTCCCAGCGCCATTCATTTTTTTTCTCTCCTACCCTTTCTCAATAAATCTGTCATCTTCTTTTCTTACAGTAGTCATCTTCCTCAGTTCTCTCTATCTCTTTACCCTTTTCTTCATGCTCATTCTATCTTTCTTTTGAGTCAATGAGGAGTTATTGGATTTTGACAGAGACCTACACAATCCCTCGCACAGCCAGGAGAGAATGAAATCCCTCTCTTCTCTTCTCCATACCTCCATCGGTCTCTTTTACTCACTCGCTCCCACACTTTCAGTCCTACCATGACATTTGTCTTCTTTCATTATATATGTAATTTATTTGTGTATATGATTTTATTTTTTGTGCATTTAATTTTAAATATAGACATTTCTATTTTCTTCTTTTTCTTTATTTCTTTCTTTCTTGTCTTTTGTATTCACATGTTTTTTATTACATTTTCTTTCATTTATTTGTTTTTAAATAAATAAATGCTTTTCTTTCTCTCCCCTTCCTTTCTCAATTATGCCAATTTTTTTTTTCTACAATAGTTTCTCTCCATCCTCTATCCCTCTGCTTTTTTAATTGTCTGGCTGATTGTCTTTTGGCAAAGTGAGGTCTGTCTGTATTATGCCTGGCCCTGTTCTTCACATACTTATGCTATATTTAGCCTCTTCTTTAAAAGGGAGATGGAGAATAAGCCGGAAGCCAAAACTCTCATATATCGTTTCTTTTTTCTTTTTTTATACACTGATGATCATCTTGTTTGCATGGCCCTGAAAATAACTGACCCAATTACGAAGTCAACTAGATATAAAGTATCTATGTATTTATTCACAATGATGTATAAAGTACTCAAAAGCCATACTTGAGTAAAAGTATAAATATCTTGCCAGAATATTACTTTGGTAAAAGTTAAAATCAGTGTTTAGAATATTATTTGAGTAAAAGGTTTGATTATTGTAACTAGTCATATTTATTGTACTCAAGTATATTTTTTCATATTAAATGTACTTAAGTATTGAAAGTAAAAGTAGAAGTAACTGCAAAATACAAAAGGATCAAAAAATATTTAAAAGTTGTTCAGCAAGCAGCAAGATGGCAAACTGTTTATTGCAAGTTTTAAATATAAATGTAATAGTACAGTTTAATAGTTAATTCATAGTACAGTAACTAATGTAAGAGACAACTTTAAAATGTTAAAATGTTTTAATCAACCTTAGTTAATGTTAAAAATGGACTCTTATTGCCCAAACAGTAATGCTTAAAGATGGCCATCTTCACACATAAAGTCATAGCATTGAAATTAGACACAGTGTATGTATATTTCACACTTTATTTCACTACTTTAGAACACTTGATGGTCATCTAATCAAAATATGTAACTGAAATGAGTTTGTAAATGAGTTTATGATTTGTTTAACTTAATCAGTATACAGTTTGATTTCTCATGTCACTAGCTTCAAATACGCCACTTCGCTGCTTAACGACTGCATAAAGGCGTCCAGATGGATATAAATAACGCAAATAGATGGTAACAAACGTGACATTAAACATTTGGGTCAGACTCGTGTGTGTGTGTGTTTGTCACGTTGTTTTAACCGCTTGAGATACTAATGTTAGCATCCTCTCAGTCTCGGCATTATTACAGCATCTAGTCAACAGATGAATTACTTTATAGTGATAGGAAAGCATGTACTGTACTGTAGTGTATAATATAACTTTACCGTTTTGTTGTCTATGTTTTAAATTATTTTTTTAAGTGTCCCGCTCTGTGCAGCGCGCAGCCTCACGTGTCAGTCGCTATAGCAACGGACGCAACACAGAAAATTAAATCAACCGCACATACACTTTGCACATGTTTGCAGTCTTCCGCATTTATTTTGTAGTAAGTAACAAAAATGCTTTGGGGAAATGTGTCGGAGTAGAAGTATACATTTTATGTAGGAAATGTAGTGGAGTAAAAGTTGACAGAAATATAAAAACTCAAGTAAAGTACAGATTCTCCCAAAAAATACTCAAGTACTGTATTATTACTTCGTTACATTACACCACGGTTTATTCATTTATTTTATGTTTTTGAGTCAGTGTAAACTCTACCATTCCATTGTTAGCTTGAATAAATGGCAGTGCATAAAGTGTTATAAGTTAAGTGTTATATAGATTGCATTTGGAAGTACTTGTCATTGTGTGTGTGTACCAGTATATTGTATAAGCTATTGAGTCATGAAAGAGGGCTACAAACTTGTTGTGACACTAAAAGTGTATGCATGTGAGTCACCCATCACATAGCATATGTCGGCCCTCAGTGCTTCCCAGGGGCCAAAGACCTCAGTTTATAGACCAGCAGAGAGCAGAAGAATGAGTCAGAGAAAGATAAAGGTCCCTTCTATTATTCATAACATCTTCCAGTATATTTGCATATAAGTTTGTTATGGCTTACAAGAGAATGAAGCAAACTCAGTTAATTCATTTTAAAAAGTTACCTGGTTACATTAAAATTTTGGGTTCATTGAAATAAAAATGTGAGTTAATACAATGAAGGAGATTGGTTTAATCAACAGAAACTCAAAATAGTATGTTATTTGAACCACATTAATTATCTCAAATGACAATTTGACTATTGACTATTTGACAAAATAAAAAAAGTTGATATAACAAATCTTGAAAATAATGTTTTACAGTGTAGTTTTATTCTGGTTGTATGCAAACATTAAACAAGACAGTTATGATGACTTAGGGCATTTTCACACCTATAGATAATTTTCTTTGTTCCGAAACAGGGACTTAATTTGTTACAATGTTGAATTTTCTTTCTTGGTTCGGTTCACTTTCACAAGGCAACATTTCAAAGTCTACCAAAATGTGTTTATGCAAATCACATGCATGGAAAACTGTGCCCTTATTGGTCAAAGTTCACCTGTTTGAGTTCCTCTGCGTCATCCATCAAGATGAACTGACAAGTTCGCTTCGCTGGCTTTTTGTGTCTTTTATCTGTAGCTGTCGTGACACGCGCAAACACTTATACGAATGTAAACTTGATTCCCGCTCTGACTGATAAATTATATATGTTTAATTATGTTTAAAACGTATATAAAATGTATAATGCAGTTAGAGAGGGAATCAAGGCTTCGTTGGGACAGCATTCTTGGAATGCATAGAGAAGAGCAATTACTCGGATGAAAAGGCGCTCTTTGGTTTTCTTTCATAAAAACGTACAGAATCAGACACCGCTGCTTTTTATATAACACACTGCTTAGTTTGTTGTCAGATTGCTTTCTCACCTAAACTGAACTCAACCTCAACCGAGGCGATCTTGAAGCGATTGTTTTGGTGCAGATCCGAGCACGATTGCTTTGTTCATTTATGCCTAAACGAACCAAACTAAGGGAGAAAACACACCAGGTTCTGAAACAAATGCTCCAAACGAGCCATCTTATAAAAAATTTTTTTTAAAAATGTAAAAGCTTCCAATAACTATGAGATGTAGATGTGTGCGCACTGGGCTACTCTTTCAGAAGTTTACTTGGCTATAACTCATTCTGGTTTGCATCTATAAAAAGTTAGGGAGAAAAAAAATTACAGTAAAGAATTGAGTTGGCAGGAAGCTTTCCTGCTCCTATAGCTAGCAAAGCACAGTTGCTGCTCAGCTAATGTGTTTGTATTGATGCCTGAAGGAAGATTATCCTTGTTTTTCTCACATAGTTATTATGCATTCATAGTTGTATTTTTGCTTGCAGCAGCTAGAAAAAGCACAATAGCGTTTCTCTCTCGCTCTCTCCCTAACTCGATAGCTTGCTAACGGTGGTCCACCCACTCTGTTCTTACACTGTGTTGTCTTTGCCATTTCTGTTCGCTGACGTGAGCTTCAGTGAGACTTCGTTGGCCTTGCCAAAAGTCTTAAGCCACTATTGCAACACATTTTAAGCTATTTTTAGTTTTGGCTCTCTGCAGTCTGCAACAATGTTTCCCTTAAGACATTTTTATTTGATAAGATAAAGGTGTATTCAGTTTGCTTGCCATGTTGCAAAGTGTTCCTACACTTACAAATATATTTTTAAGACTCTTGTGACTTTTGTATGTTATCTTTGATTAGCAATTCACAATTAGCAAAATTATACACTGCATCCGAAATCGAATACTTCCCTACTATATAGTATGCAAAAACCAGTACGCCAACACAGTATTACGATCTACTACTTCCGGCAAGATTCTGAAGTGCGCATTCTCTGGACACTTTACTATCCCATGAGGCCACGGGAGAGGATTTATGAATGGCAGTGAAGTGACACAACTGATGCTGGTAAGGTCACGTGACAGTAACAACGTGGCGGTCGAGTAATACTACACACATTCATTCTTTATAGAACATACTTTTTTACAGGCGCAAAGCAAGTTCAAATTCAACTATAGTATCTATTCAGACAGTATGCCATTTCGGATGCAGCAACAGTTTATTTATTACATTTGTTATTACATTTATTTATTTTCATCTATCTATCCTGCTTGCACCTCTCTTCACTGTTATGGCTGTGATGTATCTAAATTGTATGTTTCGATAGCTAATACAGCGACACTATAAAGGAATCTGTGCTTTTTAAGTGATTTCATGGGGTCTTTGATGTTGTACTAAAATTAAGACATAACATTTTGTTTCCAACAATTTTTTTTACCAAAGCAGCTTACAGCTCAGTGTAAAATATCTCTTTATGTAAAATATCTCTAACAGCAAACCGAAAGAAATACAGAAAAAGGAGAAAAACAAGGAAGGGCTGACTGTGCAGATGGCAGTGGGAGTTACTAATTATCTGAGCATGCACATGTTAGCAAAATCACCTCTACCCTCAGCTCATTAAGACCGTAAGGTGGTCTGTGCATTCATTTTAATTTGTAGTCACTGAAAACATCTACATGTCATTTTTGCACCACCTTAACGCCATATGCAGCTCAGTGTAGAACAGCACAATCAGCTGTGCGTCAAGCACACAGCGCTTCTGCTCTTGAGACTGTGGCTAATGAGAGAACCACTTAGCTTCTTCCAAGACCATTAGCAATTGTTCTTGAGGCTCTCGCATTATTTGATGTTGTACCAATGAGCATTTGCAGATTGATTTAGAACGGCCTGTTCAGCCGGCGCTCTGCTTTGTTTGTCAGCAGTTTCTAACATGAATAGAAGTCTACTAAGAACTCTACAGTCTCACACACCTGTTAATAGCTAACCTAACTGGCAACTCGCTGTGTCTTTACAGTGCACTCATTTTTGCTCTGTTCCCCTCTCTGCAGGAGTGCGCCGACCCCCTGAGGTAGATAAGTCCAACCACAGTGTTCACTACACTCTGCTCATTGCGTGTGTCCTGGTGGCATTTGTCCTGGGAGCTTTCCTCTCCGGATTCCTCGTTTCCTGTTACTGCAACCACAACGTTAACAAGACCAAGAGGCTGTCGAAAGATCCAGAAGCGCCGATCCCACATGCTCTATCCCTGCGGAGCCTAGCCAAGCTAAACGGCTTGCTAGAGAGCCAAAACAAGGATGAGAAGTTGGAGGTATCCTCACCCAAACTCTACAACTCTTTCTTTGCTAATGGAAAAGAGCAGGCGCATCGCAGGAATGCCCACCATGCTGCCATGACAGAGCTCATTCATCCACATCATCACCACTCTGCTGAGCTCTCCGGCCTTCCAACCCCTGATTCCACACCAGAGCTTCCGATCAAGAGTATGAAGGCCTTCAAGAACCAATGGGAGAAGAATCAAAACTGCAATAATGCTAAAGAGCCCAAGTCCCATAACATGGGAGCATCTCGGCCGACCACTGGGATGCAGCATCAGATTTTCCCCTTCTCCCAAGGGCTGACCAACGGACAGGTACTAGGTGGCACAGCACACATGGAGGAACGCAAAGTCCACAACGCAGAGCGTGTGGTAAGCCAGCCATATCACTGCTACCCACACAAGATTGTGGACGTCACCTCACTTGACGAGCTTTTGAAACACATTCACGAAATCAACGTGGCCACAGGCAAGAGTCCCACTGTACTCACCTCTTCCATGTCAGCTAACGCCGGACAGATGGCCTTCGCAAATCGCATACAGCCACATATCCCAGAAACGGAGTCTGCACCATACTACAGTTCCTCCACACTTCCTCGGGACAGTCTCACTCGGCGCATGGACGTCCCACCGGAGATTCCTTCCCATCATCAGTCCACCCTGGAGAGAGTGTCCCGTCACTCGTCACAACGCCACTCTTTGATAACCACCCCCAAGATGCCCAGTGGGGGAGTGGTGCCACGACAGCACAGCTTCAATCAGCGCAGCTCCCATCAGCCCCTCCTACTCTCCCGAATGAACTCTAACGGCAGCAGTTCAGGTTGCGATGTACGGCACCCGCTCATTGCTAATGGATACCTATCTCGCCAGCATAGCTACAGCGAGCAGCCGGATGTCCACCGTGGAGCTATTGTCCGTCGGACAGCTTCGCTCAAGCCTGACGTCCCACCCAAACCACTGTTCATCCCTGCTAGCTCGCCTGTCAACCAGGCAGGGAAGTTCAACTACTGAACAATGCAGAAGAAAAGCCTGTGGTTTTTCGTAAAAGGCTACTCGACCTCTCAGAACTGATTGTGGTCAAGAACAGTTGAAAGACTGGACAAAAAAACTTGCCTTTATGGGAAAAAGATTGGCTGCCAGTGTTGTCAACTTTACATTTGAACTGTGACCTGTTTTTCTCTGTTTCATGAATATATTTGTACCATATTGGTATTGCTCAGCTATTGGCCATTAGGAGTGGAGTTACAAGAGTCCACCTAGATTTAGGCTGCCACAGTGATAAGTGTGTGGCTTTACGGTGTTACTTTGGACTGTCTAGACAGGTGTCACTGATCCTAAACTCCAGACCTGAACTTTTATCCGAACAAGTGTACACACCTTGTTTGATATTCTGATCTTTCTTGCTTTGGCTTAACTATTCTGTTGATGTAGAGTTGATGAACTGTGCTGATCCCAATTAGAAATGTGTATATATGCATGTGTGTGTGCGTGTGTGTGTGTGTGTGTATATATATATATATATAAAAATATATATGTATGTGTGTATGTACATATGCATACCCAGTGTATGTATCTAGATTATCAAAATGGTTTATCCCCCTCAACGCGTTCCTTCGCCTTATTTTGAAAGCAGATGTGCTGTGAAATACCCACACAACCTGAAGAGATCTCTGTAAAAACCATAAGCAATAATATCTACCCCATTCTGTCCACTCAAGAGTAATGCACTAGACATCTCAAACTCAATAAAGTTAGAATTCAGATGATTAAATGTGGCTAGAGAAACAGTTACATCAAAATACTCTGCCCCCAGTTAAATAAATTGGCCTTAGTGTTATGAAGGAGATGTATGTATATACCTAAGAGGAATGTATTCTTTGTCTATACGCTGCAGAATCAGTGTAAGGTGCTCCAGTATTTATCCTCCGTCTCCTCTGTTAAAATCAGTTAATCAGTGAAAGTGAATCCAAATTTTTTTTAATCTTCTACAGTGGAATCATTGAACACTGTGTCCTAACCAGGTGTGATTAAGCGATTAAAGCTATCTCTACTATGTAAATCTTGAGTCTAACCCTGACCCCTTTCTGTTTTCTATTATCTATAGCACCACCCAGAGTGAAATCTGATTGGTCTATACTTCTGCTCCATATAGCAGTGTTTTAAACATCAAATACCTGCTGATTGGTTCTGAATATGTCACGGAATGAAGCAGTTTGACACGTTGAACCTGGTTGCACCTAGCTAGGACACCGCGTAAGAGTCCAGAACAAAATTATTTCTTGCTTTTGTCCTGAGTTATTCCTGTATAACGTTAAAACAAACAATGTATCAATATTAACACTGTTTTGTGTAAATAGATGAACAATAACTAGCCAAATTTTAATTGTGTAAATTTGTGCCTTATTTAATATGATGTGTTATGGGGGGGTGGCGGCAGAGTGGGAGAGGGGACATAAGAAAAGGGCAGAAAGGCCGTCATTTTATCTTTTTATTTTTAATATTTGTATTTTTTTTTTAAGCTTGGTTGTCTTAATGTGTCATAACTATTGTAGATATATATTTCTAGATACTTTTGATATCCCCAGGCTGTGTGAGGCTTTTGCATTTGGATCATCTACATCGTTTTCCCTCCAAAGAGATCTATCTATCTATCTATCTATCTATCTATCTATCTATCTATCTATCTATCTATCTATCTATCTATCTATCTATCTATCTATCTATCTATCTATCTATCTATCTATCTATCTATCTATCTATCTATCTATCTATCTATCTATCTATCTATCTATCGTTCTTTCTATTGTTCTATCTATCTGTCTATCTCTCTGTTTTGTTTTCTTTATTTTCTTCTTGTTTGACTCAACTCTAGTTTAAGAAACCCCTGCCCTCACAGAACTGATGGGTTTGTTCTGAGATGTATGAAGTAAAAAGTAAGATGCGTGAACTTTTACACTGCAGAATACCTTCAGATCTTATGTTTAATGGCGAGAGTAAGACTTCTTAGACTTTGCACTCTGTTTGGAGGAGAGACTTCTGCGTGTGTGTGTGTGCGTGCGTGTGTGTGCGCTTCATGAAGAGACCATATCAGTTGGCTGTAGTTCAAACACATACCTCCCTTTGCTTTTTCCCCAGTACTTCAGTCTGGCCGAGTAACTCAGAACAGTTCCTCTGCTCAAAGTCATCTTCATCATCTTATTCTGTGATGTGTCTGCTTTTGCATTTTGGTGCTGGTCTGAAATACAGTCTTTATCATGTACACTTGAATGAACCTTTCGAATTGGCTGCCTGTAACTATGTGCTCTGTTGCCCCTCACAAAACCAAATGCAATGTCACATTTTAATGGACGGCTACCGCATCATATGCATCCCAGGTGGGAAATGGACTGAGGATTGAATCCCTGCATTGTACTCGATGTAAACCGGAGCGAGTAGACTGAGTGGAAAGAGACTGGAGTAGTTTCTTTGAATTTCTATAGATATCTTGATGGAAAGGGAACTGCGTGTGTCTGTTTTATCTGCTTTAACCATTGAGGTTTCTGTTATTGCACAGTGTAAATACAGTCCTGGAGTTTCCCAGGATTCAGTGCTCTGTTATGATTACTACTGGGCAAAGCCCCATGGATTCTCCACCTCTGCTTTTATGGAATACTGTTGTATTTTCCTTATAACAGAAATAAATGAGAGATCATAACATGCAGATTGTGTGATTTGATCTTTTTACACCGTTTACATGCTCTTTTTATTCGACGGGCACTTTTCAGATGGTTTGGAACATTTTCCTTCAAAATCAGTTTTTTTTTTAAAGAAAAACATGTTTGGGTGTAGTCAATGAGAGCCGAGAGTCTCATTATGTAAAACAGCTGATTTTGGTGTTGTTTGCCAACCGCAGCTGCACTACAAAAATGCAATGGATGATGTTTGCCATACCACTCAAAGGCCAAAAATGACTTAATAGCCAATTAGTTCCTCTGGGCCCTTGAATTGAAGGTGAATATACATTAAACGTGGCGTCTATGGCTCTCTCTAGCCAAGTTTACGAGTTACAAGTTTACAGCGCAGTTCTACAAGAAAATTAGATATCTTCCATGAATAGCTACATACAAGCTCCACTCAGAGTGAAAGTAAAGATCAAGGGGTGGGGACTGTTGGTCCTGGAGAGCCACAGTCCTGCATAGTTTTGCTTCAACCCTAATCAAACACACCTGAACAAGCTAATCAAGGTCTGAAGGGTTACTAGAAAGCTACAGGCAGGTGAGTTTTATCAGGGTTGGAGTTTACATTTCACTGCCGGTTGTATATTCTGTATATAACTGTGTATGTGACAAATAAAACTCTTGAGCTCTGCAGGACTGAGGCTCTCCAGGACCAGAGTTCACCACCCCTGGTAAAGATGTTTTCACTGTAAATCTGCTGTTATTTGTGCATTTGTTGTGCCTTTCGCCTCTCGTGAATTCAGCTCAGCAGTGCCACATATTTGTAACATTAGCACTTATCTTTGCTTTATATAATTTCTGTCTCTGAAAAAGACTGATGAAAGCTCACCAGAATTGCTGTTTTAACTAAGCTTCTTCAGGTCCAAAAGCAACTGCTCAGACTCATCTAGCCAACAAAAGCAAGGCAGAACCTGTTTGGTTTCCCACAGTTACTTGGAAATTGAGTTCCCAAAAACACTCAATATCCCACTTTATTTAATCCATGGATTTATGTCGTGTTAGGTAATTTTGCAATAAGTTATGGTTTTCTATCATACTGCTCTATGTGAAGTTCACTTCCCCTCTTTTTATCCATAAAGACTCCGGTGCGGATAAGTGGCTCTGGATTCAGCGGACACACTAACTGCAGGTTGTCTGACAGGTGGAGCTGAACAGTCTCAGTTATTACCCACAGTTCTTAGTTCAGTCCTCATCAGGTGCCATCAAGAGCGCTACCACCTGATATCACCCATGAGAATCATCAAATTCACACCAGAATACACTTTTACGTCTCCTGGTTCTTCCTCCATCATTTTCTTTGGCTCTCTCTTGCTTTCACTGGGTCTGTTTCTCTGGCTGGTTGTCAGCGCTCTGAGAGTGAGAGGGCATTAGAGAAATGTATTCTGGGAGATGGAAGGAATGAATTTCGTCTCAGAACTGTCAGGAGCAGCTGAATATTTCTGTAGATAAAATCACATGCATTTTGTTGTTCAATATATAGAATTTCATCATCACGGGAGAAAAGCCGCTCTGCTCACTGGATCCGAAAGAGAAGGGGACCACCCAAAAACATTTCGGGCCCTGTGAATTTTAGCGATGACCCTAAAACTGCTTAACATCTGCTGTTCACTCGACCCAGAAAGGTTTTTGTGAAAATGCTGTGGTGGTTTGTTGTGATTATATTTGGCTGCTTGAGTTTGTTTGTCAGCGTATGGTCTTTTATTTTTATTTTTTTTCTGTTTCACAATAACACAGCTGAAAGGATGTATACAGAACGGTGTATGACAATAGACACTGCTGACATTGCGACATGCAACTCTGCTGACTACATATGTCTGTGTGTATCTCTGTATGTGTGTGTACTCATAGGCTCACCGTGTAATATGGGACACTATTTAGCTGTTGATGGATAACATTATTTTGTCCCTTTATGAAGTGTGGAGGCTTTTCTGATATTGATTATTGTTGGTATCTGTGTCAGAAATAAAATGTTCCAATATGTGCTAGGTGTATTGTTTTATTGTTATGAGGGCTATTTTTCTAACCTGCTCCATATGGCTAATCTAATGTGTCATATGTTTGTCAACTACATAAATTAATAAATTAATTAACTTAATTTCTCAATCTGAATAATTGGACTGGGAATTTATTACCTAAGAGTAACTCAACATCAGCAGATGTTTTATGTGATATGTGCCTAGAACAGAAAATAAAAATAATATATTCGAATATTACTAGAGTTTACACTTTCTTTCTTTTTTACATTTTGAGGCATATTTGTTACTTTTCTGTGGCATTTTTGCTTCATTTGGTCGGTATCTTAATTCAAGTAAACCCCTGTTGTCCTCCGAATTCTTCATGTTTCTTTTGTAAAGAGTTTTTATCTTCCATTCTTTTTCTCTGTATGTTTTCTTTTACTGTTGGGACTGTTTCTTGCATCTGTGAGATCATCTTGAAAGATTTAGCTGATAGTCATGGTTATGATATTGCTGCCGTGTTTGGCATAAATATACAGTGCTACACTCCTTCATTTGCATTATTTTTATTACAAAGAGATGGATGGTTCTGATATTAAAATGCCTCCCGTTTGTGTTATTGTTTTCTGCTGAGAATATGGGTTGTATCATTCATGTTGATTCATAGTGTTTACTGTAAATGAAAAACGTTAAAAATAGCCTACTCCAGCTTTATGAAATTGAACTTGCTATTTTAGTCAGGAAATATATTTTTTGCTAAGTTCTTTAAAGGTGATGTAAGATATTAAATAGGCAGATTTGTGTTTCCGCAGACTTAGTTTTAGTAGAAACAATAATATTCACCTTCAGTTATATTCTGTATAAGTGATTATCAATTTATGGCCTATGTCATACAGTAGCTACAGCAGCATTTTACTGGTTTGTTCAAAACCTTTGATTCATTCAGTAAAGTAACAAGTTATACACTCACCTTTTTATTAGGAACACCATACTAATACTGTGTTTGACCCCTTTTCACCTTCAGAACTGCCTTAATTCTACGTGGCATTGATTCAACAAGGTGCTGAAAGCATTCTTTAGAAATGTTGGCCCATATTGATAGGATAGCATCTTGCAGTTGATGGAGATTTGTGGGATGCACATCCAGGGCACGAAGCTCCCGTTCCACCACATCCCAAAGATGCTCTATTGGGTTGAGATCTGGTGACTGTGGGGGCCATTTTAGTACAGTGAACTCATTGTCATGTTCAAGAAACCAATTTGAAATGATTCGAGCTTTGTGACATGGTGCATTATCCTGCTGGAAGTAGCCATCAGAGAATGGGTACATGGTGGTCATAAAGGGATGGACATGGTCCGAAACAATGCTCAGGTAGGCTGTGGCATTTAAACGATGCCCAATTGGCACTAAGGGGCCTAAAGTGTGCCAAGAAAATATCCCCCACACCATTACACCACCACCACCAGCCTGCACAGTGGTAACAAGGCATGATGGATCCATGTTCTCATTCTGTTTACGCCAAATTCTGAGTCTACCATCTGAATGTCTCAGAAATTGAGACTCATCAGACCAGGCAACATTTTTCCAGTCTTCAACTGTCCAATTTTGGTGAACTCGTGCAAATTGTAACCTCTTTTTCCTATTTGTAGTGGAGATGAGTGGTACCCGGTGGGGTCTTCTGCTGTTGTAGCCCATCCGCCTCAAGGTTGTGCGTGTTGTGGCTTCACAAATGCTTTGCTGCATACCTCAGTTGTAACGAGTGGTTATTTCAGTCAAAGTTGCTCTTCTATCAGCTTGAATCAGTCAGCCCATTCTTCTCTGACCTCTAGCATCAACAAGGCATTTTTGCCCACAGGACTGCCGCATACTGGATGTTTTTCCCTTTTCACACCATTCTTTGTAAACCCTAGAAATGGTTGTGCATGAAAATCCCAGTAACTGAGCAGATTGTGAAATACTCAGACCGGCCCGTCTGGCACCAACAACCATGCCACGCTTTCCCATTCTGACATACAGTTTGGAGTTCAGGAGATTGTCTTGACCAGGACCACACCCCTAAATGCATTGAAGCAACTGCCATGTGATTGGTTGATTAGATAATTGCATTAATGAGAACTTGAACAGGTGTTCCTAATAATCCTTTAGGTGAGTGTATTCTATATGAGTCATTGATTCATTTATTAAACTGATTCGTTCAACCAACTGATTCGTTCTCCATCCACGGATCGGCACGCACTTGCACCGCATCTATAAATATGGCTTGTTGACAAAAACAACACAGATAGTTAAACAGATAAAGTTCGTCTAATGTGTGGCTGCATCCGAAATTGCATCTCTTCTAAGGGTGCTCTGATCAGGATTTTTGGAGCCGATCGTCGATCACAGGAAGCAGTATCTGCCGATACGATCACCGATACTGATCTATTTGAAGCCTTCTTTCTATCATGTAGAATTATTTATAGGGAATTTTACAGACATTCATTCAGGGCCTGAATTTTATTTCTGAAAATGGGAGGTCATATAAATGTATATAATTATCTCACCTAAATCTTTGATCATGCAGTGCATTTTTGGTTTTAAAGACAATTTTTCAGGTAGGTCTAACATTAGTATTGAGGTAAGAAATACTAAAGAAATTTAATAAGGAATCAAATGTAAATTAATATTGGTCTTCCCTGAATAAATTAAATTAGATTAATCCTTACACTTAAGGTTGCAACAGTTAGTCATTCAAGAGCAGTGAGTGTCATTAAGGTTAATCAAACAACACAAGACGCAGAGAAACTCAGAGACAGCAGCAGTTTATTCGACTGCTGTCACCTTTAAGAGCAAATACACGGATACGTTACATGCAGTTATACAAGTTACGCGTTTATACTGGGGTTACTCGCAATTTGAACTCGCAAGCTTTTTGTGAGATAGCCTTTGTGTGTGTGTGTGTGTGTGTGTGTGTGTGTGTGTGTGTGTGTGTGTGTGTGTGTGTGTGTGTGTGTGAGCAGTTTGAACACTGGCAGCACTTAAAAATAAATGCATATTTATTCTCACAACACTCGGCTTGGGCAGTTGCGGGCATTCGTGTAAACGGAGCGGTGCGGAGCAAAGTGAGTGTTTCAACTTTTCAAATTAATTCCTATTAAAGTTAAGCTTCCATAGGCGTGACCTGAAAACGCGCCAGACTGAACGCGCGCCGTGAATGACTGCCGCGACCGCGCTTACCTCAGCTCTTCGCTCTCGTGATGAATGTAATCTGACTCCTGCTCACGTTATATTGAACAGACATGTTCAGTTTTTAATTGTAGTGTGTTCTCTAACTGAAATAATTATGAAAATGAAAACAACGGTAGGGGCGGTGGGCAGGTGATCCAGTAGCAGTGGCTTTGGGAGTGGCCTCGTAGGGCAGCGAAGCAAGTGCATTCTGGGAGTTGTTGTCTTTCATCCACATGAGCCAAAAATACATTTTCTGTCTTTTCTCAGTCTAGAAGGCACCAAATGTAAAAATAATTTCAAATCAAATTATCCTATTTATTTTGCTATCCTAATATGTACGATTATGGTTTGTTGAATTGCACTGCTCTAGAAGTGTAAAATACACTGGTCTGTGTTCGAACTTGTCTTCAATGCAGCGTTGTAAGCATCTGTATCATTCCTGAATGTTTTAGCAGATTCTCGGTCTGGCTTCCCTCTCAGAGAGACTTTTACATGCTACAGCACCGCAAACCACACAGCATTTGGATACATTTATACGAACCATAAACTAAAAAGAACCACATGGCTCCATAAGTGTACTAGGAGACAGACAGCCAGTGGACTGTGTCCTTGCTGTGTAAATGGCTCTTCAGAATTGCAGTTACAATGGTGTTATAAGACTCTGTTCACTGCTTGCTGTTTGCCTCATTTATATTTTAATAGTTTGAGTCAAACGAGTCATCACCTCTTCTGGTTCCTTCTGAAGGAAGATAAATTACATATACATGTGACAGAGTAAATAACCTCATGAGTGGATGTTCCCCAAAGATGGAGCACTACAGCATATTTTCTTCCTGTTGTTATGGTAATCTTGTCCCACTATGTCCTCTGTCCATAGACTTACAGACATGGCTGAGGAAAGCCTTTTTAAAACCAACAAATGCTTTTCTTTGCCCTTTATAACACACCTCTGGTGTCTCCGCAATGATGCTCAGGGATTCTGAGTCTCTCTCTGAAAGCCAGATGGATCTCAACCAGAACTAAAGGATTCCAGGACTGAATGACTAGAAGATAATGTAGCCAAGTAGAACCTTTTCCTGAATTTTTTACTGGTCCTTGAACAACATTTATATTAAACAATCATAAGCCAAAAGTGACCCATAGCCATAACCTGTCCCTAAAAGCACAGGGAAATGTTGGATTGGTATTAAAGGTTTTAAAACTCCTAACTGTCCCCACAAAACATGGAAAATTAACTTATGAGAACATTTTAAACTAGTAAAGCACAATATATCTATACTGTTCCATAGCAGCTATTTCTGTTATTTGATTTTTTTATTTATTTTTTTATTATTATTATTTATCAGTATCGGTCAATATTGGATATTTAATTAATCATGCTAATTAGTTTGTTTTGCCAGTTTATTGTTAAATTTAGATTAACTTTGCTGTCAACACTCCCTTAAAGGGATAGTTCAACCAAAAATGCCTCACCCTCATGTTGTCATCATTTACTCTTGAACACAAAAGAAGATATTTTAAAGAATGTTGGTAAACAGACAGTTGACGCTAGCCATTGACTTCCATAATATTTTTGTTTGGTCAATGGCTACTGTCAATTGTCTGGTTACCAACATTCTACCAACTATCCCTTTAAAATGAACACAAATCATTTAATAACACTGTTAAATGTATTCTAAAATAAGTATCATTTTTCATACGTTATAATGTTGTGATGCCTGAATTCACAAGTGATTTTATTGTTTTATTTTATAATTTATTTCAAAATACCATTTGTAATATTAGTTATCGATTAAGAAACATAATATGAAAATAATTATTGGCTTAATTATTTTAAGGGTTTAGGTTAGGATTCAGCAAATACCATCACCTCTGTATAAAAAACATCACATTACTAATATTGTGAAGCCAACACGTGTGTGTGTGTGTGTGTGTGTGTGTGTGTGTGTGTGTGTGTGTGTGTGTGTGTTTTGACTGGGGAAGTCCCGAGCAGTAGTACAGTAACTGTTAGGTCAGTTGAGGTTTATGCACTATGTCCGGCATGTCCAGTATGCCAGACAGCCATGGCACACCCCCCCATTACAGTCAGGACTGGTTTCAACCAGTTTTCTCTGGTGCCCTAGGGCCTTTACTCAGCACTTTTACATAGAGACACAGTAACACACCTGCCACTGCCTGTCACACTGACACACACACACACACATATAAATATACTCTTCCTGACCATCTCACACTAAATTGGCAGCTTTCCCTGCCTACTTGCCCCAACCTGCTCACCATGTACACCCTACATCTGTCCCCCAGTAGCTTGAATGATTCCCAGCCTAATTAGCCACATAAACTCAGCCCACACACGCATATATACACATTCTTCATCTCTCTACCCTCTCCTAATTAACCTACAAAGCATGACCCCCATCCCAACTAACACACATACTCACAGCTTGTCATAGACTGGCATTCATCAAACCACCAAACCATTTAAATAACTTCTGCAGGACACACATACATCACCAGTTGTCACAGGACATCTGTTCTGTCACCTGATGCCAGTGAATTTTTGAGTTTAATAATACTATTAATTATTTGGGAGAGCTGCGTAAGTTGCACCACTTTTTAAACTATTATTACCAATTATCTTATACCAATTTATCAACTGAAAGCATCTATACCATAAAGTTAAAGAAAGTTACATAAGTTTTTTTTTTTTTTTTTTTTTTGAAGGTGGTGCAGTGCCACAATGTTAGGGGGTAAGATGTATCATATCAATGTGTCGAATAATTGTGAAATATGTGAATAGTTTACATTGTAAATAAAAATATTAACATAAACAAGATTTAAAAAAATCTATGGTAACACTTTAGTTTAGGGTCCAGTTATCACTATTAACTATAGTTGCTTATTAGCATGCATGTTACAAGGATATGTGTTGCTTATTAGTACTTATAAAGCACTTATTAATGCCTTATTCTGCATTCTGTATTCTATATTGCTTAATCATACCCAATACCTAAACATAACAAATACCTTACTAACTATTAATATGCAGTAATTAGGAGTTTATTGAGGCAAAAGTCGAAGTTAATAGTTGGTTAATAGTGAGAATTGGACCCTAATCTAAAAGTGTGACGAAAACAAGATGAATGCACAATGTATTATATATACACTCTTGCTAGTACCGGATTTTGCCTTCAGATCTGCCTTATTTCTTTGTGGCATACATTCAACAAGGTGCTGGAAACATTCCTCAGAGATTTTCGTCCATATTGACATGACAGTACCATGCAGTTGCTGCAGATTTTACCGGCTACATATCCGTGATGCAAATCTCCCATTCCACCACATCCCAAATGTGCTCCATTGGATTGGGATCTGGTGACTGAAGGCCGTTTGAGTATAGTGAACTCATTGTCATGTTCAAGAAACCAGTTTGAGATGATTTGAGCTTTGTGACATGGCGAGTTAAGCTGCTGGAAGTAGTCGTCACAAGATGGGTACACTGTGGTTATAAAGGGATGGACATGGTCAGCAACAATACTCAGGTAGGCTGTGGTGTTTAAACAATGCTCAGTTGGTACTAAGGGGCCCAAAGTGTGCCAAGAAGATATCCCCCACACCATTACATCACCAGTAGCCTGAACCGTTGAGATAAGGCTGGATGGATCCATGCTTTCATGTTGTTTACACCAATTTCTGACTCTACCATCTGAATGTTGCAGCCGAAATCGTGACATTTTTCCAATCTTTTATTGTCCTGTGCAATTTGTAGCCTCAGTTTCCTGTTCTTACCTAACAGGAGTGGCACCTGGTGTGGTCTTTTGCATCTGCTTCAAGATTCAGCATGTTATGCGTTCAGAGATGCTCCTTTGCAGACCTCAGTTGTAACAAGTGGCTATTTGAGTTACTGTTGCCTTTCTATCATTTGGAACCAGCCTGGCCATTCTCCTCTGGCCTCTCGCATCAACAAGGCATTTTTGCCAACAGAAATGCCACTCACTGAATATTTTCTCTTTTTCTGACCATTCTCTATAAACCCTAGAGATGGTTGTGCATGAAAATCCCAGTAGATCAGCAGTTTCTGAAATACTAAAATCTTCCTCGTCTGGCACCAACAACCATTCCACATTTAAAGTAATTTAAATCAGCTTTCTTCCCCAATCTTATGCTCATTTGAACTTCCACAAATCATCTTGACTGTGTCTAAATTCCTAAATGCATTGTACAATGAGTTGCTGCCATGTGATTGACTGATTAGATATTTGCGTTAACAAGCAGTTGAACAGGGGCACGATCAAGCTCAAACCAGTCCGCAACGTTTTGCTACAGTTTCCGGGTTGAATGACAAGTTTCCTGGAAATGGTGTGCAATGGTGTGCAACCAGGTTTGAGATACGTTTTCTCTTGTTTGGTGGGTGTGTCAAAAATGTCAGCCCAATCAGCAGCAACATGTATATAAACTGGGCGGTATTAAAGAGACAGCTCACACAGTGGGTCCAAGTAAAGTCGTTTACAAATGTGTTCGCTATAGATTGGTAAACGCAACAACTGAAGATATTAGAAGACATGTTTGTCTTTTCATCCTGAAATGCGAGGCAAATGTTGGATCACAATAATTAGGAACCACAGTTTCCACAAATCCCTTCACTATTTTATTCTGGACAGCAAGGGCAGTGACTGTAACATTGAGCGTGTTTTGCAGTATTAAACATGTATTTATACAGATTTCATCAGGCTCCGAAAATTATTCAAAAAGAACACAAAGAATGGCCTTCTCAGCTGCCATAGTTGCAACTTCTGTGTCATCAGAACAGGGTGTTCAACGCACCACCGTTTCCAATTAAAAAATGTTTTGCAACATGTTGTTGGGGATGAACACAGCCCTGCTGTACCTAATAAAGAGGCCAGTGAGTGTATACATATACACCGATCAGGCATAACATTATAGGTGACGTGAATAACACTGATTATCTCTTCATCACATCACCTGTTAGTGGGTGGGATATATTAGGCAGCAAGTGAACATTTTGTCCTCGAAGTTGATGCGTTAGAAGTAGGAAAAATGGGCAAGCGTAAGAATTTCAGCAAGTTTGACAAGGGCCAAATTGTGATGGCTAGACGACTGGGTCAGAGCATCTCCAAAACTGCAGCTCTTGTGGGGTATTCCCTGTCTGCAGTGGTAAGTATCTATCAAAAGTGGTCCAAGGAAGGAACAGTGGTAAACCGGCGACAGGGTCATGGATGGCCAAGGCTCATTGATGCACGTGGGGAGCGAAGGCTGGCCTGTGTGGTCCAATCAAATAGACAAGCTACTGTAGCTCAAATTACTCAAGAAGTTAATGCTGGTAATGATAGAAAGATGTCAGAATACACAGTGCATCGCTGTTTGTTGCGTATGGGGCTGCATAGCCGCAGACCAGTCAGGGTGACCATGCTGTCCACCGCTGAAAGTGCCAAAAGTGGGCATGTGAGCATCAGAACTGGACCACAGAGCATTGGAAGAAGGCCTGGTCTGATTAATCACGTTTCAGCAAAATGGATAACACAATATTAGGAAGGTGGTCATAATCTTATGCCTGATTGGTGTATATACACTTCAAGATTCAACATGTTGTGCATTCAGAGATGCTCCTCTGCAGACCTCGGTTGTAACAAGTGGCTATTTGAGTTATTGTTGCCTTTCTATCAGTTGGAACCAGTCTGGCCATTCTCCTCTGGTGTCAACAAGGCATTTTTGCCAACAGAACTGTGATCTAATATTGTGTCGGTCCCCCTTTTGCTGACAAAACAGCCCTGACCCATTGACCCCTGAAGGTGTGCTGTGGTCTCTGGCACCAATATGTTAGCAGCAGATCCTTTAAGTCCTGTAGGGTGCGAGGTGGGGCCTCCATGGATTGGACTTGTTTGTTCAGCACATCCCACAGATGCTCGATTGGATTGATTGGATTCATTTTTGCTTTGTGGCAGGGTGCATTATCCTTCTGAGCCACCAGGGAATACCGTTTCCATGAAAGGGTGTACATGGTCTGCAACAATGCTTAGGAAGGTGGTACGTGTCAAAGTAACATCCACATGGATGGCAGGACCAAGGTTTCCCAGCAGAACATTGCCCAAAGCATCACACTGCCTCCGTCGGCTTGCCTTCTTCCCATAGTGCATCCTGGTGCCATGTGTTCCCCAGGTAAGTGACGCACTCACACCCGGCCATCCATGTGATGTAAAAGAACTGTTGGCGCTTTCGGGGGTGGATGCATTAACTTCTTAAGCTATTTGAGCTACAGTAGCTCGTCTGTTTGATCGGACCACATGGGCCAGCCTTCGCTCCCCACTTACATCAATGAGCCTTGGCCACCCGTGACCCTGTCACCGGTTCACCACTGTTCTTTCCTTGGACAACTTTTGATAGATACTGACTACTGCAGACCGGGAACACCCCACAAGAGCTGCAGTTTTGGAGATGCTCTGACCCAGTCATCTAGCCATCACAATTTGGCCCTTGTCAAACTCGCTCAAATCCTTACGCTTGCCCATTTTCCAGCTTCTAACACATAAACTTTGAGGACAGAATATTCACTTGCTGCCTAATATATCCCACCCACTAACAGGTGCCATGATGAAGAGATAATCAGTGTTATTCACTTTACCTGTCATAATGTTATGGCTGATCGGTGTATATAATAGTATATATCTTTATTTATAATAAATTATAAATATTATATTAATAATATTTCCTGCTACTGGAGGAAAAGCTGCAACATTAATCAACATATATTTTTATACAGGAGTTTGCTTTGACATCATAAAAGCATAAAACATGTTTATCACTTCATCACCACAATCTGTATTTGATGAAGTCATCATAATTAAAGGGGTGACAGAATTTACGCTCTGACACATCTTAACCCTACTCTGCCCTACCGTATTGATTGGTGGTGAGATGTATTTAAAAAGTGCTTAGAAAGATAAATTGAATTGAGAAAAAAAAAGAACAGTATCAGTTCAGAGTCCAAACAAGCGGTGAGTAATGGCCTCTGTGCCAAGTTGTTGTTGGTTCTCGCAGGGTCATATCTCGTACCCCAGATCCGGCGTTAACTCCTGATACCTGTAATCACTGTTTGCCTCTCTCCTCATTCCCATTAAAGCTCAGGCTGGAGGAGGGGGATGGAAATAAAAAAGAGTGATCTGATGAAACGAGAGCAGACAGATTGAATGTTCCTATCACAGGCTTTTAGAGGCGGTCTGCAGTGCGGTGGTCCCAGAGGTGGGCCCTGTTCAAGAGGCTTTGAAAAACAACCAGGTGCCTGGACTCCACAGACTGAAGTAATCCAGAAGCAGCATGAGACTTTCTAGGGTGCTTTTGCACCCAATTAGCTTGAAATTCTAACGGGCTAAAAATGGAACAATCTGGTTGTGTATTCTTGAATATGAATTGCAACTATCAGTGAAAGATGGGGAGCATCTGGAGAAGAGTTCTCTTCCTGCTGTGCGTGTGTAATGGTGGAAGAGGGCCAAAAAACATAGCGTAGGGAAGACATAAAGCAGAGAAGATACTGCTCTGAGACTCCCTTTCCGTATCTATGGACAATGCAGGCTGGATTTCCAGTGAATAAGGAAGAAGGTCCAGACAGAGTGAGATAATGTGGTGTGTGAGGGAGCAATAGTTCACACCTCCTCTTGTAAACATTGTTCTTGTATTTGAAGCTGCACTTGAGCCAACATAAAGATAGTTTTGTGAACTGGCAACCACATAAATGCACACATGTAGAAGAACTGTGAGACACTTAAAGGGATAGTTAAACATTCTGTCATCATTTACTCACCCTAAACCTGTACTTGGACCCCATCGACTTTTATTGCATGCATAAAAGGAGTTCATTCTTCAAAGCATTCTTTTGTGTTAAATGTAAGAAATAAATGCCATGAGGGTGAGTAAACTATTCCTGTAATAAGATTAAACCTTTCTTGTCTTCATTTTTGTAACTTTTTCGTCCTCACCCGCCCACCTAGTTTTGCTGACACTGCACCTGAGCTCTTTCTCAATGGCTCACGCTGACATTCAATTAGTCCCCTTAACCAGTGCACCTCCCCACAGTTAATGACTCAGAACCACAATCTTCCACAAGTATCATTTCTTTACTCTTTTTTTCAATTAAATCACTTGTCTCCAAACGGAGGCCAGAAAAAATGGCCCGAGGGTCATTGCAGTCAGCGCGAGAGCGTGGAGATGATTTCCCCGTCTCTCCGACTGCCGCTTTCCGTCTCGCTTTCCTCTTTCAAAAGATTTTACTCTGATGAAATGAAACTAAAATATTTCAAAGTGGCTTGCACACTTTTGTTCACTCTATAAACACATCATTTATCCAGCGCTTTGATGGTGAGGGAGACGTGTTTAGGACAGTTGATTGCAATGAACACGAGTATCAAGCATCAGAGAGTTTTGAGCTTGAAACATTTGCAAAAGATGCAATTATTTTGTCTTTCATCCCGTCCTTGAGAGGAAATCCGTCAAAGGTCACTGCAGGCGTGTCACACACAGACGTTTGGCTGTGGTTGTGGTTAAAAAGATAAAGATATATAGAGAACAAGAAGCAACCACAAAAATATTGTGTGCATTACAGTGCTAAAAAATAAATGTAGGTCGTTAAATGCAACACATTATGGTGTTAAATGTTCCTTTCTTCTGTTTTCATCTTAGCATTCCACATTGAATGCCTCACACCTCATTAATTCAGCACTCTCAGCTGAATAATAACGATCGATAAGATCATTAATCTTTGGAATATATGATCAAATATCTGTGAGCTACCCACGCTTTTCTCCCATTTGCATTCATATTAGTATAAATGGGAATGAATCAGTCAAATGTTTCATTACTGTAATATATCTGCTGAGGACAGTAGCGTCTCGCTGTGTTCATAATTTAAAACAAAGGAGCTCAATGTTTTATATTGTTTTTGACTGGGCGGATGAGAGGATGTTGATTAGTGGATACTTGTTGAAGTGGTTATAGTAGTAGTGGACCCCTTACTTAACCTTAACTGACTGGTTATTGTGTGTTTGTTGTTATCATAAAGTCAAAAAACTAGTTAAGTGCAACCTTGGTTCATTAGCTAACTAAATACAGACTGAATACATTCTGAATACAAACGGAGGCCAGAAAAAAATGACATGAGGGTGTTATGCATATAGGTATAAACAATGTTATGAGGGTGTATGGCAGTAGTGTCGCGCTATCCAGCATACTTGTTTTTGAGACATAAACTATGTTTAAGGGCTTGTGTTTTCATGTAGGCTAGTTGTTTTCCTTTTGTCTTTGGAACACGATTCTGGCACAAAAGTAATCCAGAGATCGAGTGCCATCTACAGATCTACTTTTATAAAACATTGAGGGGAAAATAACCAAAGGTGGTGCCCTGCTGACACCAAGCGGTAAGACATGAAAAAGTCATATAACGTTCTCTGTACTTCATTATAAAGCTTCTTAAGCTCATCCCTGGTGAGGTTTCCACACCATCTGTTACCAGCATAAATTAACTAACCTTACAGACTGATTATTACAAATGAAGGTAGAGGGTAAAAATTGATTCACTTACATTACAGTTTTTTTGTTGTTTTTTTTTATGCTTACGCACTCAAAGTTTTACTTGAGGCCCAGTTAGCGAAACCATTCGCTCATTTGCCTAATTTTCAGACCAAATCTGCAAAACTGCAAGCACATTATATGCCTTACACTCAGTTTGCAATTGTAAAACAAACTTTTTGCAAAACGCTAAACACAGTTCTCTCACAGTTAGACACATGATTGAAAACTAACAGCTCTTGTGTTTCATTTAGAAAACACTGCCATTTAAATGTCACAATCATTTTACAATTACCTACACCTCATGTGTGATCATGTGTGAAAACACTTAAACATAAATCGATGTTTTCTCAAGCACTTCTCAGAGAGTGCATTTATATTTCTATTTTTATAGTGTAAATATAGCCTACCTAATTTGATCACTTAGAAATCAAAACTCAATGTTTTGAGAAACAATTTTGCCCCTTGCATTTCTGTTTATTTTGTAAATATATATTGAATACAAGACGTCACCTTTATTTCTGTAGCACTTCACACACTACAGATTGTTTCAAAGCAGTTTCACAATAGTAACAAATTCAAAATCTGCAGTAAAATAGCTCAACAAGCCAATAGTGTCATTATGCAGCTCAAGTCAGTTCCGTGTTGATTCAGTTACTACATAAAAACACAACTTTTAGAAGATTTAAAAGTTTTGAACGAAGTGTTTGATTTTGCAAGATATGTGTTTTCCATCTTGTGTTCTCTCTGTCCTTGGAAGAATCTGTTCCGAGTTCATGTGCCATGAACTACAACGGATATCAGGTAGGTGGCGCTATTTCAACATTTATAGACTAGTAATAGACCGAGCTTTGAGATGGCTATTCTTTGACTGGAAATTCTCTGACAGAAGTTCGTCTAAACATGTAAAATAAGATATGATTTGAAGACGTAAATCTCAGGTAGGCTATTAAAGTTTATTCTTTTTCGAAGTTGATGGTTTTTAAATGTTTTAATTTAAGAAATAAATTACTTTTACATTGTTTACAATCGCTAGGACATATTTCTCAATACTTAATTCTTTTTTTCTAATTCAAAACTCTTCACACAGTTCTCCTATCCTACTTTCAGTTTGGCACGTCAGTTAATTTCACATTAAAAATGCAGTAAAACTACCAAAACACTTCATACATATCAAATCAGCTGATTCAAGTCAATCAGCCATAACGATAGCAAAGGTTATCACCCAACAAACACTCATAAAACAACAACCTTAAAAACACCAACAACGGGCAGCAATAGCATATACAAAAAAAATCTTTACAAAACAAGAATATGACACTACTTCTTAATTCATTGCAGTATGTTACATGGTCCATGTTTACAAAACAGTACAACATTATTCCTAAGTTTTCCCCTTTTTAGAATGGATGGTAGTGAAACTGAAAGACTATAGCACTTGTGTAGGTGTTCAGTTGCATCTAATTGTTTTGATAATATTTATTATTTTAGATTCAGAATATATTTCAATATGGTATTACTGTAGAAATGTTGCACATTTTTGTCTTATCCGTTTTTTCTCGTAAATTTTTCCATATTCATTTTTGTGTTGTGCTAGGTTTTGAACTTAAGTTGAACAGTTTTGAAAAGAGAGCGTAAACGTGCAAATTTGCCTGTATAGTACATAAAGTTTTGGTGGTGTTTGTGTCTAAGTGAGAAAAGAATTCATGTAAATTGAAAGAGGTCATCATTGAATGTATTTTGTGCTACAGGAATGATAAATAATCCACAGTTTAGCTCACATAGACTGCTGTTGTGATCACTGTGTGAAGAGTTTTGATTTGTCCTGTTATTGTAAAAAAAAAAAAAAAAATGTACATCACCTATCTGAGAATAAAACATTTAGGCCTATATCTATAACCTATAAACTACATAGAGCATATGCCGTTATGCTGTGTGTTTAGATGTCAAAAATTAAAAAGGTTTGTGAAATTGCACTGTAAAAATTCAGTGAAATATACAGTAAAAGAAACTGCAGCTGTGGTTGCCTGGAATTTACTGTAAAAAAATACAGTAGCAACATTTTAGGTCTTACAGATTTAACTTAAATTTACAATAAATACAAAATCTATTTCATTAACTGACATAATGTTATTCAACCTACTGAAAAACGAATAGGCCTGGCTATCTGTTTGTTCCTTTTGTAATACACTGACTACCACCAAAAACAGGTGGTGATTAGAAAGTCACATGATGAATTCATCACAAGCTGAGGTAAATGTTAATATATAAAGGTGCATAGTGTCATAAACACTATCATACTAACACAAATTACACTAAAGTAGCTTAATAAATATTAATTTAACAACATTAGATGTAACATAAAACCCTATTGTACATAACTGATAGGAAAAAAAAACTAAGTATAGTTATTTCGACAAAAACACATCAAATGTGAAGTGTCACACAGGGAATACTGGAAATGTCAATTTACTTTTTTACATTTTTTACTGTAAATTATAATGACTTGTTCTTTTTCACTTCCAAAAACTATACATTTAACAGTATTTTACTGTAAAATTACATTAAATGAAAGGTGAGATCTATTACAGTTAATCACCGTATTTAATAAGGAAACTTATTCAGGTTTTTACTGTAGTATTTTTACAGTACAATTTTTTTTACAGTGTATACTAGTAAAATAATGTTATGGGACTTCATGTAGTCTAGTGCTGTCAAATCGATTAATCGTCAGATTAATCGCATCCAAAATAATAGTTTGTGTTTACATAATATATGTGTGTGTACTGTGTATAATTATTATAAATACACATACATGCATGTATATATTTAAGAAAAAATAATATTTATATATAAAATATTTATAATATAAATTATATAATATATGTATACAGTATATACATGCAAATATTTCTTAAATATACACATGAATGTGTGTGTATTTATATACTGTATACATAATAATTATACACAGTACATACACATTATGTAAACACAAACCTTTATTTTGGATGCGATTTAATCATGATTAATCGATTTGACAGCACTAATAATAACTATAATTTCTTCATAATAAATAGACTTTTCAATATGCTTAGCTACTTAATATTGCCAAATTCACATATTGTTCCCCCTCCCTCCATAATATTTACAGTGATCAGACTTGCATGATGTTCATCGTCAGAATCAACAGTATCAGTTTCATTCATAGCATTCAGATTATGGTCCTCTGAGGCCTTTACAGATTGATATTTATATATTTGATGACTAAAAAAATCACAGAATCATAGTCAAAGAAATGCATATTGTTATCTTCATAATAATAGCACCAATAATAGTCCTACCTTATCTTCCTCTAGTGGTTTACACACTATTTATTATTTCACAAACGCTACCTATTATTTTCATCCAGTTCTGTCTCACACGCATCCCAAAACATTTCGCGTTTTTAAAACCCACGTTCACTATGATGGAGAAGCCTCCCTGCACCATTCAGGGCTGGTTATTATCCAGACTTCGCAGTTATTTCTCCACGGCCATCAATCACACAATAAATAAATAAATCAGTCAGTCAGCTGATCTATCAGTGTGTTTAAATATATCCAGTTTATAGAACTCGTACAGACTGTGCTTCTACTGACAGAGCTGAAGATATGGAGACTGAGTGTGTATACACACACAGACATTTCAAATGACAGCAGCATGTCTGAAAGCATGACATTCCCAATTTAAGCTGATTGGCTGACATTCGTGAGCAGCTTGTAGTAGAGACCATATTAAAATGTGTTAATCCTGCAAAGTTAAAAGCGGCCACTATTTTTAGCCGCTGTTGTTATCACACATCAGTGGGTCTGTATTAAATCCTCCGCCTTCACAGAAACACACGTTTACACTGCGCTTTGGCTGGATCACACTTGTCTCTCACCAGCTCAGCTTTACTGAACACACTTGGAGGGATTGCTATGGCAACTGGTTGCTATGGGTGATGTGACACCACTACATGCTCATCTTGGTGAGGGAAAGAGGGAGTTGGACCACAGAGGAGAGGAATGGAAGCGGAGAGCCACGGATTTTATTTTGATTGCTGAATAAATCGACGAGCTGGGTTGAAAAAGTTGTGACAACCATCTGTCTCTGGGCGGACAGCCGTGATGGAAGACGTCTCCCTCCCTGCTTATTTTGGGTCTCCATCACCCTCCCACTGTTGAATCCTCTTCAGTAACAACAGGTGAGAAACTATGCTTTCATTACATTCACAGCCATTTGTGTGTGTGTGTGTGTGTGTACAGACGTCACCGGTTCAACTGTCAGAGCAGTGAGAATGCAATTAAGACGTTTTTAGGAGGGATGGATTTGATATTTACATTTGGATAAATAAAATCACAAATGGAGACGTGTTAGTGTGGGGCACTTTGTTTCTGTAATCCAAACCCCAGGTACCTCATGCGGTTGGATTTTGAACAACACGTTGCCATATCATGCGTGCGACTGTTCAAGAGAAATCTTCACGTTTGGGGAAATTGAGCCAGGCTTTATAGGGAGTGCCAGGGCTGATCGTGAGCGCTGGCATCAAAGAAGTGACCATTAAAGGGTCAGCGACTGCCACAGAAACCAGCGCTTTCAGAGAATGAATCAGGGGGCATGACAAAAACACAGTCGGAAACGGATTCGATCGCCTTAAGATGAGAGAGATAATTCACTCAAGCCTGAATCATTTCACTGATGTGCATCAGTAATGTGAGCTGGAGGATTTAATTCTGTAAAACATGTACACAGTAATCTTATATAACATAGTGGTGGTATATGCGTTTAAACTTAAGGCCTGCGTTGGCTGTGAAATTGCTGTTGTGAATCCTCAAAAAATGCTGCTAGGTCCTCAAATCAAACATATGTGAAGTATTTGTTTAGAAACGAATGCGATATTGATGATAATTCATGTTTAAAAATGTATTTTCTTCTTGTTACCCGAGTGATTTTTCCTAATCATCTTGTGTGTTTCCAGAATGGCTCTAAACAGAAACCTGTTGATCACGAATGTGGCGAAAATGGCCGCGCGCCCCTGACCCGTGCCGACAAACTGGAGAGGATGGCCGAGCATCTCCACAGCAGCACGCTGTCTGCGTCTGGGGCCACCCAGCCCATCCCTTTCCTCACGCTGGAACAGAAGGCTGCCTTCGTCTTCGTCCTCCTCCTCTTCATCTTTCTGGGGCTGCTGATCGTGCGCTGCTTCCGAATCCTTCTGGATCCGTACAGCAGCATGCCGAGTTCCACATGGACAGACTATATGGAAAAAGACACGTTCGACTACCGCATTGCCTGAGCTTCTAGCCAGATTTCAGGCTAGGAGACATGCGATGATTACCTCACATGCACACATACACACACACGCCGACACACACAACCACCACCACACCTCCTCCACCTCAGAGCCGACTGTATCCCTCAAGTGTTGTTGTTCCGTGATGGTGGTTTTGTGTACTTGTGGGTCTGGATTTTCCATCTGAAAACTGCACTTAAGCCCACTTTCACGTCTCATGTGTTCTGACAGGGTTTTTTCAACTCATAGCTTCCACCACTGATGTCACGTTCAGCATGGCTGAAAAGTCTTAGCGATGAATCTTTTATGTTCGAAACCAGCCGAATAGCTTTATTACAGATAAACAATATGGTTAATTATTTTCTATGTCCAAAGAATGACAAATTGGAATTATAAAAAAAGTAGGTTAATCCATTTCTCAATGACTCATTCCACACTTATCATGAAAGCACAGTGCATTGGTTGCAGGATGATTACATTCTCTGAGCTCTTCGGTTTGGGACTCTTGAGCTTTGCGCCTTATAAATCAGTGTGTTTACAGAACAGCCAGAGAAACTGGCCCTGCTGTTATTCAGCTAAATGTCAATCAATGTACTGACCTACCAGCCTCTGTGGGCAAATTGAATGTTTGATTTGCCAGGTCTTTCCCCGCCTCTCTCTACAGTGTTCTTAATAGGATGAGTCGGATTTCCTCTCTGTTGTTCTTCAGTATTTGCTGATGTTGAAATGGACTGTTCTATCAAGCATTTGCCGTTCTGCCCGGGCTATCAGCGCAGTGTTTTTTTTCTTTCTTTTTTTTTTTTCTTCTCAAAGTCTGGTTCACCTGTGATTTGCTTGAATTACATGTTTAATAGAAATGAAGCTGAAATAAACAGGTGCGATATGTGTCTTGCGTGCAGAAGGAGGTCAATATTGCCATTTAGGTGCAGCCTAGCTATTGCTTTTGAGTCAGTATTGCAGCGGTGTTATTTCTCAATGACACCAACCTGCTGTTCTCACAATGCACATTGTGTCTTAGCTGAGTGGCGTGTACAGTATATTGAGCCTTTAAAATGCAGAGAGATGCTGGTGACTTTATTCAAAGAGAAAATGTGCCATGTAGTTTACAAGTGGCTTTTGCATTTTAATGTGCTTTTATATTTGTTTCCAAATAATAAAAAAAAAAGATATGTTTACATCTCACCCTAGTGAGTGTCTTAATACATAAAACAACATTAAAATGGAAAAACATATTTGCGTGACTGACAGGAATTGAGGTAGCAGACAAGATGCAGAATTGTAATTGTAATTTTTTTAACTAGAAAAGTTTTGAAAGTGTCGTAAAAAGTTTTAAAAACCTTGAAGGTTTGTAGAGCTTGTGGGTTAGATTTGAAATGTCACCTATGGAAATTTGTATTTAGTTTATACATTTCATCATATTTAAACTATTGTGGGTGAGGTGGAAGAACACGTCATTTTCCAGAATGCATTTCTTGTGTTTTATTTTATAAAATGACAGTTCAGTAAATTCTTTTGTTCCAATTCAAATTCTTGTGAGGTGCTGCCAATTCAATTCAAATTCTCAGTCAGGAATTGAAAAGGAGCCACTGCTCATTCTTCAGCTCTGAATGTTGCACAACCCTGAAGGGTTTTTGCAATTATTCATCGATTCATGTAATTCTATGCATTAGGCCTACTCATGAAATCTAGTTACACAGCTCCACAAACCAAACATATAACATCATTAAGTTCCAATTCAAAGGCCTGATCAGATGGCAGGGGACACTCATCCCTTCACTTCGACTCTTTTTGGTCCAAAAACATTTTCTCCTGTTGAGAAAGACATCAGATCGACCCTCCAGAACAGCATGCAAACAGCCTTAACCCCTTCATTAGCATTATGCTAACAGCAGGCACACATGCTGGCAGCAGCTTTCACAGGAGGGAGTGTGCAGCAAGAAAACATCTCAAAGTCATCTGTCTTCATCTTCTCATGCCACCATGTACAGATGTGCTTTCACTCAACCTCAGGAAAGTAGTGACGGCTCCATTTTACAGCGCCACATCCCACAGGGCCTCTTTGAGCTCAGAACAGTGTACTGTGGTGCGAAATGAATCAGACCTATTGCAGAGGGAAAGGTAATGAGACATGTAATGTAGAGAGAGGAGTGCTACTTCATCAAGCATGTTTTGCTATTTACGGTCATGGCTTTCATTGGCATTATGTTCTCATTGTAACGGTGCAGAACTGAATCAATCTTGTGCTATATTGTTCAGCCTCATTTGTTTTTGAAGTATCATAATTTATATTTACATTTATGTTCTCGGAAATGCCAAAAGATTACCAATGTCCCTTATGTTTTTGGTACAAGAATAGTATGTTGTGACCTTTTTTTTAGCTAGATGAAAACAGCATACCAATAATGGTAATGCATACCAATATGATGATAGTAGCCTACCTAAAGAGGAGTGACCTGTTAAATTTATTTAAAAATAAATTATCAACCTAAACGTCTCCATCACTTCCATATTTTATTCTCCAGGTGGACTTTAAAGAAAATATTCTTATAAATCAATGTAGACTAGTTTAACAAAACACTACACAATTTAAGCTTAAACCAGTTTAAGGTAGTTATAGCCTCCTAGCCTGACTGAGCTGATTAGGCTGGTCTGATTTGGTTTTCGAGGCACTTTTCAGCCAGGAGACCAGCCAACCAGCTTAAACCAGCAAAGACAAACAAGCAACCTTAAGATGACGTTTTCAGCAGGAAATGTATGTGAGGAAAATATTTTCTGTAATTGTGTTGAACGAACTTGTTGCAATAATCTATCATTACACAATAAGTTAGTATTAGAATTAAAATAGGCTACCTAACATCTACACACATGCCAAAACGATTTGGTTTGCTTTGAATTTTATCTATTAATAAATAACACAAAATTATAAATTAAGTAATATACTGATACATGTGTGTGTGTGTGTGTGTGTACACATTGATCAGCAAGACTACACACTTAATGAGTGTATGCATGTGTAAAGAAAAGAGGCTCATGTTGCAACAACGTCGATAACGCTTCAAGTGACAGTGACAAACTTCCCCTTTAAGAGTCTGTGCCTTTAACAAACTTCACCTGGACACACCTGAACTTCCACTACGGGAGTTTCATTTCAATAGAGGAAAAACAATCCTGAAAACAACGTATCCTGCGGTGAAGTCTGGGTGAGCACATTGGAAAGTTTTACAGTTTTTACTTCACGAAATGTTCCACAAGCCGTGTCGCTTAAGCGCGTTTCGACTGTTTTGACATGACTTTCATTTCGGCCTGGTTAAGGTTTCTTATTATTATTATAATTATTATTATTAAAATAAGGCTCCTTGAACACAATGAAGGTCAGACGTGTTCTGTAGACAATAACAGCCTAAGGATAAGTGCTGTCGTTTAGAGTTATTATGTGGTTCTTCTGAACTCGCTGTGTTTATGTGATCATGTGTCCATGTTGTTTTGAGGCCTCGCTCGCGTTGTCGCGGTTTTTCGTCTGCGAACTCATCGGGCTAAATAGACTACAAGTATAGTGACACTAATTATTATGGCTAAAATGTCGTATGGCCTAATTTCATGCTGAATAAATATTCCGTTTTCTTAATAGATTGGGGGGGGCTCAACTTCCTTTTACGACTTGGCAGCTTATTTATAGTTAGTAGTAGTATTTTTATTTTTTATCATTTTAACTGTTTAACTATTTTTCATAAAATCTACCATGAACTTTGTTTTATAGAAATCATATGCCTGGTTTCACAGACAGGGCTTAGATTAAGCCAGGAGTAGGCCTTATTAAAGTTTAGAAATTTTCGTTAAATTAGTTACAGCTCAAACATGTATTTTAGTCTGGGACATTTTCATCCAAAAATGAAAATTCTGTCATATTTAATCACCCTCAAGTTGTTCCAATCCTGTATGCATTTCTCTTTTCTGCTAAATACAAAGTATGTTATTTGGAAGAATATGGGTAACCAAACAGTTGACGGGCCCCATTAACTTCCATAGTATGGAAAAAATATATACTATGGAAGTCAATGGTACCCATCAGCTGTTTGGTTGCCAACATTCTTCAAAAATCTTCTCCTGTGTGTAACAGGGAAAAAAAGAAATTCATACAGGTTTGGAACAACATGAGGTTTTTGGCTGAACTATCCCTTTAAGCCTTGTCTGTGAAACCAGGCAGTAGTTACTTAATTTGACTGTTAATGATCCATGATTTCTCAAAAGCATTGTGAGCTAAGTTAATCGTAGAGACCATTAGTGGCTTACAAGGCTTTTGGGAAACGCAGCCCTGGTCATTAGCTGGTTGACCAGTTACCGTGTTCCAGTAAACCAGTTTGATCACCTTAACCCTGTATTACCAGCTACTAGGATCAAGATGGTCAACAAGCACCAGCTAGAAACCAGACACCATTAACTAGATTTCCCATCAGCTTTATCTGTGGTTGACTAAAAATATCACAGTTTAACTATAGGTCTACAGTATGTATTATAAGAATGATCTAGTTATTTTATTTTTATTTATTAATTTACAAGAGAATATGATAATGTAATCTTGTGGTTCAGAAAGTGTTTGTTCTTGCTTTGCTTTGCTGTAATGTGACTTATATTTCATAATTTATTCTCTTTATAATACATTACATATTGGTTCCTGTAGGAGATGACCTTTCACAAAATTTAAACCACTTACAAAATTACTCAGGCTGTTTCCAGCTTCTCCATTCTTTCACTGTCAGAATTTCTGTCTTCAGAGCCAGGGACAATGGACATGGGCCCTCCTGGACCAGCAGCAGTGCCCCAAATCCCTGAATGGGTAGCAGATGTAGACAAGTTAACAAAGGATGTGAACAGCAATGAGGAGGATGAGAAAATGATAAAGTCTGCAAATATGGAACCCAGTACCCTACAGTGGCCTGAGAATAAACCTGAACCACAGATTCTGCCAGTCCAGGATGGCGAGAGTGTAAGCGTGAGATCAGATTGCATCTCGTTCCGGGGCCGAGTGAGCCGGACTGAGAGCGAGAGGGAGGAGTTTGGGATGGGAGAGAAGAGGAAGACAGGTGAGGAATGGAGAGAAATGGAGACCGGGAAAGAGAGCATTTCTGACTTTGAGCTGAGAAACAGAGTGAAAAGCACCTTTTCAGAGATAGAGGTGGAGGAGATGAACATAATGCCAGAGACCGCAGCCCGAGTCTTCATCCCCAGCATCACCATCCTGCGCTCCACCAGCCAGCAGGAGGCTGCAGAGAGCTGGAGAGGTGATGAAGAAGCGAGAAGCCCCTTCCTCGAGATGCATGGGACACATGGAACACCACTAGAAGACTATGGCCCAGAATGGCAAATCACAACCAAATCACGCTGCTGTAAGTTAAATCATGAAGTGTTTCCTAACTGTATCAGCCCTGTATAGGGTGATTCAAACGTTACTGTAGCTCAAACAACACAGCATGGCGCTTGCAAAGGTGAGGTTGTAGGTTCAATTCCCAGGAATGCATGAACTGCTAAAATGTATACATTGAATGCAATTTAGTCTTAAAAATAAAGGTTCTTTATTAGCGTTGATGGTTCCATGTGAATGGGACATCAATGGAACCTTTTCATTGCACAAGTTCTTAATGGTGGAAAAAGTTTCTTTTAGATTATTAAAATGGTTCACTGAAACATTATGGAAGAACACCACAGAATAATAAAAAAAAAAAGTGTGTGTGTATATATATATATATATATATATATATATATATATATATATATATATATATATATATATATATATATATATATATATATATATATATATATATATATATATATATATATATATATATATATAATAAAAAATCTTTTTTTTTCTTTTTTTTTCTCCCAGGTCACTGTGGTGGATCTAATCGTGATGCTCTTAAACTGGGTGCGTCCATGTTCACTTCAGCTTTGATCTTCCCCTTGTTGGTGTGGGGCGGGTATGTCTTCCTGCCGTTTGATGCCCCTCTGCTTGACAGTGCCCCCCTAAGGCTCGTCTACACACTGCGCTGCTCTGTTTTTGCAGTCATACCTATTGTCCTTGGTAAGCAGGAGGCACCCAGGCTGTTGAGACTCTATTGACATGACGCAACATTTTGATAGATGGTGTATCTTTGTTTAATCATTCGTTCATTCGAGCTGTTTACTGAAATATAATTGCGAGCTGTTCACTCTGTTCTTTCTTTCCACTCTTAGGTATGTTGGTACTAGGTGTGTCTCGTCTGTGGTATCGGTCCTTGAAGCCACGGTTTGAGGGGGAGAGAGAAGTTAAGCAGGTGGCAGTTCACCAGCGCTATGTGGAGGACTCAGTCTCCCTCTTCCTCCTTTACTTCCTCCAACTGGTTGTCATGGCTGCTTACCTGAATCAGGATCTACTGAAACTAATTCCTCTTCTCACCATCATCTTTGCCTTTGGCAGGTACAGAATCACTCCAAAACTTACAGGACCAAATCTCTGATTTAGAAGAGGCTGCAAACACTTGCTCAGACATTTTTCATATCTAGTGATTGCCAATGACTAAATCACTTTTTTCATTTTTTTTGTCATGTTTATTTTTTTTCCCAAAAAACAAAACTTTGTTTTATAGGTTTCAGTCAGATTTTTAATCCCAGATATTCAATGTGTTGTAAGTAACCATACTTTAAAAAACATTTTTTTATTAATTTGTGTGCATGTCTTTGTGCCTATCACAGGTTGCTGTACTGGGCCGCAGCGGCGTGTGGCAGCAGTTTGAGAGGTGTCGGCTTTGGCTTCTCATTTCTGCCGATGTTGGTTATGCTGGTGGCCAACCTCTACTTCATCTTCCTCTCCGAATCTGCAGGCTCCATCTTTGCCCCAGACATCCCAGAACCACCTGTTCCTCAAACCAAACAGAGATTTTGGGGCTAAACAAGCCACATCTGACACTTCTGCTAACTGCCAAAAGTAGACCAGATCTCTTTAGGCTTAGAGCCCACTTAAATTGGACTATACCAGATATTTGTGTCTGAGAATGTTTAATCCAACTGTGATTTAATTTTCCACTCCTGTTCTTTGCTTTCCTGAGTACTTCTGTATCATGACCAGGTGGGTCAAAATCGCCAGAACTCCAGTCAAAGGAGAGAAGAGGGGTGGAACGAAGGAGGGAATTTTTTTTTTCTTCCCTAGAACTAACTTTTATAAATAGTTGTGTAGTGAAATGCTAAACTGCGAATTAAAATGAACTACCCTTTAGTACAGGAGTGTACAGTAAGCTTCATCAATGGAAAGAGCTCCACATGGTTGAAACTCATCTATTTTAATATGTGAATGTCAACAAGAAAACAAAATTCCACATATTTATTCCACAAGCATGTATTTCTTTGGTTAGGCATTGTTTGCTTATTCAAGTCTAAAATATTGTGTGGTGTGGGAAGTTAGGGGCCTGCCCAAACTTGTCATTTTCCATAGCCACTCCTTCATCTCTCTTTACTAATTTAAGGGCAATGTGATGTTTACTTTGTGCAAAGTTTAGACATACATTTTTAACAGAGTTGTAAAAAGGTATAGGAAAAGTATAAATTTAGTTATCCCTGAAAAGAGCTTGTAATTAAATCAAAGCTGCAAGGATATATACTGAAATGTAGTAGCACAAATAAATGTATTAAGTTGTAATGAATTCCTTATTTTCAAAATAAAATTAAAAAAATTATTGATGGAACCAATCTTGACTCATTTTTGTTAATGACTTTTTGTTCATAAATTAAATAAACGCGGTGCTTTCGACGGTGGTGGTCTCCAACCTGTTCAACAATTCCTAGTACAATTTTTGTCGGAGGGGAAAAAAAAATTTCCTACTACCTGTTGTCATTTGACAGTTCGATTACATGGAAAGTTGACGACAGACCGCCAGCACTTTAATAATAATACACTTATATCATACTGTATAGCCTAAGTCTGTGTCAGAATATGTCATCTCAAGGCCGAAGGAAACACAGCGCTTGTCTGTTTCGAATGAGGGAGAACTGTCCTTTTCGAAAGCTGAGGAGAAACATGAGCAATGGTAGGAAGACCGATGACAACTTGATTTATCAACTATTTATTTAATTAATGCAAGCAATTAAAACCCACAACGCGTATACATAATAACCGGGGGGTTATTATGGATAGATTAAAAATATTCTTGCTTTTGAAGAGAAATTATGGTTTTGTATGCGAGACATTTATCGTAATATAAGTGCTTTTACCCTCAACGATAGATTTGACCCTGAGTGCATTTAGTTGTTTTGTTGAATTGCTTGCGAGTAATTTTATCTGTTCATTGCGGCTTCGGCTGCCTGTTGGAAGTTGCCAGTCAAGTTATGTAATAGCACTTGTTTTGTCAACCATAGACTCCAGGAGCACGCTCGTGCCCACTGGAGGACATTGGAGAACACGTGAAACCTCGCCTCAGGCAGGACCCTCCGCTTCAAACTGCGCTATAACCAGAGCCGTCGAAATCGAGACCTTCTCGAGACCCCGACAGTCTGCTTCCCACCTGCACGAAGAGTTCTCAGGTCAGCATGAATGTAATCACTAGTGCCGTTTTAAATATGTATATTAGGCTAGAAAGAGAGCGAGACCTCCATATTGCCCAATTTCATTACATTTGATAAAATGTCAAACCACTTTTTAAAAATGTTTTAAGACCAGTCCCAAAATGTGACTTTTAGTGGATCTGTAAAGTGTGAATCTACAGCACCAAAAGGCACACAAGTTACTGCTATGCCTGCATGGTATTAAATTATTATTAAAGCTATTGTTCCCCCTCTATCTGAACAGCCATGGACACAGGTATGGATCCACCAAATGGTTTGAGTTACACACTATCAGATGATCCAGGACCTTCTAACTTAAGCCTTATTAACCAGCAATGCCGCCTATCTTCCAACAATGTGATCATGGGTAAGAGAAGCAAATCTAGGCTCAGCAGGCTGTAGAGTGATCACTTTATATGCCTGATACATATTTTGTAAAGTATCAGTTTTGATGCTTTGTCCTATTTTTCTGTCAGATTCGGGCAGTGGAGTGGATCCAGAGACAGGAGAGCGAGCTCAGGGGTGACGTCTTCATCCATCTCTCATGAGCACAAATCTGTGGCATGCTGTCGTTAGGTGTAAATCTTGGATATTGCAACCTATGACTGATAGTCTGGGTAAATTTGAATGTATTTTGCATCTAGGCAAGCACTGCAGACATATTCAATACTTGTGGTGATAATGACAGATTAGGTCTTAGTACCGTTCAGTGACACATACTTAATCATTTTTGCAGGTGAAATATTGTCAAATAACATGCAACTGATCTTCGTGTAATTTATGAGTGCTCTTCCCTTCTGGATGATTTGAAGTTACGTGAATCTGAACACGTCCATTGGATTATGTGTCTTCGTCAGTTCATGATAATGACAGTAAAAACTTGAGTACAATATATTTTAAGGGTTATGATTTAGAAACAACTGTATTATATCCAACGGTCTACTTTAGATACAACTTTTTAAAATGTCAGCAACTCAGAGTACTAGTAGACTGTTAGGTTAGGGTTCTGGTTAGTAGAATGTCTGTTGGGGGACCATCAAAATAAAGTGTTAGCAGATTAAGCAGACCTACTAATACTCTGACTTTTAGTTGACATGTAGTTGACAAAGTTACTTATAGTTAATAGAATATTTAAAGTGTAACCTGTTTGACTAGCATTTCAATGTTTTGGTTTTTTTATTATTGTAGGCTACATATTTTACAACCACAGCACAAAACATCCTTAAATGTTGTCTAAACAGCATGCGTTTTTTACTAATGTCTGGTGCGTCAATATTTGTTGACAAAATATCTGCATTAAATATTTAATGCAGAAACTGGTAACACTTTACATTAAGGTTCTATACACTAAGATTTACAGTATCTATTAAAGTATTGGTCAATGTTCTTTAACGTTCATTTCAACAATACACATGCTAAAAATGTTTAGTATATCATGAATGAACAGTATATTTATAAGTTTGAACTAACTTTGTTCATCGATAGTTTAGAATCTAGATGATACCTAATGCACATTATTCAATTGAACTTTATTGTCGAGTGTTGCATCTGAGAAACTGGGAGTTGAACTTTGAATGTAAACTTAAAATTGTCAATTAAATCTTGAAATCGTGTTTTGTTTGCTATTGTATGTTGCAGCTTTCTTGAATTTACCCTACAAATCATGTAATCGTGGTAAACTACCATGGTGTTATAATATCTTAATTTATATACAATTTATAGCGGTTTCAGCACAAAGCAAAAAAATTCAACAACATGGTTAGATTGAAATTTATCACCAGTAGGAAATGCAAAGTAACAATACAGGCAAAGTGAAGCACAGAGATACTAGTACAAACACATCCTAATCCAATCCAGAGTTGTTTCTTTTGCCAGAGGAAAAAAAACAAACAAAAGAAACAAATGAGGTGAGAAGAGCTTCTGGCCTAATGACACAACACAAAGCAACAGTGCAAATGCTTTCTGGTGAGAACATTGTGTTGGAGAATGGTGTTTTGCACAGATAAATGCTTGTGTATATTTGCTCTTCATTTGCTGTTACTGTCCTTTCTGTACTCTTGTTCCTTCATCCTCAGTATCTCCTGTTCCCTCTACTCCTCCATTGGTGCGCCACCCGTCTGGTTATCTCCCTTCTTCTTGTGACCAGAAACAATGTCATCAATGCGCAGTAACAGGATGGCCGTCTAAAGGGGGTTAACGAAAGTGTTAACAGTCATAAGAAAACCTTCCTCCGGGAGTTTAAAATCAAGATATCTTTAGGGTTGACACTTTCCCCAACAGCATTTTTTTTTTTAAGTTGCCTTTTTTCACAGCCCCGAATATTTTGTTGTATTAATAGCTTAACATGTAATACATCCAAAGAAAAAAAAAAGACTGCTTTTAAACAAAAAAAAAAAAAAAAAAAGTTTTCTAGCTTCATGCATTTTATCAACACTTAAATGTAGGTGTTCATCAAAAAGCAACTGAGCATTTTTGTCAGACTAAATCCATAATCAAAACCTAGATGTAATAGATCGAGATTGTTAACATGCCATTTATTAAGTTTTTTTTTTTAAATAATTCAAAATGATAAACCTCATTTCAGCCTTTATACCACTTTTAAGAAAAGGGATGTCAAAATTACAAGTCACTAAATATTCATTTAAAATGATTGTAAATACCTTATCTTTATTGTTTAGAATTTTTTTAATTTCACATTAGCTTCTTGTTGTTGATCCACCAATTAATATTTATAACACTACGTGTATGCTGCATAAATATATAGGTCGATTTTTGTATTGGTCAGAACTAGGGCTGGAACGCCGTCTATGTTCCCCAATGATGGTGACGATTATGCAATGAATTGAAAAAAATAAATCTATAGATTAATCAACCCCTGTATACAAAACATTAGGCATTATATGATTGCCATTTCTGAAGACAGTCATTTACCTTCAAATATATATTCATACAATGCTGAAACAGCATCATGTTTTTACTTTGATTTAATCATCTTCAAAAGACTATGTAACTTGCAGCTCTCACATGTCCTCTTGAAATAATTAAGACTTTTCTTATACCATGTATGAGATTTAAGACCTTCCATGGCCTTAAATTTGATAAAAACAGAATTTAAGACTCAAGAACCTGTGGAGACCCTGCAACCCTTTACACAGACCTTGGCAATAGAATCACCATTGGCTAGTAAATTTTTAGTTGTCTAATTTTTTGTTAAATACTTTATTATATTATACTTTTATACACACTCATATATATATATATATATCTCTGAATGTACACCCTTAATATCAGTCAATCAAGCATTAGACTATGTTATAATATTATGATAATAAAGCACTATTTAATGATAGAACTTTAGTAATAAGAACTAAAACGGTTTGTAACCATGTATGAATGCATATTTTTCATTTAACTGAACTTTATACTAGTGGTGGTGCTTAAGATATTGTTGGTTATTTCAATGTTTCTGTAAAAAATAGATAATTATTAAAAGATATTACTACTAATAACAATATACAACGCTCTAAGGATTGTTGGGCTACAGGAAAAAAACTGGCATATCTTCTGCACACTAACGTTAGAGTTTACGGTACGTCAGATGAGCTGATTTGAAATCGTATAAGCTAGATTGCTTAACGAGAGCGAAACTCAAGTGCTCAGTCGGAGTGTTCAGTGAGTGAAAATATATCTATGCTAAATTATTCTTAGCCTCTAACACACACTGGCGAGTAAAATCTAAGCATTTATTAGCCAATGGCTAATGATAGATATTAAGTCGCCCAGAGTGAAATATACTCGCATTATGTGAGTGATTTACTCGCATTGTAGAGGGATGCCCTGTTAAAGCAGTTTTGCCTCGGTTTGTGTCTTTACCTCCACTGCAGTTTTGTAGGTCTGGGCTTTAACTGCCAGTGGTTCACAGATCCCAAGCTGCTCCATATCAGCAAGAGTTCCGGTCTCTCCATTGACACCCCATGAGGTGTTGCCCTCCTGAGTGTGCTTGGCCTGAAAAAGAGGCAGAGACGTCAGAAACACTTTAAAGGCAATTGAGTGTCAGTTACTTAGTAGAGGCAGCAATGTGCTAACAGAAAAATACAAGAATCTAAATGTGTGCTTTTTGAATCAACGTACTCTAAGGGAAGTGAGCACACGTATTGCTGATGCTCCACAGTTCTGGATGAGTGTGCGTGGGATGACCTCCAGGGCATGAGCCACAGCACGGTACGGCCACTGCTCCACACCAGTCAGTGCTCGTGAACGCTCCATCAGCCGACGGGACACATCCATCTCCACTGCTCCACCCCCTGGCAACAGATGCGGGTCCAACAAGACATTACGACAAACCTGCATGGCATCCTGTAGGTTTCGCTCCACTTCCTGAGAAAGCAGAGAAAGATCAGTCAAACGGTGACAAGTCAATTAACCTGCGCAAAATCCCTTGGTACCAGAGAACTCTGGCTAGGCTGATCAAATATTCAACAAATGGCCTGTTGAAGTATCTAAGCACCTCTTCCTAAGGGCTGCTCTGACTATAGAGACCTTAGTGAGACTCTTTATAACGATTAAAACACATTCTCGTTAATCTTCCTTAGAGTGTTGCACTGTCATGAATTTTTAACAATGGCCCCAGACCTCTCATATCTCTATGGTATCCTCACCGCTAAGATCTCCTTGCTGGCTCCCCTGAGCAGAATGGTGCAGGCTTTGGGGTCTTTACACTCAGTCACAAAGGTGAAATACTCATCACCGATCTTCTTCACTTCAAACAAGCCAGCTCCCGTACCCACATCCTCTTCACGGAGCTCGTCCGTTCTGCTGGCAATACGTGCCCCACATGCTCTGAGAGAAAGTAGTAGATACACTTTATGACCAGTACATTTACATAAAACCCTGAACCAGTAATTAGAAACTGCTGCAGAAGTTGTGATTCAGAACCATCAGTTGTAACCATTAAAATTGTTTTGGGTACTTTACTAGAACAAACAAATTCAAATGAAAACTGAATATAAAAATTATTCAAAATATGAAAAAATATTATAGCACATAAAGACTAAAATAAGATATTTCTTCAGAACCATCCACTGTCGATTAGCAAAACAACTTGACCAATTAATTTAAAAGTGAATAATTCTTAAAATGCTAAAGATTTTTATATTTTAAATTTCCTAATATTTCCAGGTTTTCCCATGACCATGGGAACCTTAGAACAAAGAAAACTTTCAATGTTGACTGTGCATGTAAGTCTGGCAAAAATCAACAACCATTTATGTAATAAATTACAGAAAAATGAAAATATATATTGACAAAAGCAGATATTTCTGCACCTTGCAATGCGGTTGTTGTCCGTCTTTCTGACGCGACGGATGGCAGTGATGTTTGCTTTCATCAGATAGTGCTGCGCCAGATCTAGAGAAATGACAAAGAAGTGAATATAACTCACATGTGATCTGAAAGGACCACCATTCCTCCTCAAACACATGACAGCATGAGTGCCCATATCTACCAGAGATGCCCTTCTCGGTGAAGATCAGGTCAGGTTTGAGACGAATTATGTCTTCACAGATCTGCTGAATGTACTCTTCCTCCATCTGCAGGATGCGAGAAAAGTCTTCCTCACGAGTGATCTCAATATCAGTCTGGGGGGGAAGAAAGGGTCAAAGTTTAGGGTTTTCCTAAGTCAGTAAACAAATATTCATAGGGGATTTATAGATTTAGACAAAACCTCACCTGACTCTCACCCTTCTTGTACTCCAGAGAACAGTCCAGCAGAACAATTCTGGGGTTCTTAATCAGTCTTCGCATACGGGGATGAGTTACATCCTTGTTTACCATTACCCCCTTCAGCACACATGAGTCCTCGATGAAGCCACCAGGCACCTAACACCCACCCACACACACACAGTTAGTGTACTGCATAACAATAAACGATCAGTTTAAAGTCAAGGTTTGTAAATTGCCATTTGTAAACCATAAAAAAAAAAAAAAAAAAAAAGGGGGCTTCGTTTTATCCATTGGATCAAATATTGGTTTTAAATTTATTTATTTTTTGGTTAGATCTGACTATTGGTTAACATCATTGAACTTGTGCAACTTGAGTGACAACAGAAAAGATTTGCTCAGATAAAGAGAGATTAAAGAAGATTTTCAAGGGGATGTGTTTTTAATGACATCACAAGTTCAATTAAACCAATCAAAATATTTTATTCTTTAAATATTTTAAACATGAAAATCAAAACACTAAACTTGGTTAAGGTGTGTTTCGGACAAAATTATTTGGCAAAAGGCACACTACAGTAACGGTTTTATTTTACCGTGCAAAATCTCATAGGAAAAAGCATTGACTACAACAATCAGTTGCTAATATTTAGTTGGTTCTTTCATTTTTGCACGCTTATTTCTTTGTAAGACAAATCAACACAGGTCTCACGATTCAATTCGATTACGATTATCACGTCAATGATTCGATATCACGATTCATTACATCCTCATTTTTTACTATTACTGTACATACCTACGTTTTCGTCAATGAATAAAAACAGTCAGATATATGAACTGCTCTTAAGTGTGAACACAGCAAACGACAGAAGCATTCAACTAATAAAAACCAGCAAATAGGCTACTAAAAGCGCATGAAACTGTCAAGTAGTGAACAATAACGCAACGATTCATTTCACTACCCCTATATGAGAGCCTAGCCAAAAATGATGTCCACACAATTTGGCATGTTTAATTGCATAATCACCAATAAAACAAATGACTCAAAGCACAACTGTTCTATTTCTTACAAAATTTTTACATTTTTAATAGTATTTGAATAAAAGCAGGGCTCCAGAATGCGACCAAATGGTCACATTTTGCTACCTTTTTTCCTGCTAGTGCAACTAAATTTTGTTAAGAGGTCGCACTGGCGCGACCACCACGTTGCCCAACTCATAAGAGCTGCCATTTCTGTTACATATGAGAAACATCAAATGGCAAATGAAACGAAAGTGGAACAGAACCGTGCTACTCGTTTGAACTGCACTGCACTGCGCAGACCGTTTATCAGCTCGGAGCAATAGCCGATCTCGATCATGTGACACTTACTACACAGTTCTGGGAGATCCAGTGGGAAAGCATTTGAATTCGCCACAAAATTAATAACATCACTACTGTGAGATCTAGTGGTGTGCCACGAGCGAAGTTCAGGGGTTTCAGTCCACAAATCATAAGCATTCACCATGGATTTAATGTAGTAACACCCCATGGTGTTGTGGAAGAAATGTTTTTTGGTTTTTTACATTATTCATCAGGGCTCATACAACCTTTTGATTTGTAAAACTAAACGTTTAAAGGTGTAGGTCACTTTGTGGCAAACAAGCACTTTTATTTTAAAAAGACATTACCACTACAACCAGTAGGTGGGGGAATAGGAGCACTTATTTGACTTAGACCAGCAGTTCCTAACCACATTCTTGGAGGCCCCCCCAACAGTGCACATTTTGCATGTCTCCTCAGTCAAACACACCTGATTCAGGTCATCAGCTCATTAGTAGCGAGACCTAATGTGGGTGTGGCAGACAAAGGAGACAAGCAAAATGTGCACTGTTGGGGGGGCCTCCAGGAACATGGTTGGGAACCACTGCCTTAGACATTTCCATACCTTAATATATGGAAAAAAGTAGGAAGTCACAAAGTCTCATGAAAAACAAAAACTTTTCTTCAAATTGTGACTGAATTACACAGAAAACAAGAGTGCTCCTTTTATAAATCACTAAGGCTGCGGTCAGTATGATACTATAAAATGACAATAGTACATTGGATAAGAGTAGAATATAAATTTTTCCTATAAAAATTTGGCTTTGCACATTACTGTTTTTGTTAAAAAGTTAATTTTATCTGCATATCAATTCAAGCTCAGTGCTTCACTGTTAAATTTCCAATAAAGAAACATGTAATATTATTAGGAACTGCAACTGCACTAACAAAACAATAGTCATTTTATGATTAAATTAACTTCATGATACATTTTCTGCTGGAGCCATTGCTCTCATATGTTAGTCTGGAGCCCTGATAAAGGGTGAATGTGTCACAGGGCGCACATAACCTTTGGCCACTGTTGAATATGGTGCATTTTAATTTCATGTTGACTTTAAAATAGAAGTTAACCCAACAGAAAAAAATGGAAAATCCTCTCGGCTGTGTCCTACCTTCTCGACTTTGGCATACTTCTTAATGTCGATCTCCTTGCGTCCGTTTTCCTCCAGCTCTACAGTACGGACAGCATCCAGAGCGATGTTACAGGCCAAGGTGGACCAGCGGCTGAGCGCTTTAGTATTGATGGCGGAGTTTATTATCTTCAACATCATGTCACGATTATTTACATCTACTGGGGTGCTGTAAGAGAGAGGAGGCAGTACAGAAACTATCAGACTCCAGAGGACTGGAACATCTCACCCCACCACAGCCAATCATCCACTTTACTAATCCAGTGATCATTTTACAAAGAACAATTAAACTGTATGTGTGCGAGATTACCTGATGTCTTTGAGTATGTTCAACATGTCATCCAGAGCCTGTCTGTATGCACTGATCACCACGGTAGGATGCATCTGCTGTTCCAGAAACTGCTCAGCCACAGACAGCATCTCACCCGCTGTACACAGAATGTTGCGTTAGGATTTAAGCATATTAAATGCTATTAAAAATGTATGTCATTTACATTATTTCTATAATAATTATATGATTTTCAATAATAATTGTTTTGATGTTGCTAAATTATAAAATTAATTATTCAAGTAAACTTTTAAATCACAGGGCTAACCTAATTCTTTCTGTATTTTTATATGGTTACACATGTCTGTACTGACAACACAGTGAGAACACCGATGACTCTCACCCAGAATAATTACAGAGGTGGTCCCATCTCCAACCTCCTCGTCTTGTGTGCGGCTAATCTCAATCATGGACTTGGCAGCAGGGTGCTGGACCTGGATCTGAATGCCATAGAGAGAACATGTTAATATTTAATAAACACAAAACATACAACTTAGTTGTCAAATCAGAGTTAATGGAGTGATCACCTCTCTCAGAATGGCATTGCCATCATTGGTCATGACAATACCACCCATGGGATCCAGAAGCATCTGCACACAGAGAACAAAATGTTTCCTCAAATATAGAGCAATCTCACATCTCACAACAGACAATACATCAAAATTTCAATGTGGACTGAACATCAGAAACACACCTTCATCATAGCCCTTGGTCCCAGGCATGTCCTGATGACATCTGCTATGGTCTGAAAAGGGAAGATACAGCAGCATGTTAGCAATTGTCCAATTGGGCACATCAACAAAAAATTAAAAAATAATAAGACCCACTTTAGCCGCAGTGATGTTTCCTAACTGGACCTTCCGTCCAGATTCCCTCTTGGTGTTCTGACCTGTTATAACCAGAAATAGAGCCAGTGTGCATTAAATCAGCTTTTAATCTTTCACTCTGTAAGAAAACATTTTTTTATATATATAAAAAAACACACTGCTTCAGAAACTAACACAAAAACAATATTTGACCCATGTTAACTGAGAAAATCTCAATAATGCTATCGGTCTATTCCTAAACATGAACAGGGTGCAGCTCTGGTCAGCACACCATCTGCGCCGTTAGCCTGCTGCTAACTTATTCGTTACTTTAAAACGTTCGTTAGACAATCCTTCTGCCCGGTAAAGTTAGCAAATAACAGCGATTGGAGCAGCGTTCGTTTCATTATTGACTGTGTAACTTGTGGTGCAATGTCTTCAATAATATTACTATTAATAAGCAATGTTAGCTACAGGGCTAACACAATGACTAATCTGAACACTGTCATGAGCTTGTCAGACACGCGAGGCCCCCGTGCCACACTAGTTAGCTTAGCATTGTAGCACCGCTGCATGAATAAAACTCTTATTCAAACTGTTACCGAGTCTAGGAGCGGGTCATGCGAAAGCTACAATTGCATAATTACAGAGGGAATAATGGAGAGAAAAGGAGCACTCACTAAGCACGAGAACCGGTCGGCCCATCATGTTTGCGGCGTGGTTTAGATCACCGGTACCAGACAACACGCACAACGGTAAGAGGAGAGGATGGACGAGGTGTGGCAGGGGATTCAGCCACACAGTGGACCAATAAGCAAACGAGACGCCTTTGACAAACGCCTATCTCCACCAATCAAAGAGAGCTTACCAATGCTTGTAGGCGGGTCTAGACTGGAGCAGAACTGAAAAGTTCTCGAAAGAATCTTAAGAGCTTTCAAGATAATTCTTAATTAAAAATTAATTTACAAATAATTAAAAGTACAGTTTAAGTTTTAAATCAAAATGTACATTTAGTTAAATATTAATACTATTTTATGTCATAAATTAGTTTATATATATGTATGTATGCTAATACATGACAAAAAAGGCGAAAATATAACAGTAAACTATTAAATGGTTAACCAAGTTGGAGGTGATAACCAACTATTATAAAGTAACGTTAAAAAAATATGATTTTACTTTTAATATTGTTGATGGTATAATCAAGTAGAAATATTACCTTTTATTGATTTACAAAGGAAAATAGATTTTATATATAAAATATTTGTCTATTTATGCTAAAAGTATTTTACATTTTTAAATCGTTAAAATAAAATTTTATTTACAACTGTTTTTGAACATAAAATTTACAAACAAAAATGCTCATCTTGCTGTGTAACCTTTTGAACAGTATTGTAAAATATGTCAAATACGACAAAAATATGCTACAGTACACACAGAGTAAGGTGTCTGTCCATTTCTTTATTGTGTCTGCAAACACAAAACATTCCCTGTTGTGATTACATAAGTGAAATAAGTGTCAAACTTCTAAAAGATTACTAGCCTAGGAGCAGTTATTAACGTCTCATGTCCTCAAGTGTGGATGGAGGATGCGATCCAAGATAAGCCCTTATAGAAGTTTGATTTGATAAGACAGACATGAGGAGGTAGTAGAGGCACCCCAACTCTTTTCACAGACTGTTATTGTACAGTCGTCAACTGCTTACAGAATCTCTAACACATCCTATAGACTTGAGACAAAGTTTTATAGGAATATCTGAACAGACTATGAAGAGATTGTTTAAATAAAGTACAAACACAGAAACACATTTCAATATTTTGTAAACTAAATAAGCCAGCGAGCAGTGAACCTCTTAACTAAGTGACCTATAAACAGTCTCTTTAAATAAAGAGACAGGAAATTAGCATATTTTACATATGCAGTGCATTTAGTTATAATAAAAAAAAAAAAAGAGAAACTAGGGCAACAGATTGTTAAGTAACTGATGTAAAAACAGTATTTTAACTATAAATATTGTAAACTACATTCCTCATGTGTCCAGTTGTGTATTGGCTAAAATTTTACAAGTGATGAATTTTATCATGTGCTTTGATGATCCCAATGGATGTGATGAATAGCTGCGTGTGACATATCTGGTCTGGTCTACATTCAGCATCTTTATGTCTGTTTACAGTTCATCTCTTGATTCATCAAAGATGAGCGGATTTGTGGCCTCCTTCTTCAGGTAGGTGATGAAGTCACTAACCTCACGACCACCCTGCAGGACAGAAATGCTTAAGCAACATTGCAGTAATTTGTCTTGTAATCTCTGTGTGTGCATGATTATACTCACCTCATACCGCCGTGGCTGGTCTTTTTGTCCAGAGGGCACAAAGTAAATGGTTGGAAATCTGCAATTAGACAAAACAGGTGATGACTCAAGAACAAAAACAGCTGAATATCACTGAATGTCTGTTGTAACGGACTATAAATAGATCAGAGACATAAAGAGAGACACAGAATGTTACCCTTGGACATCATAATTTGGAGGCACATCATTAGCCGTGGCGTCCATTTTAGCAATGGCAATGTTGGGGTCCCCAGAGAGCTAAGACACACGCACACAAAATCCAGATAATGAGCATGAGGTCCACGGTGGCTTTATTTCTTGATTGGTACTACAGTTCAGTCGTTTATGGTCAGTAAGATTTTCTTTAAAGAAATTAAAACTTTCATTCAACAAGGCTGAATGCACTCAGTGAGTAAAGTGTTAAGACATTTTTAACGTTACAAGACTTCGATTTTAAATGAATGCTGTTTTTTAACTTTCTATTCATCAAAGAATCCTAAAATAAGGCATCACGGTTTCCACAAAAATATTAAGCAACTGTTTTTAACATTGATAACAACAAGTAATGTTTCTTGGGTATCAAATCAGCATATTAGAATGATTTCTGAAGGGTCATGTGATACTGAAGACTAGAGTAATGGCTGCTGATAATATGATAATAGTTATTGTAATAATATTTCACAACATTACTGTTTTACTGTCTTTTGATCAAATAAATGCAAGCCATGGTGAGCATAAAGGCCCATCCACACTAAGATAGCTATAAAAAATTATGATAAAGATGTAGTTCTAAAAATCATTCTAAATATAAAAGAACAAGTCCACACCATAACTATAACGGCACACAGAAACTATTGTTGGAATCACTTTCAGAAGGATTTTTTCAGTTGATGAATGATAAAAAACATTGACAGCCAATCAGAATCCATCCTGCTTTAACGAGCATGAGCATTTAAAGCAACAGACAACAAAACTACAGCGCGCACTTAGAATAAACAGAACGAAAATGTCCGCTGGTGTGGACTAGAGGTTGAATGACTTCAGACTAGTCGCTGATGATATCATTAAATCAACAAATAAGCCTGAACCTTGAGCTGAGACACGAATGCGGGTTGCCTTGTGCACAGCTATGGCGTATGACAGCGCTGCCCACAAGGCTCCTACATAACAGCCTATTTTTAGCAGTTCTTTTGTCTTTGGGTCATTATATTTCTCACAGATTTCTGCCCTTTCTAAACAAGATACAGATAAAGTAGCAGAGTAAAAATTACATTTATATGAATGCATTAGTGAGAGTGCGTGTGAATTAATTCTACTATTCTATTAATGCTATTAATTCTACGTCTCTCTACTATTATTGAAGCTGTGGGTTTTAGTTACTAAGAAATATAAGGTAGAACTTTTCAGTTTCTTATCTATTTTATTGATAAATCAGTGTTGACAATACATTTCTGTTCTCCTGAATGTTTCTGTGTGCTCGCAATCTGCATGTGATGTGCGTTACAATGCAGCAGCACATTAGTTTAGAACGGCGATTAACTTACAAGTACAATAAGCTGTTTAAAACGTGCATTCACCCAATCAATATTGAGCATCCAGATGATATACTCAAATATATATTGTTGGGCGCTCTCGGAGTATGCATTTATTTGTCATTTTAACTGTTGGAAAAGGAGCGTAAAAGTGGACTTCGAAGATTTCTTATTAGGTCACACCCTCTATAGCCTATGATCAGCGACTAGTGTGGACACTAATATAGTTAACATTCTTGATGTGAACGGCCCTTATTAGACATCTTTCAAAAACATAAAATAATCTTACTAACCCAAACTTTTGAATGGTAGTGTATGCCTGATAAATTATTTATAAATGTATATAAATTGTTAAAAAAAAACCTTTTCTCCAAGCTCCTTGTATTTGGGCTCCAGGTTCTTGCAATGGCCACACCAGGGAGCGTAAAATTCAACCAACACATCCTTTTCTGGATCATTCACAATCTCATCAAATGTGTCAGCAACCACAACCTGTGGAACCACATATGTGATGTATGCCAGAAAACATCAAAAGACAAAAACACTTTTGTGGGGGTCCATGTACCTTGACAGGGTCATCGTTGGACTCTGGAACAGGTTCAGACTTCACATATCGTTTCAATCTTTTAGCAAAGTAATCCTCCAGGAAACTCTCCAGGGACTTGCCGTCTCGCCTACAGAACCAAACAAAGACAGAAGTTCTAAAACTTTTTAAAACCAATAGATTTCTCTAAAATCTATCGATTGTGTTCTACTGGATGCAACTACGCTACTATGTGCATGTGGAGTCTAGTGTGTTGGAAGACTCACGTGAATTCTTCCTGCATGGAGTACTTGTGTCCCGCTCTGGTCCGGATGGTGACGAGGGGAATGTCTCCTCCCTCAAACGAACCCACACCAAACTCCTCCTCAAGCTCATCCTGGAACTCCTGTCGATCGGCCACCGCAAAACTCAGACCTCGATCCTGGAACTGTGTCGCCACCTTCATTACTCTGAGAGAGCCAAAGAAAAATAAAAAGATATAGAGAAAGAATGCACTGATGTTCTAATGATTGGGCGCTCACCTGTTCCTCCAGTAGTTTGTGCCTTTGAGATTTCTAACGTAATCTACATTGTAATACGCTGTAAGCAGGTCATTTCCTCTCAGACTGTCCTTATTTTCTGAGGTTAGATGTGGACATAGACCAAATCTAAAAAACAAAATCAGAAATAGGAACATATGGGCAAACATCACAAATAAAATTGCATTTATATGTGGGGTTATAACTGTTTGACCAATCACCAACAAAATCCAAAAGCATAAAACAAACATACATATTGTCTCTGATGAATGTACGGAGAGTGGAAACCGAAATGGATTCTGTGTATTTCACCACATTGTCCTCAAACTTGCTGTTTAAGCGAGGGGGGCGGAACAGCAGAACACACCTGCAATGCAAAAAATAAACAAACAGAATCATACAAATATTAGAACAACAAACACACAGTAGCTGCAATGCAAGTAATTGGTTGTACATTTTCTGTTAATTTTCTCTAAATTATATAGATGTATGCCATTTCAAATTATTTCTTAGACTTAGGATGGAGAAACCAATTGGCTGTTCTTCCTGGGGGGAAATTGTTTTTATGAAAAATACATTTCAAAATGTACATTTCATCTTGATATACCAAATATTAAACATTTCTAATAATTACAAAAGGACACTTCATAGCCTATGTGTGTACAACCCTGTAAACCATTTCACCTTTGAGTAGCTTATCTTAACAGTCCCTTAACATACAGTTTGTTATTCAAGCTATATTTTAGACTATATAATTTTAAAGTTTTGGTCAAGAAATTTTTGGTTAGCGCTATCTCTGCCAGCTAGTGCAAAAAAGGGACATCGAGGACATACTTTAACATGAAATACTGATCACAGTTTGCTCAGGTTCACAAATGGATGTTTCCTTCATGCTCTATGTCATACATACTCTTTATCTACCCCATTTTTCAGGCCTGTTCCCACATCAGTGGAATGAGCAAATCGATAGCTGTCCCTCAAGGCACTGGAGACCTTCAGAAACTCTGCAAGCTGTGCACTATCTTCCCCAGAGAAAAAGCCTGAGATGAACAAAGAGACAAGAGGGCAAGAGAAGAAAGGAGAGAACTTCAGCCTCTTTCAGTTCCAAAAGATGAAAGCAGAAGTCAAATCTGATTTGGTTTTGACCTTCTGCTGCAGGAGCGATTTGCGAGATGTTTTGGCAGGTATTAGAAACTCAACTCACCCACCACACTGGCCTCGTAGTTGTCGACAAAAGAATCCAAATCTGCCTCACTGTGCAGAGCCACAGAACTTGGGCCGGCTTGCTTTTTCATGTAGCTCACAATGCCATCTATTTCAGATCAAGATATAGGTATGCAAGTAACTAAAATAGTTACAGCCAAAACAGGGAACCACAAAATAAAACATACAATAGAATAGCGTTCAAAAGTTTGGGGTCAGTTCAATTTTTAATTATTTTTTATTTATACTTTTATTCAGCAAGGATGAATTGTTCAAAAGTGACAGTAAAGGCATACAATGTTACAAAAGATTTATATTATTTCAAATAAAATTATGTTCTTTTGAACTTTCTATTGATCAAAGAATCCTGAAAAACTAATACATCATGGTTTCCACTAAAATATTAGGCAGCACAGCTATTTTCAACAAAGAACAAATGCTTTCTGAATTCAGCTTTGCCATCACAGGAATACATTTTAAAATATATTAAAATAGAAACCAGTTATTTAAAATTGTAATAATATTTCACAATATTACTGTATTTTTTACCAAATAACTTCAGCCTTGGTGAGCATTAGATACCTTTTTTAAAACATAAAAAAAAATCTTACCAACCCCAAACTTTTGAACATTACTGTATTTTTGGAAACAAAGCATCAACCTGCTGTTCTGGGTCCATCATAAGATCCAGCTTCTTCTCCATTACGGAAGATTTTAAGGGTGGGGTATCCATTCACTCCAAAACGTTCACAGATCTCGGAGTTCACAGTGCAGTCAACCTGATCAAAGAACAGAAAAAGAGACACATTCACCATAGAATTATGTATAAAAACATAATGTCACAGACTGAGTCAGCTGTGTAGCATAAAGAAGGCTGAAGATTGAGCTAGGTAACAGGAACTGACGGGTCCATCACTCGCATACCTGTCAACACTCCCGTTTTTGCCGGAAGTCTCCCGTAATTCACACCCATCTCCAGCCCCCCTCCCGTTTTGTTATTTCGCCCGGGAATCTCCCGTAATTTGTATGGCCTAAACCTCATTATTCATTACTCATTTTTCCAAGGTTGTTCAGTTGCCAGATCTTGTATGAAAAGCCAACACATACGATCGACATCCATAGACTGATTTCGACCTATTTGTGACCTCGACTTGGCAACCTACAACCCAGTTGCACTGTTGATCTCTGCGCAGGGCGCGGAAGTTGAATCAAGCATCACTGGTAGAAATGGGAGGAGGAGACTCAGGTGGTAAATAATTTAATGCAGCATCCGTTTTTTTTCTGTCATCCTTTGGCTAGCGTTACATGATCTTATTCATGCAAATGCTTTCAAAAGCAACAAGGCAAAGAGAATGTGCAGTCTGTGAAACACACGACACACAGAAAGACGCGCAGCAGTATCATGCGCATAGGCAGCGCAGCCTGAATCAGAGTTAAATAACGTCTTAAATGAACGTAAAGAGTTGTGGATGCACGTGAGATCCGCTTTTTGTGCGACAGCGGAAAATCTTTAAGTGACAGATTTGATGATGACAATGTAATGAACACAAGTAATTACTCAGTGCTCTTGACTAAAGAACTTTTGTAGCTTTAATAAGGATTAATCTGTATGTGTCCTACTTGTTATAGAGGTAGGAAGGGCACAGGTAGCCTACATATGAAATTTATTATGGGTTTATATTTTAAATTCACTTAAATGAAAAGTTATATTTTTGAAGCCTAATAAATGTTAATGTGTTATTTTATTGAATTGTCAATGAAATGTTATTTCATAAAGACATCAGTATCTGTATTAGTGTCAGTGATACTGGCCTTCATTCATAAAAAGATGTCGTTAAACAAGTATTTAAAATATTCTTTCATTAAGTTGTTTCTACATTAAGTTGGAGATTAACTGAAATTATAACATGATAAAAATATATTAAATTGCCATTAATCATGATTAATCACAGAAAAATTATATGATTAATCTAGTTCATTTTTATTAAAAATTATTTATTAACATAATAAGCCCAACTCGTAAGTCTCCTGGATTTTGATGTTGACAGGTATGATCACTCCTCACCTTTGCCAGAGGCAGTGTCCCTTTCAGCTTTGTGGCAGCAGCCTCATATTCTGGAGCGAGACGCTGACAATGACCACACCTGTGGTAACATCATACGAGGGATGTTAATGATACATTAAGGCATTGTAATATTTTTACTGACAATTTCAGGTTAAAATGGATCTAAAGGCATTCATTATTTAAAACAGAGAATTGTGAATGTGCATCATAATTTAGCTTAACGCACCTCCATAAATCCTAATTTAGATTCATGCATTAACACTACCGTTGTCACTCTCCACTACACAAATCCAGACATAAACATTAAGAAAAACCCATCGTAAGCTCTTGTCGCTGTACAGATTGTTAATTGCAACCAAACTACAACCTGACGGCAGCTTTAAAAAAAAAAGGCTGCTTTTATACAATTATAACATATCTGGGACATACCAAGGTGCGAAGAACTCCACTAGCAGAGTCTCGTGCAAGGCTGCGCTCCGGTCAAAGTCAGAGTCTCCGAGCTCGAGCACATCGCTGCCCTCCGCACACCACACAGTCGCTACTAGACAGATGAAAAACCATGGTAAACGCATTTTGACTGTGGTCAATGGCCGGAGACTACGAGACGCGTGAATGTTAAAGTTAGCCACGCTGCGCGAGGTGCTGCTGAGTAACAGAGATGCATGTATGGATCGCCTAGAAGCCCACAAACGCTCAGTTCTCCTGGCATAACGCGTTTGATAAATGCAGCACATTGGTTCTACGAAATATAATCTACAAACACACTACAAAACACTAATAGCAATACTAATAATAAACGTGTATCGGAAAGTTTCTTTATTCTGTAAATATATAGCATAATATATAGAAATAAATATTTATAAATAGATAGGCTACTTCGAGATTCCCAGTTTAACTTTCAGGTGATAGATAGACATTTTAGCGCACAGAGTATTGGTTTGAGTACAAGAAGTTATGTTAAAATAAAATATTAATCTCTCACACAATAATATTTTATTTTATTTTATTTTAAATGAAGATATACATCATTAAATGCAAAAAGTCTGTCTGTGCAATGGGTACATGTTTGTACGCTTTAAGCAGACCCCTGTTCCCATTAAGCTCACAACGTTTTTTATTTTTATTTTAAACAACATTTTGTTTAAATGATATTTTTAATTAATAAATATTACATTTATCAATTTAAAAGGACAATTTTGCTAAATAATCTAGGTCATGTATTAAAGTCATACATATTTGAATATGGACCGTTATTAAGGAAAATATCTATGAAATTATACTTTTTCTTATTGAAATCACACTGAAGCTGTGGTTTTCATAGTAGTGCACCCTTTAAGCTCACCTTACAATAATATGAAATCTTTAAAAAAAAATACAGCAGTGTAAAACCACAGAACATCAATAAACTGTAAATTTATAATATAATGGATTTAAAAGTACAAGCCAGTAATGGCTGTGACGTAATATATTAGTGTAGCACACAATCTTATACAGTTAGTAAGCTAACAATGCTCTGTGGCATCTGCGCTATGTTGCTAAAACTATCGTTTGGCTCGAACTGTAATTATTTCTCACATGCAGGTTCCAGGTTATAATATGCAAAATTCTAAATATTAATCTCTTAATTTTGCAGTAGGAAGTTATACTTATCGAAAATAAAGGCTTAAATATCTATATATATATATATATATATATATATATATATATATATATATATATATTTTTTTATTTTTTTTTTTTTTTTTTATAATTTGAGCTCAAAGATAGTAGTGTGCTTAATGGGTACTTGAGCCTAATAGGTACGTTTACCCTAGATGCCCAATAAATGACCAGTGGCAGTCTGTCAGAAGCAGCAAGGTAGGATGAGAGTAAATAAACAATGAAGCTGAAAATGCATATAATGTAAAAGTTTACTATATCTTTTTCTATCATGCCCAGTAGTCCAGGCAAATTTTACTGACTGCATAACATAGTGCACAGTCTTTTAAAAAAAATTAAAGCTGTTTTAAACATTCAATGTTTAAAATTAAGAGATTTAATTTACATCAATGAATAAATGTTAATCAGCAAGCACTTTCGGTTTTAATCTTTGCACCTCTCTGCTTTAACAACACACACACACACACACACACACACACACACACACACACACACACACACACACACACACACACACACACAGCCTTTACTTGGCGAATCATGCGACCTGCTGCAGCACATGGGATATTTTATGTTAGAGATTTTAGCAACAACAACAACAACAACAACAACAACAACAACAACAACAACAAACAATCAAGGAAAAAGGTATGCAGTGATTTATTTTAGCACTAGGGGTCACCACTAGATGCATCATATTAGATGAGGCTTATTTGGCAAAAGGATGCTCTTTGACTTGGCAGTTGATAATAATATAATATAATATAATATAATATAATATAATATAATATAATATAATATAATATAATATAATATAATATAATATAATATAATATAAAATAATATAATATAATATAATGATTTACAACAAAGTTTCATTAACATTAGTTAACTATATAGTTAACATGTATTAAGAATGAGTTAATGTTAATTTAAACAAAAATGAAACAAATGTATTGCGCATTGTTAGTTCATGTTAGTTAATACATTAACTAATGTTAACAAATGAAACCTTATTGTAAAATGTTACCAATATAATATTTAAGATATATCAAGCACAAAGAGTGCTTTATTATGAATAAGAAATACTCTGATATTCAATTAGTTCTGACTCCATATTGCTTTAATGTAACAAAAGTCAATACTGGGTAATTTAGTCACAGTCAATGACAAACAGTTACTTGTCCCCATCTACTGGCGTAATGAGTAACCCGCAGCAATAGAATATAGTCTAAGCCTATTATATTTGGGTTGCATTAGACCTCTTTATAAATGTAATACATCTTACATATAAAAACAAACATTCTTATTCAAAGATTTTCAAGAATAAGTTGTAAAAGAAACAGATTTCAAGACCTACAATGTGCAAGTGAAGTTCCTGTCTTCAGATGATAAACCGATGCCAAGCCTGACTCAGCCTATCTTTTGCTGAGTGTCTTAGTAAAACGGAAACTCTGTTTTCCTTCATTCTCTATTATTTCCTAAATTACAGAGTGTTATCTGCTAATACAATGCCAGATGTGGAAATACATCCTGGAGCATCACTTATCATTAAAGCCATGCAGGAAACGATTCTCATGGACCTTTCAGTGCAGGGGCTTACCAATCATAGTGTTAGCCTTCTTTTGACCAGCTATTTTTGAACCAACATTCTGAATAGTAATTTAGAAAGAGGGCTGTTTTGTTGATGTTCCAGATCCTGAATTTTCCATTTTACATCCCCATTTATACTCCGAAATGAACTTTCCAGACCACGCTAAAACAATCATTTTGAGTCAATTATAACGATAATACACTCCTGCCAGTTTCTTATTTTGATTTATTTTATGGAATTGTTCAACATTTTTGACCCCAAACAGAAGCAACTATAATGAACTCTAGTCACATTTCTGAAAAGTGCATGAATACTTTGAGGTAAAATAGAGGGGGAACCTTCAATAATATTTGCCTACTGAGTTTTATTAGGCATATACTGTATGAAAAGAATTTGAAAGAAACATTTTCATTAGGCCTACTTAAATTACTCCCATCATTTTAACACATAATTAGGGTCTCTGGGATCCCAAGCATATACAAACAGTGAATATATCTCAACAAAACACAAGGGGTTAACACTTATAAACATTAGTGTAGCCTATAATGCCATAGTGCATGGAAATGTCATGGAACATGAAATAGGCTATGTCACTGTACATCCATTTAAGACATTACGTTCTTAAGATTGCATAATGTTTTGTAACGACTTTTTGAAGGAAGTTCTATACCAATCTGTTAAATAGACGATAAACTATACTTAGCTAGATTCGAAAACTAAACAGTGGGAGGGACAGAATACAGTAGGCGTAAGCCCGTGCCCACTCCTCGAGCACCAGCGACTCAATTGTCTTGCAGTTCTGTCACTGTCGCGCATAGAATAGAGATACAACTAATGGTTACGCGAACACCGGTGTAGCGATCAATTTGAGAGCAAGACTCAGCTTCAACATTTATTTGCAGGTTTATAAAGTATACAAAAGGACGTACGTCTGCGAGAGAGTCTTCATTGTCCTCGGAACGCAGCACCCCAGACCTTCGATTAATAAAGTCCAATGCCACTTCTCCAGTAAGGTAAGAAAGTTTACGCTACTCATAATACAACTGCAATGCAATTTAAGACCTTTCATCACCCTTTCATCGTATCTTTGTCCTGAAGTTTCCATCTTCTGCCCTGACCTACTTCTTGAAGTCTGTTTTTGATGCGATTATGTGGTTGGTTTTTCTTACGGTTCACTTTTAAATTTATTAGGCTACAGTTCAAACAATCTTATCCATATAAACCAAAGTTGTATAATCAATAGTGTTTGTTGTGAGTGCACACTAAACTCCAAGCAATTGGTAATCTTATTGGTAGATTCCGTTAGCTCACATTGTTTTTATTGTATAAAAAAAAAAAAAAAAAAAAAAAAAAATATATATATATATATATATATATATATATATATATATATATATATATATATATATATATATATATATATATATATGTGGTTTTCTTATAATTAGGTGCACTTTGGCTGTTGAAATAAAAATGTCCATTGACTGTTCTTTCAGAACAGATCAGAGACAGATGTGATCTGGAGCAGGTGCAGAAAGACTGAATGTGCTTTTTCCATCATGTGTTTTTCTTTTTTTAATCCATAATTTACATAATAAAACATTGTTAAACATTTGTTAAACATTGCATGCATTTTGAAATTAGAGACTGAATTGAGTGTCATAATACAAACATCTGAATCATGGCTGTGTAATGTGAAGGACAATACAGAATGACACACTGCCCTAAACACATTTGATCTTTTATGTGTCTCTGAGTCATATCAGAGTCAAAATGTTTTTTTGTTCTCTTGTGGTTAGTCCAACAGATTGCATCCTTTTTAAGTGTTGCTTCCCCACTGACATTGTGAGGTGTTAATAGCTTTGCAAATACAAGCAAGACCCAACATCGCAAAACCATAATTGGCTGAAAGCCATGAGATCTTGACCCTGACCTTGGTTCTAGATGATTCCAGACAATTAAAATTAGTCCACTACTTGTTTCACCATCTTTTTGTTCCAGACCACAATATCCACTAAAACAGGTCAGACTTATGAATAGGAGCGCAAGAAGAATCACTAGTACCTGCCAATGGTTCCACATCTGGAGAGCAGAGACTCTAATTGATTTCCACAGGAGAAACTTTTCACCTTGACAGCAGCATACTGAGGTCCTCATAAAAAAAACATCTGCTGTTGATATGATTTCTCTGTTGGTCACGAGCACTGGGTTGGCACTGACTCTTTAACTGAAATTCTACGGATTACGCCTCTCGATTCAGTATATAGTTTATTAGATAATTTATTTCATGAAATTTATTATAAATTAGCAGCTAATAAACTAAAAATGTTTTCTGGATAGGAATCAGATTTGTAAACAATCACAAAAGAGAATTTAATATTTGAGTTTAATCTCTAAAATGTATTTAAAGTGACTTTATAGGAGTTCAGGGCAAAATAAAAACGCACAGAGAAAAGAACATACGGAGGTCAGTGGTGATGAGATGGGGGTGTTATGTTAACGGATGAAGACGGTGGATAATATTTCCACCACATGCTTACATAAGCTTCTCTAACTCATGCTTTTTGCAGGCAGAGGCCAGAGGAGGGCTTTGGATCTGCAGGGTTCTGCTAAAAGCTGTCCCTGTCACTTTATACAATATACTTTAAAAAAATAAAGGTTCTTTATTGGCATTGATGGTTCCATGAAGAATCTTTAATATCCATGGAAACTTTCCATTACACAAAAGGTTCTTAAGATTTTTTAAATGTTCTTTTGTTTATGTTTAAATGTTTACTGAAAGGTTCTTGGTGGAACCAAATGGCTCTTCAATGGCATCACTGCGAAAACCTTCTTTTGGAACCTTGTTTTTTTTTGTTATGTAGAGTGTACTTAAAAAATGTCAATTGTTGTTATTTTTCTAACGGATCAAGCATTTTTGTTAACTCATTTTGCTTTTTTGTTTAGTTTTGTTTGCACATTTCTGTTTATTTTCACTGCAGAACCACCACAGAGTTGTAGAGCCAGTGAGAAGATCTCTGATCTTTGCTCCGATCTGAAAGTCGGTCGGTCTTGGAGAGGCTTGAGCATAGAGCATAGCCGCAGTGCTGGTAGTCATTAGGAGAGGGGAAAGTGATGTTGTTTTGCAGGGACTGTTTGCATGGAAGAAAAGACAAACAACCCATCTAGGGTGAAATATAAAAACATAGCTGTGTTTGGAAATCTTATGCAAGTGTTTAAGTGGAGAACTCTTGAAAAATGATAATGACAACCAGCAGTAAAGCTTGCCTTGTGATTGTTGTGATTCAGAATCTTAAATCATTATATCTGAGGAGTTGTTCCAAAGTAATTGTTTCTCATTATATCGGTCAGAGCAAAGTCATTGTTACCTAAAAATCCACTCCTTCATATTTGGGACTGACATTTGAACCGATGGATTCAGCTGCTGTCCTCCTGCCATCTCAGAGTTGTATTTTAAATCAGGTAGACGACAGGGGAAAAATAATAACCCTCCTCATCTTTTCCTTTTGCTTTAGCATTATGGAAAAGGCATATTGGCACTGTGCTAAAGTTTGTCCCATGAGATCCAATCGGAAAATTCATCATGGTAAAATATGAGGTCAGGACACACTGTCTTTTTTATGTATGTAAGAGACAGAAAGAGATATATTTGACTATGTGCATGTGTATTATGAGAGAGCGAGACAGTGTGTGTGTAGTGTCTACCAAAGGGAAATGGTCACTGTGTGACAGACCTGTATTTTCTCTCAAGATGTTTCCTTTTGTTTGTTTCTGGTAAACTCCCTGGTGTTCTGCTGAATGAGAAAAGGAGACAGTAGAGACCTGAGGACTCGGATATTGTTATTTATCTTACAGACGATGAATTGTAAACATAATGTACATTAAATCATGGCTCCTCAAACACAAGCGCATCCGATGCAACTGGAAGAAAGATTTAGATGGAAAAAGCTCTCATTTAGTTTTGATGCAGATTTTGTTGGCAGCACAGGAAATTACCCCTCTGTTTCCTCTTTTCTTCTCTTGTGCCCAGGACATCCTGAGTCCAGCATCTGGCAAATACCTGCCCTCTTTCTCTGTCTCTCCTTCTAACTCTCATCCTGTTATTTCTGCCTTGTTGGCAAATATATGCACATATCATTAAGTTCATAGTCTTCAGATGCGTTTAAAAGCACTATTACTTTTATTCAGCAAGGAAACTTATCAAAAGTGGCAGTAAAGACATTTATGATGTTACTAAAGATTTCTATTTGAAATACATGGTGCTCTTTTGAACTTTCCTTTTGAATCTATTAATCAAAGAATCCTTTAAAAAGTGTATCACTGTTATGCACAACTGTTTTCAACGTCTTGAGCTCCAAATCACAATGATTTCTGAAGGATCATGTGACACCGAAGACTGGAGTAATGATGCTGAAAATTCAGCTTTGCCATCACAGGAACAAATTTGATTTTAAAATATATTAAAATGATAATAAAAAAGTTATTTGAATATTTAATAAAAATGTTACTGTATTAATGACTTTATTTAATACATTACTAAGCGCGCCTTAAAGTTTACATCCCATTCAGAATTTTGAAAATACATTTGGCCAATATGTCAAGGGACTCTTTAACATTTGAGAAACCTCTGGATTGGGGTTAAAATATTATCTTCATTGTGATGGGAGTGAGAGGAGGAGGAGAATCTAGAAGCATTTCTACGGAGTCACTTTAGGGGCAGACAGAGAGTGATGCGTTTATTTTCCTCTGGTGAAAACCTTTTTACTCTCAAATGCTCAGATTCAGAAACATCTGGTTATTTTTTCAGCTGTAACAAAAGGCCGATAAAAAGAGGGTTTTAATAAGGAGCAGGCTTCCTCCTCACTCTCCAGAAGGGCTCTGCAGCAATGGCCAGTTGAGTAAATCAGAAAGCTTTAGTAGGAATGTACTGGCAGCGAGTGGACTTCCTCTAGGGAGATGAGTGATGGCAAATGGGTGATGCAGTGATATTGTGTTGGTAACAAATCCCTGAATTCCCACATTCAAACACTATCCCCATACATTGTCAAAAGCCAAGAGAGAAACAGCAGATCTTTAAGCTGGCAAACAGAAAAATATTTTTGCATTGCTTTGCAAAGATATTTCGCTGGAAAAATACGAGCGCTTTGGTTTCATCACGAACCTGGATTCTGTCCTAATGCTTTTTCTGAGTGCTGCACTCCTCTTTGCACTTAGGGGAGGCTTGGCGTTGTATGTCACACTCCATTGAATGGACCCAGGACTGGTCCAAATCTCTGAAAATTCAATAAATAAAATTGGGAAAAAATATTAATAAGTATAAATGTAAAAATAAGGACATGAATTCATTCATCACAGCATCATGATAGCTTTATCATCAGTACGACCTGCTGCAGTTTGTCCATCTGTCTGCTCAGGCATAGTGGCCACCTCATTCTGATCCAAATGTTTTCTATTCTGTCTCATAAATAAATGGGCCTCTTAAGGTAAATTCCTGTGTGGGACAGCTTTACTATACCCAGGACATGCAGTTCTGCCCAGACCCATACAATAAAACAACACAGAGAAAGGGAAAAAAGCGCACATATGAAAAGTTCCTTAACTGCGCAGAATGAGCTTGAGACCATATTAGTGTTTGCAAATAAATTTGCCAGCCAACAGCGTGTTGATTTAGACCAGATGCAGGGGAGGTTGGAGTCTGTTATCTCACTTCACTCTTGTGGCAGTTCATTAACCAAACCAAAGCAAAAAGAAATGATGATCCTCCAAACATAGTGAGAGGACTTCAGTGTTACTGCTGTTATCTGATGCCTCCTATCTGAAGGAGATGACGAAGACTGTCTGAGCAGCTGTCAACTGAGCAGCAAATAGCTAATTGTAATTAAATAACCCAAAAATGAAAAATTATCCCATAATTCACTCACCCTTAAGCCATCCAAGGTGAATATGAAAATGCCCTGGCTCTTCCAATGTCGTGCATTGGGTCACAGGTTACTCTTTTAGCGCAAGTCGACTTGCGTGTGGTCATCTCCTGGAAGCTAGTTATTTTAGGCTATAAATATTTAAATATGGATATTGTTCTTACACAAACACATCGCTTCCCTTTTGCCTTTATTAACCCCCGGAGCCGCCTTTAGAATGGATGGATGTGCATTTTTTGACCTTCAAAGTCTCATTTACCATTCACGCCATTATAAAGCTTGAAAGAGCCAGGATATTTTTTTTAATACAACTCTGATTGTGTTCGTCTGAAAGAAGAAAGTCATATAAACCTAGGATGGCTTGAGGGTGAGCAAATCATGGGATAAATTTCATTTTTTGGTGAACTATATGTACTATAAATAACTTTTTTTCTGAATATTGAAGCTAAAGAGGATGCTCTGTGTGGACACTTGTTTTGTCTCAAAGACTAAATGATTATATTCACTGTAAAAATGATGTGATCAATAAGTCATGGCAACCTATGTTTTTGCATTACCTCATCAAAATAATTTAAGCAATTTCAACTTTTTTATAAGTTACACAAGATTCAGTTAAACTGTTTAAGTCAGTTTAATATAATTTAAGTGGAAATTATTTGTACGGCTAATTTTATTATACTTAAAAATTGAAGGCAGCAACCGAACTGGTAACACTTTAGAATACTGTTTATTAATGAAAAACAACACAGGAACAAATGAGTAACATTATTAACACTAGTAACTACTATTAACTAACAACAAGAAATGGCGATTAACAAATTAGTGAGTAATAGTGCTTAGTCGAATGTGATGGTTTTAGTTCACTATTAGCTAATCAATAACTACTATTTTTTTCAATACTTCCCAGGACTACTAAGAACTAATACAAGTTCATAATTAACATGAATATTGCATAATATATAATTAATTCTAAAGTGAAGGTCATTGTAACCCACTCGTAATGACTCAAGTATTACCAAATCCTTCAGAAGGAATTGCTAATTATTTGGATCAGTATTCTAAAGTGAAAAGCATGATAACTCTTTAAAGACTGAAATTATTGTAAACTTTTGAGGTTTTTTGTAAGGTTTTGGATAGTAATCACTTAAGTGTTACTACATCCTTCTAAAGGAACAAATTTTTTTAATTTTTAAAAAAATTTTTTTATACTGATCCAAATTAGTAATCCACTTCTCACTATTAACTAGCTGCTTATTAGCATGCATATTACTAGGATATTACTAGGTTTATTAGTACTTGTAAAGCACATATTATTGTCTTATTCTACATGACCATATTCTACCTAATAACTAAACTTAACAACTACCTTACTAGCTATTAATAAGCAGTAATTATGAGTTTATTGATTGGATGGAGATGGAGAGTTTATTGAAGTCTTAGTTAATAGTTAGTTGTGAGAAGTGGACCCTAAACTAAAGTGTGACCGTCATTTCTTTAGAAGGATATAGTAAAGCTTGAGTCATTACTAGCCAAAGCTTTACAAAAACCTCAAAAGCTTACAATGACTTCAGTCATTAGAGCGTTATCATGCTTTTCTCTTTAGAAGAAAAGAAAAAGGTTTAAAGTGTTATAACTGAAATAGGTGGATTTTTTTTTTTTTTTTAAATGTAGTGTTGTTAGATGGACCATACTGTTTTTTTATTGTTTGTATATTGGAAACAAATACTATCAATATTTATTTCTTCAATTTAAATATCCAGATTTGAAAAATATTTTTGTTACATTTTATTTTATATCAAAATTCACTGTACTATGCCATATTTCAAAATGGTTCCCATGGTCATGAAAAACCTGGAAATATCAGGGAATTCAAAAAATTAGAAGTTCAAATAAAATGATAATGATCAGTAAAATAATGTAATTTTTAAATCTTAAAATAATAATAAAATTTAATCTCTATAAAATGAGTAGCTAATTTTTTGGAACCCTTTCTGAAGTATTCTGTTGTAAATTTCACGGTTTGATGTCACTTTAAAATTCTAGATTTGAGCTCGTATTTCTTTTGGTCTTATTATTTCACTGCACAATTCCACAGTTGCTACGTTGATGGTGCTGACAGAAGTTCTTTCAGGAAAATATCCCTCACTGAGAGGTTGCTCAGCTGACTCTACAGCTGTGATTCTGGGTCTCCAGCCTGGAGTGACGTTCCTTTGGGTCCTATTGGGACCGCGGCACTCTTTTTCTCCTTCTTTCTCTCTCTCTCTCTCGCATGTGTTCTGACAGTACGCCCAGACTCCTGAGGGCCTCCACACATACACAAGCCATCTCTGCACTCATGGAAATCTGCAATCAATTTAGCCAGCAGAAGAGGGGGCGTCACACTAGAGACCCCCTCATTTTTAGAGAGCTGTGTATATAGGCATACGTGCACGTGGAGATTGAGTATGCTCATGTGTGCTTGTGATTGGCTTGACTGTTTCTTTACACACATACACATTTGTTCAGCATTTCCTCTCTATGGATGACATACTGCATGCTTTATTGTACTGACAGGAGAAACGTAGCTCATCTCTGTCCTGCAGTCTACTGGCCAATCATTCATGAATATGTGATTGACATGTCAGCACAGCTGGAGCTAAAATTAAACTCAGTCTTCTCCCTATCAGTAATTTGGCCTAGCAATCATTGTGACAGAAATTTCAGAGAGCAATTAACTAAACTGGGTCACAGTCCCAAGTGCAATAAGCAAAAGCTTATGAAAGCCTAGGTTTTTAGAGTATTCAGTTTTCCTTTTATCCCTGTAATGGAAGAATATGGTCCACGCTTGTTTATGCAGTGTGTATTGGAAAAACAAGGATGATAAATCATGTTGAAGCAACGGTCATGATGTCATGTTTGGCTGGGTCGCTGAAATTTAGAGGGTAACTTCATCTGTTCCTTTGGAAAGAAACAAAAACAGAAAAACATCCTTGTAATTTCTCTCAAAGCCTCTAGCAGTTTACAGAACTTAAAGTCTCAGACCATCCTCTGTAATCTCATGTAATATATGACTTTCTCATGCCCTGAATGTGTTGAGATTTGCTCACATCTTAATACTAAAACCTTGGAGCTCATGGTGTTTTGATGAAGAACTAACAAACAAGCCCTTCTGTATATTTTACAGTGAATTTCACATTGATTTGAGGTGAGGAATTATATGTGAAAGGAGAATATTTACATTTATGCATTTAGCAGACACTTTTATCCGATTTGACTTACAATGGTCACAGTGCCAACAGTATTCATAGTTAGAACAGAAGGATGCAGACAGGTAAATCGTGTAACAAGAGTTTATTGAGCAGAGGTATGGATAATGACAGGGATGCAAACTGGTGAGTAGTAATCAGAATGAATTGGATGAAATGATGACTTAGTTTGAAATAACACAACTGTCCTTTAGATGATGATGATGACTGGAGGGTAAGCAGACCACAGGAAGATGACGGGTAAGGATCTTTGTAGCATGTATGTAGCAGGTAAAGTCTGTATAATGTTCATAAGGACAAACCAGATAAGAGAGGGTTTAAGGAAGTGTCTCTTTATAGTGTGTGTTGATGATGAGGCGCAGGTGCAGTGAATCAGATGGGTGGATCTGTGATGGTTGTGATTCTGTGACAGTGTACAACGTCAGGTTTATTATAAAGCTAAGCTTTTTAAGGTTCAAATCGCACTGTGTAAACCTACTCTTTGGTTTTAGATCTGAAAATATCCTCTCAAGACCATCTTTTGAGACTAATGTCAAGTAATTATGAGCTCATAGTGAAGTGGCTCTGAAACAATGATTCTGCAGAACAGGTTAAAAGACTCACAGTGGGCAGATATACTTAGCATCTGTCTTGATATTTGTGGGTGGACATCTCTGACCACACTGGAGGCAGAGAGGGAGAGGAGGAGTAGAGGAAGAAGTGAGTATGAGGTAAGCTAGGAAACATTTCCGGTGAGATAAGGATATGAATAGTCATGCTGCAGTGTTAATAAACATTCCAATGAAATTATTGTCAAATTCCTGTTCGGAAGAAGCTTTCAGGAATAAATACTCCAGATGTTAGCTCTAAAAACCTAGGCTCCAGTTTTGAGTCATGGAGGTGGATGTTTCACTTTACACCTTCCTGTTTTTTTTTTTTTTTACAAGAAATCTACTGGCAAAAAAATAAATAAAAAAAATTAATAGTATTAATATTAGTAAATTAATATTAATTAAATTACTTTTTAATTACGAAATTAAAATTAAATTTAAAACAAAAGTTGTTGTTTTTTTCTGCTTTGGTTTTTGCCTCCACATGTTCTGGGCCATATAAATTATGGCCCATGTAATTATGGTGGTGCTCGGTCATGTCTTTTTAAAGAGTGCAAACCTCAGAAGTGCCCATCTCTTTAACTTCTCTGCTTCTGAGGGTTTGGTTTAGCATGGCGACATTCACCATGGTTTGTGAACGCAAGTGCGTGCTTTTAAGTGAATATAATTTGATTTTGTCTGGTTGAGTTGTGTGCACCTGTACGTGAAAAAACCAAGCGCATGTATGCATACACACATTTATATATATATATATATATATATATATATATATATATATATATATATATATAAAACCCTGTATTTTTATATAAATGTGTTTTGTTTGTTTGGCCACCACGTGTCTTAGGCCCCAGCGAAGCCACAGTCATGTATTCTGTGGTTATATGGTCTACAATGTCTAGCAGGAACCAGCTGTCAAACTGTGAGGTCCCCCACAAGGCCTCAGGAGCTCTCAGCTCCATGCCTTTAAATGGCAGAAAACTTAACACCACTTAAAACACTCAGGCTGAAATATCACAACAGACAAAGCCAAAAATAAAGCTTCATCTGTCCATTTTTGGTTGTACTGACCGGGCTTGCCTTTTATCACAAAACACACCCTGATGAGAAACTTTTTTCTGTTTATAGATGACTGTCGTCTTTTCTGACTCTTAAAAATATACATCAGCATGACCACAACACAACTGTTGCGATGACAGCAGCCTTATTGTAGTGTCTGTAGCCGGGTGTGAGGTCATGCAGATATAGCGGATATAAGCCAGCTGGGCACTGCCCGCAGGACTAGAATCAGTTACCACTCATCAACACCAACACACAAGGTCAAGTTTGCCTCAGAGATACATGAAGCGGATGCAAGGGTGTGGTCTCGGATGGGTATCTGGAATCATACTCTTTGATGTGGCCCGAGCGGTCAGGTCGGTCTCTGCAGTCTGTGCGAGTGTGGAAGAGTGGTGTCTGACCCCAGAGAGATGGCGAGTGTTAAGAGAGAGCGATAAAGAAGGAAGGGCCCCCACATATCCTGTTTTTCTCTTTTCAGAGAAGCTACAGACCGGCCACAGAGCAGAGCATGACATAAGCTTCTGTTCCATAGCCAAACCCAACGAGGGCAGACACTGTCAGTCTTACTAAATCCTAGAGCTAGATCTGAAGCAGAGTATGAACTGAACGGGTGTTCGTTTACTCACCCTGATGTCATTTAAACCTGTTTGACTTCTTCTGTGAAGCACAAAAGGAGGAAATTTGTGATTTTGTCAATTATAGTGGGACTGGAGCTTTCTAAAAGAACATAAAAACACCATAAAAGCATCGTATGATCCTTTATTAACAAATCATTTAGATTGATAGACCATCATTATTTCATTCATTGAGAAGATCTAACACAAAAGATTCAAAACAGTAAATAACTTAAATTTGGTCTGTTCCTCAGACAAAGACCCCAAATATGATGGTCCCCTTCAATGTTGGGCAAAGTCAAGTAATGCATTAATATTGTGTTACTCCCTTAAGAAATGTATGTGCGTTACTTAGTTGCGTTTCATAGAAAGTAATGCGTTATGTTACTTTTGCGTTACTTTTTCCATGGGCTGGGCTTGCTTGTTTGTTTTTTAATCACAAAAAACACAAAAATTCTATTTTTGGCGCATGTAAAGACCCTTTCACTCGAAAACGCTAAATGAATACGCCTCAGGCTGAAGGAAATGCAAATTCACACCAGTACAGTGGAGGGCACAGCTCAAACCTTTCAGCTGTTCTGCCATTCTGGATGGCTGAGTAATAGGAAGCAGAAGAGTTCAACACTCTTGCGTCAGCAATAAAAACATTTTTAATTAAATGTGATGTTTATCTAGTCATTTTTGCTTATTAGCGTAGTTGAATTGGATCATCGAAGGTCAGCAGCAAAGACTTTGGTTAATAAAGTGAGATTAACTACAATAACCTACAATAACCATCATATTCCTCTGCACTTACTACTGATTTCTTTCAACATGGGGACAAGAGAGATGTCAATGAATAAATGGGAAACAAAGTAACTTGCATTACTTATTTGAAAAAGTAACTCAGATATTTTTTTGTAAATTTGTAACACGTTACTTTACTAGTTACTTGGAAAAAGTAATCTGATTACGTATCATGTGTTACTTGTAATGCTTACCCCCAACACTGGTCCCCTTGTAAAAAAAGTTTATAAAAAAAAGTTTATAACATTTAATGAATTATTTTTCACAAATAATCAGAACGTATGCGTATTTGGCGTGCTGTCCGAGGGGGGGCTCTGAGCTCGAATTTTGGCCCAGAGTACTCCCCTGTATCTCTGGTTAGGATAATAACCAGGCATGTTTATGAGACAGGGTGGCAGTGGGATGCAGAAAACTGTTGAGGAACATAGGTGAGTTGGTTAAGCAATTTGAATATGTTCCTCCAGAACTTTGTTAATAAAACATCATATAAAGGCAGCTATGTGTCATGCATAGTATTTATGTGTTGCACTAATTATTAATAAATACATTTATATATAATGATATTCTAAATATTCTAAATAATAAAAACTTACACGTTTTTCTTTTTACAAAAATATTTGCCTTTGCATATACAAAATGTTTTGAAAAAGAAAATAGACTTGATGGTTATTTTAGGAGGCATGTTTAGTCATACAGATTTTCTTTCTCAAGCAGTTCTTTCCAGCAGTGTTTATATGGTTTCCATCACAATTACTTGGGCAACACCATGTGAGAGCTGGGTATAGGGGTGTTTTAGCTTAAGGGTTGGCAGACAGCAGCCTACATGTCACTTCATCTGCTAAGAGTGTTTGGGTTTGAGACCTCTGTTACTCATACTGTAAAGAAGAGTATTACAAATCCATCTGTGCTGTAGAACGGCCATTCCCTCGAAGCTCTGTGTTTTGTCTTTCTGTTAAAAGTAAAAACAGAAACATGTTGGGAAGAAATTAGTGTATGTGAAAATTGAACAGCATCTAATAAGGTCTCAAAGGTCAGAGTTCAACATTCCAGTTCCATTCCTATACATCGAAAGTGGAGATTCTTCTGTTGTTCTCTTACTCGATGTTGGGGGTATTTACTGCTAAATTGTAGCAATTTTAATTATTTATTTTCTAAATCAAATATTCAATTTAAATGTATGTACTTTGACAATGTATTTGAATAATTGAATAATGACAGACAAATAAAATAACAATACCAGGCAAAGAGATACATTTGAATTACACTATGTAATTCTTTTAATTATATACAGGCCTATATTTTAAATATAAAGGATGTCATAATAACAGTAAACTATGAATTCAGATTAAATAGTTTAACTGGTCTATATGTTATGGTGAATAATGAAGATATTAGAAATGTACATATGATTCAATTAATTCAATAATATTTGATTTATATATAATTCTATTATGAATGAAATAACACTTTAACAAAAACAATTTTCCCCCTAAAATTACTGTCTTGACAAAGTCACATTCCAACTGAAACTTATCCATTGTCACTTGAGAAGCATCAGAACAGCCTCTAGCTGCCAGTTTATGTATTTTTCCAGTGTAATTATGGCTTGCATGGCTCGTAAGTGGATATTCTGGCGGTTCAGACCCGGCCCCTATATGACGCCTTCCCACAATTCTACCAAACTTTGCTGTTCCTGTGTGGCTGTAATGATTTTTTTATGAGGTAAGTAATGTACGTAAACAAAATTGCACCAAGCTGCATAAAACCAGCCAGCAAAAATTGTGAAGCGTTTGGCATGAGAATTATTTTTCTAGTAGAGACATAAACAATTCTTTTACAGTATGAATCTACAATACAAAAAATACAGTGGGGTTTGCCAAACCCAAGCGTTTACCGTAGTAATACACATCTCCACGGTCTTTGAGATTACTAAAGCATTAAACATGGAAAAACGGGTGGGGTACAATATTGCACTGACTCACTAACCCCTGGTTTATTAATGATGAGGGGTTCACTACCCCCCACCCCCACACTTAAAGACATACACTAGCGGTGCTACACTGAACCCATCAGACTACAGCCAGCTAAACACTCTGTGGTGCGGAGGCTGAGAGTGTGTTTTGAAATTCAGCCCCAGATGTTTTATATTATGGGGCTTTTATGCCAGTTTACCGTAACTGAGATTTACTGGTTTAACTGGAGTTAGTGTGTCTGAGCCAGGACTGGGGTTTTGGTCAAATGACAGTCAGCTCTGCATTATTCCTTGATCTCATCTCTCTGCCTGTTTTTGGCAAGGTAAACAACGGTGTGGCAAATAACATACAACGTATTGCCAGAACAGGAGCTGGTCAGCGGCAGGCCATCGGTTACAATAGTCTGTAGTAATCTTTCGCTCAATCACTCTCAGTCTGTTGATATGTTTTTATGAGGTTGTTTTTGCTGAGGTTGAATGTGGATGAAACTGAGTTTGACTTTGGTTTTAGTGGTTACTGTAGTCATGAGCTCTGTCTCTTTCTGGCTTTGAAGATTAATGTAATGTTTAGCTCAAACAATAATGTAGAGTCTGGCAATTATGTAATGGATAATCCACAGCTAGGTGTGCATTAAACAATTTTAATGCACACTGGAGGCAAAGAACCACCCGATGCAAAGCTAGGTGTGTATTAAAGTTGATTATCCCACCTTTATGGTCACTTGCCAGCATGGACAAGTTTAAGTTGATGTTTGCAGCACAAAATTTGTGCAAAAGCTTTTTTTTCAACATTTATTTTATATATAGGGAGTTAGATTTGTCCTGAGCAGTTAAACTGACGAATGTTCTTCAAAATCCTTCGGGTCCTGCAAATTCTTCAGTTTTCCAGCATCTTTTGCATATTTGAACCCTTTCCATCAGTGACTGTATGATTTTGAGATTCATCATCTCCAGGACAATTACGGGACTCAAACACAACACAAACACAACACAACTATTAAAAGAGGTTCAAACACTGATGCGCCAGAAGGAAAGATGATGCATTAAGAGCCAGGGGGTGAAAACTGTTGAACAGAATGAATTTTTCTTTTTTTGTTTAAATATCGATTTTTTTCCCTTCGGAAACAACAGAAGATACTTACATGTTACCCGGAAAACAAATTAAGTATGATTTACCTTGATCTTCAAATTCAAAAAGTTTTCACCCCCGAAAACATTTCTAACTGCATTGTGTTTCCTTCTGGAGCATCAGTGAATGTTTGAACCTTTTTAATAGTTGTGTTTGAGTCCCTCAATGTGTGAAAAGATGGATCTCAAAATCACACAGTTAATATGATTTTGCTTGACTACATTATCAAACAGCTAATAATGTGTTGCTAATGTTACACAAACCATGTTCCATTCACCATCTCAGCCTGGCTTCTAAAAATCAGTATCCTTAGAAATGTTTTCAACAACTTAGAACATCATTGGAGAAAGGCATACAGTTCATCATAACATCGTAATATACATAATTCACCAGCTATATTACTAAAAGTACCAGATTTTTCATATCAACAGAAAAATATACCGGGATAACCTGGCTTCTCTTGAGACTCCCCTGCTTTGCGGCATAGTAATGATAATATGCTAAAGCCCACCCGCCTGCATGTTGATGTGATTGGTTACAAGGTACCCTAGTTGGTGACGTCAGAAACTCCAGCGATTTCAAACCATGTTTTTGAGACTGTCTTTGGTTCACTGGACTTTTAAAGAGAGAAAGTACTCAGCAACGGTAACAGTTAACTCATGAATTTGCACATGGTTTATCTGAAAGCATATTATAGACACCACATAGACATACAAACCCAATTCCAAAAAAGTTGGGACACTGTACAAATTGTGAATAAAAACAGAACGCAATGATGTGGAAGTTTCAAATTTCAATATTTTATTCAGAATACAACATAGATGACATGTCAAATGTTTAAACTGAGAAAATGTATCATTTTAAGGGAAAAATAAGTTGATTTTAAATTTCATGGCATCAACACATCTCAAAAAAGTTGGGACAAGGCCGTGTTTCCCACTGTGTGGCATCCCCTCTTCTTTTTATAACAGTCTGCAAACATCTGGGGACTGAGGAGACAAGTTGCTCAAGTTTAGGAATAGGAATGTTGTCCCATTCTTGTCTAATACAGGCTTCTAGTTGCTCAACTGTCTTAGGTCTTCTTTGTCGCATCTTCCCTCTTTATGATGCGCCAAATGCTTTCTATGGGTGAAAGATCTGGACTGCAGGCTGGCCATTTCAGTACCCGGATCCTTCTTCTACGCAGCCATGATGTTGTAATTGATGCAGTATGTGGTCTGGCATTGTCATGTTGGAAAATGCAAGGTCTTCCCTGAAAGAGACGTGTTTAGATATGGCTTCTTTTTTGACCTATAGAGTTTTAGCCGGCAACGGCGAATGGCACGGTGGATTGTGTTCACCGACAATGTTTTCTGGAAGTATTCCTGAGCCCATGTTGTGATGTGATGCATTCCTGTATGTGATGCAGTGCCGTCTAAGGGCCCGAAGATCACGGGCATCCAGTATGGTTTTCCGGCCTTGACCCTTACACACAGAGATTGTTCCAGATTCTATGAATCTTTGGATGATATTATGCACTGTAGATGATGATAACTTCAAACTCTTTGCAATTTTTCTCTGAGAAACTCCTTTCTGATATTGCTCCACTATTTTTGGCCGCAGCATTGGGGGAATTGGTGATCCTCTGCCCATCTTGACTTCTGAGAGACACTGCCACTCTGAGAGGCTCTTTTTATACCCAATCATGTTGCCAATTGACCTAATAAGTTGCAAATTGGTCCTCCAGTTGTTCCTTATATGTACATTTAGCAATGTTTATAAAATTATAAAGAGTATTTTTCAATGGACAATGAAGAAGTATCATTATTTAAAAAAAATAAATAAATAAATAATTTGCCTATTGATCAATCAGAATCAGGTAACTAGAGAGCAGTAAACTGTTCTCTTTTGTGTGCAACAAACTATTGAGATCGAATGAAATCAAAAAATTTCATATGAACTGCAAAAACAAATTAACAGACAATCTGAGGAGCAGACGCATGACCTCACTCAGAGATAAGAACCGTATGCCGAAGATTTGGTTACTGTTGTGTTCCCACTATATTTCTTAAAACGGAAGGGCTGAATACACTGGCTTCCCAGCTGTAGTTCGCTCTTTTTCCGAATGGTCATGAATTTGTGTTCATTCCGGCGTCTTCCAAGTCCTGATGTCAGATTTGGATGCTCTCTGGAGGGACGAAGAGGTTTATGTGTTATTTTAACGAATACACAAATCTCATTCTTTGTTGAAGTGGACTTCTACAACAGTCGATTTAGAAAGACATGTTTAATGTTTAAGAGCTTATTTTTCTCATTTTCCAGTCTTTCCCCAATATACTTCATTGCAGGTTTGGCAGTTTCAGCATAAGTGTTGCTTTGCTTGAATGAGCGCGTGTTAGTTGGACCCTGCCAGGATATCTGCTCTTTGCTACATTTGTCAGTGGTCTGTGGAATTGGTGGAGAACTGGAATGATTATTATGAGTTGTTATATGAGAGACTATTTATGTATGCGGGTCCATAGGGTCCAGAGCTATTATGCAACCTTTCTCTCTCTCTCTCTCTCTCTCTCTCTCTCTCTCTCTCTCTCTCTCTCTCTTTCCTTTTTTGTTTCCCTCTCTTTCTTTTTTTTTTTTTTTTTTTTGATGGCTCATTTTTCTTTTCTTCTTATTTTCCTTTCCCTGTGTCCCTCCGTTCCAAATAATGACTAATATTTTCTCCTTAAATTAGCATGCGGCCCCAAGTAGTTGTGGAGAGGGACAGGAAAGGAAGAAAGGAAATCTGATCAATGCCATGTGTCCTGTGTGTTTGATACCCCTATGTGCCAGCATTAAAAACCTAAAGAGTTTTTAATCCAACTTTAATTCATTCCAATCAGAGCTGAAATAGACTTACGAGAAACTGTGACTGGATGTTCAATTTTTTCCTTCTTTTCTTTGTGTTCCAAATGTTGTTTGAAAAAAATATGTAATGAACTGTAGTTTAAGGTTCATCTGACCTCAATCGGCCACGTTTCGATGCTAAATAGAACAGAGTAAGACTATTTTTAACTTGACACAGTGTCCTAAAAACAACATGAGATGCAACAATACGACCAAAGCAGGGCTGCAGACAAAAAAAAAAAAAGATTTGCTAGAGCCATTAGCTCCTAAAATTAAACATAGGAGCCTTTACTTTTTATCCTCGATAAAGATGGTTATTCAGAAGTGCTTCAGTTCATTGAATGCATAGCTTTTTACAACAAAGATTGCTATGTGCTGTACTGAATGACATTTTATGAAACTGTTGCTCTTGTTTTTGTTCCAATTTGATACTTTTAGCACTTTTAGCTCATAAATACACTCTGTTTTGTAAGAATATTATGTCTGTTTGGACAGAAAAACAGTATAGAAAATATATAGAAAAGGTAGAAAGAAAAAAAATATATATATATATATATATATATATATATATATATATATATATATATATATATATATATATTCAGAAATAGATTGATGTAAGTCTCTCGGTTCATTGAGGGAGTCAGTTGTGAAATCAGTATGATTCACTAACTGAGTGATTCTGATTCAAACCATCAGTTATTATTAATTATTATATCAAACCATTATCTGATTCAAGGCTGTTTTGTGAATATGTTTGACTAACTCATTAAAAAGAACACATTTTTCACTAGTTATAAGTAAACACCATGTGAACTCTAACAACACAAAGTTTTCCCAATTGTCTAGGTTTAAAATGATTGTTGTACAGAATCAAACAGTTAAAACTATGTTAATTCAAACCACAATATCCAGCTACATGAAAAGCTCTCTGCATAAATTATTTGCTTTCATATTCACTTAAGGAGCTTCATTTATAAAATGTTGCATAGAAACTGTCCTACATTTGATATGATATGAACTTATGATAATTTATCCAATGCATGTACATGTGATTCAGAGAACGAATGTACACACAAAAAAACGTGCGGACGCCTCTCTTCCAGTGAAATCTATAAGTCGCAAATTATCTTGAAATGATGCACGCCTAAATGGTTTCAGATCTCCGCCTTGTAAACGCAGCATAATTAATGTCATTAATATAAAAGTCCAAATCCTTTACTCAAGAATGGTGAGGGACAAGACTTGCTTAGATTTCCAAATACCTGCAGTACTCCGACTTTTCCACAAGGAAAAGTGTATGTCTGCTAAGACCCTGACAGCTAAGCACTTTTCCATGTCAAAGACCGGATTTATAAATATGAACATTGCCGTGGATTTTAGTGTACACACACTCTAAGATCAAATCTGTGTATACCCACTACGCAAGTTTTATAAATGAGGCCCGAGTACTCTTCCCAAACACGAGGACAGCGCGTTTTACCGACCCAACCACAGGCAGATAACTACATGTGTTTTCTTTCATTTTCCATTATGCTCCTATCTTCACCCAGGAACAGCGTTGTGGGGCTTTTTAAATGAAAGAACATCAGAGCACCCTCTCACTCACGCTACTACTCAGATGTGGAGCGTTTGACATTTGTGAGCTCCATTAGTGAGTGTGTCCCCTAAAAATATCCTGCCGTATGGTACTCATTTTTAATGTGGCACCAATCCTTGGTGTCAGATGCAAACAAAATGTTGATGAAAGAAATCCCTCACTCTCTCTCTTCTTGTTTGTGCTGTGTATGCGTCCTCCCCATAATTTGTCCACATAAAAGCAGTCGAGTGCAGGCACAGCATCTGTTCGGCCCATTAAAATCAGCTCTTGGTTTAATATTGCACCTTGTATAGCCCTGCAGCCCTGCAACAGTTTAGCAAGAGCAATCAAACTTATGGGTTTTAGTCTTCCAGGTCATCAGGGCTCCAGGCTGCCACTCAGATGGCCAATACTACAACAACAACAAAACTTTTTGCATACTTGGCATTGGTGAAAGTCGGTAAAACTTGTTTTCCTGCAAACAACAACAAACGAACCCAGCAAAAGTCGTAATGTCCAATTAGTAGTTAGTGGCTTAAAGGGGTCCTATTATGCTTTTCCACTTTTTCAACTTTAGTTGGTGTGTAGTGTTGCTGTTTGAGCATAAAAAAGATCTGCAAGGTTACAGCCCACTCCAAAGGGAGATATTTTATTTAACAGAATATACTTTCCAAGAACTACAACAAAGTACTTATTTGGACTACAACACGATTTTTCTGGATCTTATGAAGTCACAGTGTTACTTATTTAAATAATCCCCGCCCACGGAATATGCAAAAAGGGGGTGGGGCCTGGTTGAGCTGCTTTAGAGAAGAGAGTGTTGTCGCTATATTTCAAAGAGACACTGTTTCACAAGGTTTCTAAAACTCATTTATTTGCCCTTCCTGAGGTTGATTTTAAACACTGTTCCTGAACAATATAACCTCAACGTTTGTCTGTGTGCTGCACATTTTATGGAGAACAGCTTGTTTTCTGTTGCTTTTGTAAGCTCTCGCTTTTGTAAGGCGGTTCACTGCTCCTTAGGAAAATTAGCCATGTTTTTGTAATCGATTACTTTTTGTATTACTTTAGTTTTCTGACAAATATCATGATTAAGTGGTGGGTTAGTATCTATATGTATAAGAAAATTACAAAAACATACTACTCTGAAACATCCTGTGAAATCCCTGTCTATGAAATCCATTCTGCACAATCCTCTTGTTCGTTAACATTGTCAGAGTCTGAATCGGGCTTGGATTGGTTTGAAATTGACACCATCCGCAATATTTACACTAGAGAAGAACTCCGAGTTATGGAGGGAGGAACATTTCCCAAACACGCACTAAGCAGTGCCAATCACAACACTCTGGGCCAGCTAACCACAGCACATTTCATATTTTCGGAAGGAGGAGCTTCATCGAAATCGCGTGTTTGAGTCAGACTGGGGAGAGAGGTGCTGTAATTGTAAAATATGTGAATTTTTTTGTTTGTTTTTTTTTACAATCAAGCATGAAGACATATTCTAAGACAAAATAAAACAAAATCAAGACTTCATAAAAGGGCATAATAGGGATCGTTCAAAAACATTAATGAGGTCACAACTGACTCCATTACTGAATCGAGAATCATTTGTTTATGTCAGGAACCGTATTTTAAACTTCATCAGTATATTTACTGATTGCTTCTTTATATGACAACACATTTTGGTGTAATACATTTATAAGTAGTATTCTAAACATTAAAATACAAATATTTATTGGTTTATTATTTACTATAATGAAGTTTAATTGTAATGTTGAATTATTTTTGGGAGTTAAGACCAATTCCAGTTGTTTTTGAGTCCACTTTTGTTGCATCCACCTCCTAGAAGAAGATGTAACAGTTGCTTTCTGAGCTAAGAAGAATATTTTTATATTAATAATGTTGCTTGTGTCATGAAATTATGTGATGGATTTTGTATTGAGGTAGCATTTGAACAGTCAGCATCCTTACACATGCCAAATACCCTGCTGGAGACAAATGCAATTTCCAAACATTCATCTGCTCCTGCATAAAACTGTTGTTTACTTAGACGTAAATGTAATTAACGCAGCCTCAGGTTCAGAGTAGATTTAAACCACTTGTTTGTCACAGACGCTCTGTCGCTGTGCACTGCTCATTAAATGCACTCCTAGTTTCTCAGCTCACAGGAATCCTAATGTGGTCTCAAGTTCTTTTTCTAATGAAGCCCTTAAAGAAAGAAAAAAACAGAATAGGGATAATATACTCCACCCCAGTAAGGGGACCTATAAAATCCTATAGCTCTTTAATGGAAACCCGTCATCTTCCCAGAATGTTCTGGTCTCTTTATTTCTGCTTGTGTCTAGTTTGATGTAGGAGTTGTGTGTGATGATGAACTGACCCTTCATTTGACTTTTTATTTTTATTTAACTTTTCATTTGTTCTCAAACTAAAATTGACAATGCTGATTTATGATTCATTCAATGTAATTTTAAAGAGTTTCCTCCACTTATAATCTACTAGACATGGGGTTGTAAAAAAAATGTAATGCCATTGATGTCCAAATATGATGGTCCTCTTGGAAGAAACCCCTTTCCTAAAATATAAAGGAATAATATTGTGTTACTAGACAGAAGGTGTCCGGACAAGGAAGGTTTCTTAACACTGTGACACAGTTCACAGTTTTCCTATACTAGAGGAAAAGACAGTATACTGAAAATAGTATACTGAAGACTGTGTGTGTGTGTGTGTGTGTGTGTGTGTGTGTGTGTGTGTGTGTGTGTGTGTGTGTGTGTGTGTGTGTGTGTGTGTGTGTGTGTGTGTGTGTGTGTGTGTGTGTGTGTTCTGTGTGTGTGTGTGAGAGCATGTGCTCATAAAGCTGGTGTTATTCTCAGAAATCTTCACCATGGGAGACTTGTCTGTCCCTTTCCTACAGCGTGCCTAAAGCATCCTCATAAATAAAACCAGATGGCTTCAATATGTCTTGAAATGGAAGGAGAGCTTTGCACTGGCCTTGCAGTGTCACATCAACAGTTCTGAGGGGCAGTTTTAATGTTTTATAAGGCGGCTGACTGTTTTTCTGCTTACAGCAGGATGAAGATGGCGGAGATCTGTGTGGTCCTGTTTGTCTTGGGCTGTGTGTGTGAACTGTCATTGTCTTTGGACCCCCGAGATCCAAATGTCTGCAGTTTATGGGAAAGGTAAGCATCGTCTCCAATACAGAGCTAAGAAAGACAGTGCCAATACAGCCGATCTGCTCCATTGCGTACTGGCAACCAAAACTGCTGTTGTAGATAATTTTGCAAGTCAAACAACAACAACAACACTGCAAAAATCCAGTTCCCAGTTAATATGTGTCTTTTTTCCCTAGTGAAACTCAAACTAAAGCATCTAAATATTGTTAAAGTAGCAAAATTGCATAATATATCAAGACCTGCCTCAGAAATATATACTTTACGAGTTATGAGAATGTCTTTAATACAGTAAGTGTAAAAATATTAGTCTATCTACATATGTCTTGTTCTGTTGTGTTTCTGTGACCTTAGTTTATTTAAACCAGATGCCACTACTCAACCTTTATTGGTAATAATTTCTACTACAATAATATTCTTTGGAAAGATTCAGTTTCATTTTCAGGTGGTTAGAAATTTTGGACATCACAAGTTCAAGAAAGTAGAAAGTAAGAAAGTAGAAACTGAACGATCGCACTAGGCTCCACTTAATTCCATTTATATGCATGCAAATGCTTGAGACATGGGAGGAAGTTTTAAAGCTTCAAAACTTGTTGTGGGAAAGTCGATTGCGCAATTTCGCAAGTCTGACTTTTTATAAACAAGCGTGATATAAACTCGCAGTTGTAAGCTATAATGTCAGAATTGTATGAAAAAAAAGTTTATATCTCACAATTCTGACTTTATATTCACAATTGTGAGTTTATCTCTTGCAATTCTGACATTATAACTCGTAATTGCGCGTTTGTAATTCGCAATTGTGAGAAAAAAAGTTCCATTCCATGACGGGAACAAGCTTCCATAATATCAGGACCTTAAGGACTTAGCAACTTTTATTTTTAGCACACAAGATTCAAAATAAAATAAATTAAAAATGTCAATTATTTTAAAATGTCTGCGACCCTATATGTAGGACAAGCTCTCTGGAGAATGGGTGGATGGGAATTTTCAAAATGTCAATCATTTTTAATGGGAAAAAACTGAACCGAACTTAAAACATTATTTAAGTCAGAAAGTCAACATTTTTGAGAAAGACCCATTTATGGTGTATTGACAAAATGTTACAGCCTTTTCAAGTAATCTTAACCACAGACCTTATTTTACTCATAAATCCAAAACTGTCATTCTAAAAACCCATTATAAATTCCTGAGGGAACTCATGGCTCGAAAAGAAGTTAATTCTCTTCTTGGTTTTATCACTACAAACTGAACAGCTCTATAATACCGTTGAGCAAGACACTCTATTCGGGGACAGTTCCTGCACTTAGTGTGTTGTACATCATGTTGAATAATGCAAAATATCAAGTGACTGGTGAGCATGACAAAATCTTTGTTCCTTTTTAGTTTCACCACTTCAGTGAAGGAATCGTATGCTCAGCCTTTCGACCAAGTGAGTGAAGAGACCTGCTCTGAACCCTGGAGCGCTAACAAATGCACCCGGCACAGGTGACATACACTGACAAACACACATGCACTCAAGCGTTTACTCACAGTTACATTGGGCTGACTTAGACTAAACGCAGCATGAATTCTTTCATCCTACTGAGCTGCAGAGGTTTTCGGTCTTCATCTTAGGTCACTGGAGGGATTGTTTGGTTTGGCACTGGAGGCTTAAAATTGCTTTGAATCCAAGTAATTGTGATGCTGGCGTGCACACATGCTCCCTTTATTATAATGCTGGCATGGAACTCACTCTCCCTGCTGGTCTTACGGCGGTTCCCAAAGGCCTTTTTAAGTTTAATCTGAACTAAGGCGAATGTGAAGGCACTAAATGTTTAATACATTTCTAAATATTATATGTTTATGTATAAAAGTGCCAAAAGTTGATCCAAGACAACTACTGAATCAGAAGTCTTACTGAGGGACTTTATATTCCAACTACAGCTGATCTGTCATAATGAAGTAATGAATATATTGTGTGGTCTTGCATTTAGCCTGTGCATTTTCCAGTGTTTTTAATGGAGGTTATTAAACTCTTTCTCTTATTCACTCTCCAGGATCACCTATAAAACACTTTATAGGCAGGTGGTGAAAATGGACTATCGTAGGAGGTATCAGTGCTGTCGTGGCTTCTATGAGAGCAGAAATAAATGTGTCCGTGAGTATTAAATTGAAGTTTTACCTCTAACTTAATGGCTTTGAATGGTTTGTTTTTGTATTTTTCATCTCTGTGTGTTTATTTTTTCCCTTCCTGCTCTGTGTGTGTAGCACGTTGCACTAAGGAGTGTGTCCATGGCCGTTGTGTAGCACCTGATCGCTGCCAGTGTGAGAGCGGCTGGCGTGGAGACGACTGTTCCAGCTGTGAGTTACGCGTCACATTTTCTCTCCTCTTTCTGACACACAAAAACAACCAAAAAGTGCAACATTTAAATAGATTATCAGTGTGAAAGCTGTTTCAACAAAGTAGGCAACTTCTTTGCTGCTTTTAAGATACTTTGTTTATGCTCATTTCTAAGGAAGCAATCCCATAATGCTTTGCAACAAGCTATGTTAAAAAAGGTAATCCAAGATGGTGAACAGAGAAGAGCAATCTGGATTATAAATACATTTATTACAATTCATCCCATACTGAAAACTCTTTTTCCATATTTCTGTATCACACATGGTCATGCACAGGTTTCATAAGGAGAGACTTTTCACTAGTGAGTGTTCTGGCTTTGTTTTTAAATGTGTTGTCATCTGTTAGTGTTGCTGTGCATATTTTTATTGGGCCCCATTTTCTAACTTTTCTTTTTCCTCTTGTTTTCTTTTCCCCTCTCCTCTCTCTGCATATGTTCTGTCCTTAACTCTACTCCTTTCATTATTTTAGTATGTGTGTGCATCATCAAAATTAAAATAACATTTTCAGCTAAATTTTTCTAGTGCATCTACAGTTTTTCTCATCTGATTTGGCACATTTCTCCAAAATAACTTAAAGGAACACGCCGACTTTTTGGGACTTTAGCTTATTCAGCGTATCCCCCAGAGTTAGATAAGTCCATACATACCATTCTCATCTCTGTGCGTGCCATAACTCTGTCTGGCACCCACCGCTAGCCTAGCTTAGCACAAAGACTGGAGGTAAACGGCTCCAGCTAGCCTACTGCTCAATAAGTGACAAAATAACGCCAACATTTTCCTTTACATTTTCTTTACATTTTTATTTACATGTTGTGTATAGTTACATCGTGTACTAAGACCAACGGAAAATGAAAAGTTGTAATTTTTCTAGACCGATATGGCTATGGACTATACTCTCATTGCTGCGTAATAATCCAGGAACTTTGCTGCCGTACCATGGGTGCAGCAGCGGAATGATATTACGCAGCGCCCAAAAATAGTCTAACTTCCGTCAACATAACCAACGTGACAACCTGCTTACACAGAGAGTGTGCTGGGGACTATTTTCAGGTGATGCGTAATATCATTGTGCCGCTGCAATAAGAGTATGGTCCCTAGCCATATCGGTCTAGAAAATTGCAACTTTCTGTGCCAGTCTTAGTACACAATGTAACTATACACATCACAACATGTAAATAGGAAAATGTTGGCGTTATTTTGTCACTTATTGAGCAGTAGGTTAGCTGGAGCCGTTTACCTCCAGCATTTATGCTAAGCTAGGCTAGCGGTGGGTGCGTCAGACAGAGTTATCTGGTTGGTCTCTGAGCTCATTTGAGTGAGCGGAGGCGGGGCTAACTTGCATATTCATAGCTTTGCGTATACTAAATGAAGCAAGGGTGTAGATTTACATTCAAGCTGTTTTAAGGCATGAAGATTATTTTTTTCACAGGATTTTTTTTTTTTTTTTTTTTTTTTTTTTTATATGTTATTTTGGTGATCAAAGATGAGTTTTAAGGGATACAATTATTGACTACAGGGGGACTTAAAGGCAGCCCTGTGTTGTTTTACTCTTATTTATAGCATTTATTTCTTTTAAAATAGCTATTATTTTTTAGTCAGTTTTAAGTTATAGTCATTTTGTAGTGTTGCAGTGACTGTCCAGTACATGACCATCCTTGTGTATGCCAGTGATGTGTGGTGTTTACTGTAGTATCTTAGTCTGTAATACTGATTTGATTTGAAAAACTGTGGTTTCAGAGGAGTGCAATACCGTATAGTCTCCTGAGTGGAGTTTACATAAATTAAATGGAAACTCAAGACTGGTTCTAGGCAGAAGACCTCTCTCTCTAATTTTGCCCTGCTCTTTGTTTGGTTGGACTGTGAAACCCCATTATTAGCTCGCATTGGCAAGAGGAGGCTTGACACTTCCTGAATGCCTGTGTGTTGGGAGCTTTGTGGGAAATTAGAGAGGTTTGAGGTTTTAAATACACATTTCTTTGACTCTGTCCTGAGAGACCAAAGACCAAACTCTAGCAAACTGCTATCGACTTCTTGCCTGTTTAAAATCACGCAAAAGGGATCATTAATAAAATAGAATATACAGAACAACCTATGGTAGATACATTAAAAGGCAAAATGCATGCTACACAAAGCAAAAACAGCTTTTGGAGTTGAATGTTCATAATGTTCAGCATTTTCACATTAAGTAATTCACTGCTAGCTATTTAAATAGGGGGCTTCTGGGAAAGTGCACTTCAAGACAAGACCTTCAACCCAGCAACAACTTTTCCCTTGTGGACTATAGAGGAATTTTCCCACATCTCAAAAAGTCATTCCATATCTACTAGAAACATGCTGTTTGATAAAGCTGTTCTTATTTGAGTTTTCATCTTCGTACAATATAAACATGTGACTCGCATGGACAAAGAGAGTGAAAATGATCAGCTTCATATTCATTGTTTATAATCTTACATCACAAGTTTGTAATTTTAGATGATGCTGATTTATCCTGAGGGACTTTAGGGCATGGGGGCTTGGGAACAAAAAATTGGACTTGCTCAATTAAGTGTCATGGTCAAGGAAACTGCTTTGAGCTGAAAATCAATCAAGTTCTGAGGCTTCCTCTTGTCTTTTTAAAGTGGTATGCATTTGCTTTGAGAACCGGTTGGACGTCAGCTCAGTGTTTGAATTGAGACAGCTGGTGAGCTCCAGTTCCTAAAGCCTGATATGTGAACGTGGGGTGCTGGAATCATTCACGTCCCCTGTTGTCAGAGTGTCAGACCCCAGGACTGTAAATCTCTGCCCTGAAGTGGAAAGACAGAATAAACCTTTCTCAAACAGTCTGCAGAATATATAAAAGTATACAGTTTGGGGTCAGTAAGATTTTTTATAGTATATTCAGCAAGGGCGCATTAAATAAATCAAAAGTTGAAGATTTTTATTTCAAGATTTCTATTTCAAATTAATGTTCTTGAACTTTCTATTCATCAACTGTGATGATAAATGTTTCTTGACTAAGATAATAAATGTGATAATAAATGTTTCCTGATATTAGAATGATTTCTGCTGGAAATTCAGCTTTGCCACTACCTTAATAATTTACATTTTAAAACATAAAAAATAGAAAACTGTTATTTTAGATTGTAATAATATTTCACAGTATTTTACTGTATTTTTGATTAAATAAATGCAGACTTTTGAAATTTATTTCAAAACATTTAAAAATCTTACCAACCCTAACTTTTCAATGGAAGTATATATATATATATATATATATATATATATATATATATATATATATATATATATATATATATATATATATATATATATAAAAGTTCTATAAAAATAATAAAAAAGTATGTAACTAAATCAAAATAGAACGAAACCCTTCAATACACTGAAATACAGAAGTTAAGTATTGTTGAAGACAAATTGGTGCTGATTAATGATCTTTTTAATTCCAGAGAAGCTTTCTTGGTACTGAGCTCTTCATCCTCTTTGTGTGTGTGTGTGTGTGTGTGTGTGTGTGTGTGTGTGTGTGTGTGTGTGTGTGTGTGTGTGTGTGTGTGTGTGTGTGTGTGTGTGTGTGTGTGTGTGTGTGTCTGTCTGTCTGTGATGGATTCTTCTTCTTAACCCGTAAAGGGTACGTGTCATCAGTTAAGGTTGTGTCATGACCGAAATCCAATCCCTGTGTGAGTGCTGGCCTGAGCTCTCTCTGAGGTCCGGCCAAACTCCATCTGTTAAATTTCCCATTTGAAACTCATTCCTTTTGTTGAGCTCCGTATAAATTCTCCAGCCAATCACACTATGGATTTCTTATGCTCTAAATGCCAGGGATGCTCAAGAGTATCTCTAAAGTATTTAGGAAGCCTGATTTCCTCAAATGACCAAACACAGTCAGACCACCTTAATCCAAGAAACCATTTGAACAGATGTGTGTTTGCTGATATCGCAGATTTAGCTGAATTTTTGTTTGTGTTCAGCATGTGATGCCCAGCACTGGAGTACAGGCTGCAGGCGACTCTGTGAGTGCCAGAATGGGGGAGAGTGTGACGTTCTTACAGGAACCTGTCAGTGCCCAGCCGGATACACTGGTGAACGCTGCCAAGTATGGCCGCACAAACATCCTCTTTATTGATCTTGACATGGTAACATGTAAATAATGAACTGGTTTTATTCAAGTCAAATATATTATTGAATACAACATTAATATGAAAATGGTAACAACTGTACATTTTCCATTTTTTTACTATGTGATTTGGGAGAAGATACACTGCCCGGCCAAAAGAAGTCGCTGTTTGGATTTAAATAGGCAAAATGCTTAAGAGTCAATGACTGGATCATGCAGTGATTTTTATGTTTCTAGCATGTTATATGTTTAGCAACAGTTCTTCTAACCCTAATTGATGGAGTGTTTTCATTTCTTAAACAACCACGTAGGAAGACATATTCCAGGATGACAATGTCAAGATTCATCAGGCTCAAACTGTGAAAGAACGGTTAAATTAATTGAAAGTCTTTGGGATGTGCTGGAGGAGACTTGAGAGAGTGCTTGACTGTTGCATATTTCCATCAAGAGGTGCATCAATTTTTGTTCAAGATCTTGTATTGACAATGCAAGAGTCAAGCACTCCGTCAAGCACAGTCTACTCCAGCACATCCCAAAGACTTTAAAACATGCAAGAAACATAATATATGCAATAATGATCCAATCATAGACTCTTAAGCAGTTGTCTATTTAAATTCAAACAGCAACCTTCTTTTTTGCCCAGCAGTATACAAGATACAAAAAGCTAAAGTTACAACATATATTATATTGAAAGTCGAATCATTTTAATGAAATACTTTTTCTTCCTGTCAGGACCCCTGTCCCGCAAAGTCGTTCGGTCAGGGCTGTCTGCAGCAGTGCCAGTGTGGAACAGGAGGATTCTGCAATAAAACCACTGGAGAGTGTGTGTGCAGAGATGGATTTACGGGTACTCTGTAAGTACAGGAAGTACTTTAGAATAATAATGTACTTTCTTACTGCTCTCTGTGTGTTATGGAGGGATTTCAAATGCTAAATTTAGTCACATAAGCCTATGCATATTTATATTCACATCATTTTCATATTAAGCCATTTTGCAGACTTTATATACTGTGTGTGTGTGTGTGTGTGTGTACTTTTGTATTCTTGGGGCCAGATTTACTAACAGCTTGTGTCAGCGCAAACCCTCTTTTGGCGTTAAAAAACTACTGTCAGGATTTACTAAAGACACGCAGTGATAAATTAGCATTGAAAGGGCATGGACAGTTATTTTTGTTCCTTTCAGACGCAGAATTTATGGGAAGAGAGTATTTAAATAAATCATGCAAGGTGATTTACAAAGGTTTGCGCTGGTCAGAGTACTGGTATTTGTGCCATTATTTACCACCCAAAAAAGCTTAAAAGTCTTAAACCACTAATTTGCGCTGCTCTTGGTAGATTGTGTTGGTTATTATGGAAATGATCCGGCTGCGTCTGTGTCTCGTCAGTAGAACTTTCCACTCCCATCGGTGCTTTTTTGGATTTGCGCTGTCACGCTAATTTGCCCTCTTTAGTAAATCTGTCCCTTGGTCTTTTCTGCAATTTCAGTTGAGTGGAAAACATAATGCCATGTATATACCTGTGCTATTTTATGTATTAATTTTAATACATCTATTTTTTTCTTGATGATCAGCATAACAATTTGAATGAAAAGTTGAATTGAAAAACTAACATGAATTTTGGAATTTCTTAGTATTTGCTTGAATGAAAATCTGACCTTTTGTCACAAATGTACTTATCTGGTTAGTGGCCAAGAAAGTGTGCAACTGAATTCTTTCTTAACATTTTACTGAATAATGTTTCTTTATTTTACTTTTTTTTTAATTTTTTTTTTTATGATGTCTCTGCCGCTCAGGTGCGAAGAGCCATGTTTGGGGACGAAACGCTGTCCTGCACGCTGCCCATGTCAGAATGGAGGCATCTGCCAGGGGAGAGGGGTGTGTTTGTGTCCACCCGGCTGGATGGTGAGAAATCTGTGTCTTGGTTTTCTTTTCTTTTATTATTTGTTGGTCATCCATTTTCAGCCCCTCTCTCTCTCTGTTTCAGGGTGCAGTGTGTACTGAGCAGTGTCCACCGGGCCGTTTTGGTTCAAACTGTACTAAAGAATGTTTGTGCCATAATGGAGGTCACTGTGATCCAGAAAAAGGCCAATGTCAGTGTGATGCAGGCTATACTGGAGAAAGGTTTGTATAATGTACTCTTAGACTATACTATAATTTATTATTCAAGCACAGGTAATAGACAGTTTTACTTCAAATTATGGTTAAAGATAAAGCATATATAGCTTATATAAATAAAAAAATATATAGTTTAAAGATCAGGGCTGAAAGGATGCTTGAGGCCCTTATCAAGCCATACTTTAAAGCCACTTTTCCACCATCGGTCCAAACCATTCTCATTGCTTAGCCGTTCCATTCCGTGCCGATACAGCCCAGTCAGTACTGTGATAGAAATTCCCCAACGCACCTGTCTCCAGTCGACACCCAAGCGTCTACAGTCGACACTTACAAATGTATCTTCTAGCCTGTCTCCTAATCGAGGTCGGCTGAGTCAGACGCCATCTCGTCCACTATAAACACTATCACTTGGGAATAAAATCTCTAGTGTTCCACTGACCAGACAGACACCACACAATGCCTTCGAATGTGCTTTAATCACGGCCAGAGGACTTCAAAACAAGAGAGTAAGAATCCCACCAGAATAGAAGCATGCCAAAGATGACATGATTCTTTACATCATTTTTCTCCAATATGATTGGTTCTTCATATGTATAAAAAGCAAATCTGGGTTTCTTGATTACTTCACCTTGTTATTCAGTGTCATGTTATATTCGGACATGATTGAGACACACATGGTAGGTGACACACGTGACACTATTAAATGTGTTAGGGACATTTAGTTTTCAAAAGCATATACAGTAAATGTTAATCCTGCAAGAAAAAGAAACGTCAGTTATGATTATTTAAACAATTCCGAAACTCTTTAGAATAATGGTCATTAGTTAACATTAAAAATTCCGAAACACTTAGTTAATGAGCCCATGTATTAACTAACCATGAGCAGTACATTTGTCCCTGTATGTTTGTTGACGTTAGTTAATAAAAATCCAGCTGTTCATGGTTTGTTCATGTTAGTTCACAGTGTATTAACTAATGTTAACAAGATTTGAATTTGAAGTATTAGTAAATGTCAAAATTAACATTAACAAAGATAAATAAATGCTTTATAAGTGCAGTTCATTATTAGTTCATGTTAACTAAAGTAGTTAACTAATCCATCACAGTACCTACGTATATGGTTTCCTTTGCACTGTGGGGCTGATAATGGCCGCTCTTTAGAATGTAATACAAATGCGTCAGTCGATTTGTATTACAATTCACAGATGAGATGAGATGTAAATAGAGGATGATTAGATATTTCTTTTAATTGTATTATTAACTTCCGTTCCGATAATGTCACTCACGCTTGGCTAGCTACAGAGAAACTGCCAGCCAGGCAACAGACAAGCGACCAATCCTGAGTGGCGACATCTCTACTCGCATTTTACCACATGGATTATTTATCCAACTGTGTAGAGTATTCCGGTCCAAGAACAGTTTGTAATCGTGTCGCGCCGAACCAAGCTCAAGTGGAAAAAATAACCGGAACTGCTCCTTACCATTCTTAGAACTGTTCGGCCGATGGTGGAAAAGTGGCTTTATCCGTATACTTTTTTTTCAGGGCCCAGATTTTACAAATAATAATTTTACATTTGTAAAAATGTCAAAATAATATTGATATAATACAAAATAAAAAACTATTATCAATAAAATTGTATTATCAAATAAATAATATAAAACTACATTTAACAATGCAGTTGATTGTATAAACTTATTAATTGTATTTAGCCATTCAAAGTATTTAGTGATGTAACTATGGATTTGCAACTCTATAAAAGTCTGAAATCCACAGTAAATCCTTTGATAGTTATCTGAGCAGTGTGGTTCTATGATTTGCTCACTAAGTGTCTCCTGTGAAGATGTAACGAGGAGTGTCCAGTGGGTTCATATGGCGTGGACTGTAAGGGCGTGTGTGACTGTGCTAACGGAGCCCGCTGCTATAACATCCACGGTGGGTGTCTGTGTGAGCCGGGGTTTAAGGGTCCGCGCTGTGATCACAGGATGTGTCCTGATGGGGCCTACGGCATGCACTGCGAACACCGCTGCCTCTGCAACTCACAAAACACTCTCAGGTGTGCTTTGTGCTTCTATGTCTCTTACTGATGAGCACTAGCTTTGATTTGCCAGTGTGAACACAACTACTACTAGAAAATGAATGACTTTCATGATTGAATGATGTTCATCTTTGTTCTCAGAGCCAATTTTATTTTAGTGTTATTAGATATTTTTATGAATATTTTGAATGAGCTTTTACTTTCATTTGACTTTTAGTTTTAGTTAGTAATTTCAGCTGGCTGCCAAAGCAATGCTTCTCATTTTTGTTGAGTTTTCATCTAATATTTATTTTTTATTTCAGCTTTATTTCAATTAACAAATTGAATAATTTTAGTTTTAGTTCATATTTAAAAGTTTTAGTTAATGAAAACAAAACTGCTGAGAACAAATACGCACTATTTGTGTTGACCAATCAACCAACTGATCATTCTATTAACCAAATGCTGTTCAGCAGTTTTCCCATGTCATCATATGTTTCGATTGTGTGGTGGATGTTACAGCTGTCACCCTCTGAAGGGGGAGTGTACCTGTCAGCCTGGGTGGGCGGGGCTGTACTGTAATGAAACCTGTGCTCATGGTTACTATGGTCACGGTTGCCTGGAGCCCTGCCTCTGTGTGAATGGAGGGGTGTGTGACACAGTGACCGGCCAGTGCCACTGTGCTCCTGGATATACGGTGAGTGGGACAGACATGGTCACAAACAAAATAACTTATGCAATACAGTAACTCATAATACAGGTAACTTATGGCACCTCAGATGTTTAATATTCCTATGTGTGTGTGTAGGGAATGCACTGCGAGAAGCTCTGTGAGGATGGTTTCTATGGGAAGGGCTGCTTGTCTCCTTGTACCTGTGTAAACTCTATAGCCTGCTCTCCCATTGATGGAACATGTTTCTGTAAGGAAGGTGAGTTTTGGTACACTACAAATTAAAAGAAAAATTAACTAATTAAACTGTGCCACTGCCCTCTGGTTCTTTATCATATTATTTATGATTACATATATATATAGACCTTTCAGAATGTAATACTTTTATTCTGCAAAAATCATTAAATTAAGTGAGAGTAAAAACATTTATAAATGTCAATATATAAATGTCAAAGTATAAACAATTTCCACAAAAATATTCAGCTTTAATATTAAAAAGAAATGTTTCTTAAGTACCAAATCAGCGTATTAAAATAATTTCTGAAGGATCATGTGACACTGGACTTAAACATTTTTATTTAATATAAAATATATATTTTACAAAATAAATTTTACTATGAAATTACTATAAAATCAAAGCCATTTATCTAACCACGGTGTGTTCCAAATTTGAAGTTGATATCACAAAAATTGAAATTTTGTTTAGGTGCTGTACCAAAAATAGCCACCCGGTGTCACCCACATTCCATTGATTTATTTTTTTATGCCCTCTCCTGTAACAAATAAATACTGTTCAAATACCACTTCTATCACAAAATATCACCAAATATGGAACCTTAAGACCTTTCCAACAATATTTTGTTCGGTGTTTTGTCAATATTAGAAAACGTTTTTTTTTATCATAAAGTAGTTCAAATAAAATGTTAAATATTCAAATAAATATCAAACCTGACACTGCCCACTAGGGGAGGATCCTGCTAAAAGAAGGAAAGTACCATTTTCATGATAACGCAACGTCCCATTTCATAATGGTTTTCACAGGATTTTGAGTTCGCAAGCTTTCGAATGCTACCTAATTTATGATGTGTGCTACACATAAGAATAAGAAAAACGCCAAGCGGTGACAGTTAAAGGGTTAAACTATATTAAAATAGAAAACTGTTAGGCAAGTTTATTTATATAGCACATTTCATACACAGTGGCAATTCAAAGTGCTTTACACAGAAACAGAATTAAAATATTCATAATAAAATGAAATAAATTAAATATAACCTGCTATTATATTAACTTTTCAAATATGTTTTTCCTTCTGTAGCCTCTCCTCTCAAGTAATATTCACTGTGTGATGGGAGAAGTGAGAACAATGTCACCCCAACAGTGTTTAATGTGTGTGTTTAGGATGGAGAGGACTCGACTGTTCCATCGCATGTGTAAAGGGCACATGGGGTCCTGGCTGCAACTTCACCTGCCAGTGTGCAAATGGAGCATCCTGCCACCCTGCCGATGGTTCTTGCAGGTGCACCGCAGGCTGGAGAGGAGCTTCCTGTCACGAGTCCTGTCCAGTAAGTCAAATATCTGTGTTATCATACAGCGCACACGTATTTGATTTACAATAACCAGTTCAGAAGATGCAGGCAATACAGCTTAAGTCACACTTTTTCTTCCCCTGAACTGAATTTGACATCTGTGTCGTTGTCGGTTCAGCATGTCTGTCTCCTAAATCAGCTCCAGTAATTTTTACACCATCAGCACAAGTTATTAATCGGATGGCAAATGCATAACACTCCTATGAGTATATGTTGCATGGCCATCCTTTAAATTAAAGTAGTAATTTAGCTAGAGCCGAGTAATCTCACTGGGCAGAGTCAGAGTTACTTCATCGTTCTGAATCAGAATTTCCATTTTGGTTTAAACAGATTGGGACGTTCGGCCCAGCCTGTCGGCAACAATGTGACTGTCTGCATGATGAAGGATGCGAGAGTGTTACAGGCCAGTGTCTGTGTTTACCTGGTTGGACAGGTAGGACTTCATTCACATTTATATATATGGCCTAATTAAATAGTACGCAAAACAGTTTACAGTATGCAGTTATAAAAATGTACAATAGCTTTTGGTTGATCAAATAATGAGTCAAGCAGGAGATCACAATTGATAATCTGTCACTCTGGAAATGACTTACTAAAACGTCAGCACGTTTTAATTTGTTCCCTTGTTTTGATTTAACTGAAACGAGGGAGGAGTTCAACGTGGCCACGAGAGAACAAATGAATAAGTCATGGGAACAAATTCTTTATTCGTGGTCACAATATATTTTTTGTCTGCATGTCATGTGCAGGGCTTTGTATTTATCAGCGAATGTGGTCTGTCATCCAAGTTCGCATACCTAAAGAAAATTTGCACAAATCTCTACAGTATGTACACTAGTCAGAGATTCATAAAAATATATCTGAGACCCCAAACGTAAGTAACAAGTGACCAATGGCTGAAGTATGTTATCAGTCTTGTGTATATAATCAGTTCTCAGAATATTTGGAAAAATCCAGTGTGAAACTGATGAAACTTAGATTTTTTTCCCCCCACGCTATTAAAATAGAGCATTAATCCGTAAACAGCACATTAGAGTTTAGGCAATTATTTCTGCAGGTCTGCGCTGTACACAGCAGTGTCCAGAGGGAACATGGGGCCATCAGTGCAACCAGACCTGCTCCTGCCTCAACAGCGCCACCTGTCAGGCACATACCGGAGCCTGTGTATGCAAACCCGGATTCTGGGGAGCTGAGTGTCAACACAGTAAGTACTCTGTATACATTCATCCTCATCGCTGTGTCTCTGAGAGCTCAGGTCACATTAGAGCTGGTTTAGAGAGTGCTCCCATCTTTTCTCTTTAGTGTGTAGTGCTGGTCTATTCGGAGAGAGGTGTAGCCGTCAATGCCCATCATGTGTACATGCCTTGTCCTGCCATCACATTACAGGCGATTGTCTGTGTCTGCCTGGATATACCGGACAACTGTGTGAACAAGGTTAGATATAAACATGCACACACAGTCATGTAAAAATAAATAAATTGTCATAATTTGCTCAACTACCTCATGTAATTTGAACAAAAAAGCATCAAACACAAAAGGAGAATTTCAGCGGAGTAATTTTCCATGCAATTACAGTTCATAGTGACCATTATCTGTCAACCACCAAAAATGACCAAAAACCACAATAAAAGTTGTCAATTTAAGTCACTATTCACCAAAAAAAAAAAAAAAAAAAGAATGGTTTGAAATATCATGAGGGTGACAAATTTTCATTTTTGAGCGAATTATCCCTTTAAACCTGCTATATCTCCCATGGCTGCTGATTGTCTTCAGTACAATCCTATTTTACGACTTGTAGAAATCATTTTCTTTACTGTTTTTGTCTTATTTCTAGCCTGCCCAATTGGTCGGTATGGAAGCCATTGTAGTAATGTGTGCAGGTGTACCAACAATGCAACATGTCACCACCAGGATGGCTTGTGCCTCTGTCCCGTGGGATGGACTGGACCGGACTGCTCTTTATGTGAGTTTCCCCTTACGGAAAGAAAACATATTTCCCTATATATGAATGATCAATATATTAATGATATAACAGTATATTTGAAAATATACAGGATTTACAATAATATATTGTGTTAATATATTGCAATATATTGAATAATACATAAGGAATTGCCGCTTTTTTCCTATATTGAAAAATATGTGACTATAAATTTACTAATATATCATAATGTATGTAATTTTATATTCAGTAATACATTTTATTATATATATATATATATATATATATATATATATATATAGCAGCAGAAACACAAATATATCGAGAAATATATAATGTAATACAGTTCTTAAATTTACTTATTTTTAAATATAATAACATAGTTTTAATGTTGTTCAGCCAGTCGTCAATCTAACCACAGCTCTACTCTTCAGCACAATGGTAACCCCAAAAACATACCAGAAAACCTTTTAAATTCCCAAAAAAAATACAACTTAAACCACTAACAGATCTCCCCTATATTAACATTGAGCAAAACATGTGAAATAACACTTAATATTAACGTTTACTCTCCTTTAACAGTCAGAAGCAAAGCATGCTGGGAATTAGAAATCTGCTGTAACTCATTTGTGAATGTGTGTATATATTTGTGTACATACAGTCACATTTATATGGGAACATGTTTGTGCAATATATGTACACAATAAAGGGTAAAACTTTAAGTTGGCTGGTAAAGTGGATAAAACTTTATGAATATTACATGTAATGCTATTTTTGTCTTCATTTCTAAATATCTTATATGCATCAATATATAGCCATAGATGGTCAATGAATTAGTTTGATTGCTCTTACCCCATTGGCAGATATTTTTTCTTGTTTTAAGCATAACCCTTACTTAATTTTGATACAGTTCTCAGAAAACAAAACTATCATCAACTGTCATTTGAACCTTAAGTATTTATCTTGATTTTAAGAATGTTTAGATATTTGTACTGGAAAAAAGACAAAAATACTGAATAAGAACACGACTTTGTGCAACGTTGATTGCGTTTAAGGTGAATATTAGAGTTGATTCTCCTCAAAATGACTGTTTGCCAGATTTCCTGGATGTGGTTTCGGAAGAAATACCTCATATTGTGATTCTCAGCTGAAAATAATTTTTTATTCCTGGATCAGGCTCTACATGTCTCTCACTCTCTACAAGTTCATCAAACATTTTCCAAATGTCTGTCTTTGTAGTGTGTCAGACTGGTACGTTCGGCACTAACTGTGCTCAGACCTGCTCGTGTCCCCCAAACCATTCCTGCGATCCTCAAACCGGAGACTGTATATGTGTACCCGGACCAGGCGAGGACTGCAAACCAGGTATTAAAAGCAGCCTTTTGCTTTAGCAAACCATTTGCTTTCAATAACACACATTTATTTGTCATGTTGACATTGTCAATGCTGTTCAGTGTGTGTAATGTGAATGGTTGTGTGTTTTTCAGAGAAGGAGCTGAGTATGATGGTGCCTGTGTCTCCGGTGGAAAGGGACTCTTGGGGTGCGATCGCAGGCATTGTGGTTCTGGTGATTCTGGTTGTGCTTCTGTTGGCTGTTCTGCTATTATATCGGCGCAGACAGCAGGACAAACAGAGTAACACACCCGTGGTGTCTTTCTCCTCAACCCGCACAGTCAGTTCAGAGTATGCTGTGCCAGGTAAGCCACAGGAGTTTCTTATACTTTCTGTAGTGCCACCTTTAATTTGCCACAAATTACACCAGGGCCACAAGGAATTGTTATACTGAATATCTGATATATTTATCCACTACCAATGAAAAGTTTAGGATTTTTAATGCTTTTGAAAGAAGTCTCTTATGCTCAAGGCTGCATTTAATTAAAATACAGCAATATTATGAAAGATTATTACCATTTAAATAACTTTTTAACGTTTTATGTTTTAATATATTTAAATATACTGCTGCGATGGCAAAGCTGCCCCTGATCAGAAGACATTACTCCAGTTTTCAGTCACATGATCCTTCAGAAATCATTCTAATATGCTGATTTGATGCTCAAGAAGCATTCAATATTATTATCAATGTTGACAACAGTTGTGCTTATTAGTATTTTTGTGACAACCATTAAACTTTAATAAAAAGAACAGCATTTATATGAAATACAAATCTTACTGTCTATTTGGATCAATTTAATGCATCCTTGCTAAATAAGTATTAATATCTTTCCAGAAAAAATCTTACTGACCCCTAACTTTTGAATGGTACTGCATTTGAGGTGCTTGTCACTTTTTTCTAAATAGACAATATAGCTATTTGTTTGTGTCAGTCTCAGCAATATGTGCTACCTAACATGGATTCTTTAAAAGAGTAAAGCTCTTTCATTTACATCAGATTAAATATGGTTTATATATTGTTAGAAGCGGGTTAGAAACAGCATATTCAGCATTATATTTTATTTGACATTTGCATTTTTCTTGTAGATGTTCCGCACAGCTACCATCACTATTACTCAAACCCAAGTTATCACACACTGTCTCAGAACAGACCTCCACTGCCACACCTGCCCAACAACCAGGACAGAGCCATCAAGGTACTACTATGGCTATGTTCTGAATATCTATACTATAATATTGTTGGCTCTGTGACAAATTGCTTGTTATGTTTTTTCATTTGTAAGTCCCTTTGGTTGAAAGCGTCTGCTAAAATAATACATTTGAGCGTAACAGTAAAATGTTCAATATACAGCGCTATCCGAGAATGCAGTCCACTTGATTTGCAAGGTGAATAAATGAACCAGAACTGGTATAAACTGTTTTTAAACAGAATTTATGGAAGCTCATTTCCGCAAGAAAAAAAAAAATCATGCTTTGGTAAATGATAATGATAAGGTAAAAAGTCATCATTATGAGATAAAAAGTCAAAATTGTGAAATACTAAATTGAAATTTAATGACAAAATTATGACAGTCATAATGAGATGAAAAGTCATAATTATGTCAGCAGTAGTGCACTGCAGTGCAGTGTACTGTATATTAATTGATTACATATTTAACAGAAAGTTTTAGCAATTATTGTAGTTTTAGCAATCTAGGTTGATGCTGGTAGAGGTGTTAGTGAGGTGGTCTGTGTGGGCCCTAATGCCCCAGTATAGTGATAGGGACACTATACTGTCAAAGAGCACCGTCCTTCGGATGAGACGTTAAACCAAGGTCCTGACTCTCTGTGGTCATTAAAAATCCCCATCCATCATGGCCTCCTAATCATCCCCATATTATATTATATTATATTATATTATATTATATTATATATATATATATATATATATATATATATATATATATATATATATATATATATATATATATATATATATATATACACACGATTGGCTTCATCACTCTTTTCCACCAATAAGCTGGTGTGTGGTGGGCGTTCTGGCGCAATATGGCTGCTGTTGCATCATCCAGGTGGATGCTGCACATTGGTGGTGGTTGAGGAGATTCCCCCCTTCTATATGTAAAGCGCTTTGAGTGCCTAGAAAAGCGCTATATAAATGTAACAAATTATTATTATTATTATTGTATGTTTTTGGAGCAAAGCAACAGATTTGTTTTACTTAATTTAAATATATGAAAGCTGAATTTTGCACATATAACAGAAATGACTTTCTTTTATGTCTCATGCTTTGACAGAACACCAACAACCAGCTGTTCTGCAGTCTGAAGAACATGGAGAGGGAGAGGAGAGGTCTATTTGCAGCTGAGACAAATGCAACTCTTCCTCCAGGCTGGAAACACCAGGAGCCACCTAAAGATCCAGGTAATGGATACAGGGAAACAATTCCACTGTATGCTTGCACTATAGTTTGAGTTTGTTTTGTGCTTTGCGGTTATTTTATACTATTTTTCATATTTGTATATTTGTGTTCATGTTGTGTTGTATTGTATATGTGCACTGGAAGCTTCAGCACCAAGACAAATTCCTTGTGTGTGCAAGCACACTTGGCAATAAAGCTCTTTCTGATTCTATCTGAGTAAACTGGATGTGGTCTTATTGTGTTTGCAGGGGCTTTTGGGATTGATCGAAGTTATAGCTATAGTGCTACACTGGGGAAGCACTACAACAAAGGTAAAAGTCCCCCAGATATTCTGCTTCTATATATCTATTTAATTGTGTCTAAAACACTGTTGTGGTTGCAGAGTTGAAAGATTCATGTGTGGCAGTGAGCAGCAGCTCTCTGAACAGTGAGAACCCGTATGCCACCATCAAAGATCTGCCTGGCCTGCCACCATGTCCTCCAGAGAGCAGCTACATGGAGATGAAGTCTGCAGTGCCTCGTGAAAGATCCTACACTGAAATCAGCCCACCGGTCATGACTCCCTCCACTCTGTCATGCAGAGGTATTTTTATTAAAAGAAACCGGATATTACTCTATCTGTGCTGAGGGATTTGAGAGTGTTGACAATACCCATGAAGAAAATATTGGAAACATTACTATTTTTAATGTTTTTGAAGTCTCTTATGCTCATCATTTATTTGATGAAATATACAGGAAAAACAGAAATATAGTGAAATATTATTACTATTTAAAATAATGTTTTTATTTTAATATACTTTAAAATATAATTTATTTCAGTGATGACAAAGCTGAATTTTCATCAGTCATTACTCTAGTCTTCAGAGTCACATGATCCTTCAGAATTCATTCTAATATGCTGATTTATTATCAATGTTGGAAACAGTTGTGCTGCTTAATTCTTTTTTTTTGTATACAACCTATGATACAGATTCAGGATTTTTTCAGGATTCTTTGATGAATAAAATTTTTTTATTTTTTTAAAACAGCATTTATTTAAAATAGAAAACTTTTGTAACAATATACACTATCGCTCAAAAGTTTGGGGTCAGTCATTTTTTTTTCTTTTCTGCTTCTGCTTAATACTTTTATTCAGCAAGGACGTTAAATTGATAAAAATGGATAGTAAATATTTATATTGTTAGAAAGTAATTATATTTTGAATAAAGGTTGTTCTTTTTATTCATCAATGAGTCCTGAAAAAGTATCACAGATTCCAAGAAAAAAATATTAAGCAGCACAACTGTTTCCAACATTGATAATAACTAAGTATCAAATCAGCATATTAGAATGATTTCTGAAGGATCATGTGACACCGAAGACTGGAGTAATGGCTGATGAAAATTCAGCTTGCGCCACAGAAATAAACTATATTTTAAAGTATATTAGAAAACTTTTATTTTAAATTGTAATATTGTAATACTGTTTGTTCTGTATTTTTGATCAAATAAATGAAGGCTTGATGAGTAAAATGTTTTAATGTTTTCAATATATATGCTGTGGACAAAACAGCTGGGAAATGTATTTGTTTAAACTTTGCCAAAATATATTACCAAATATTTTTAAGGGGCAAGAAAAAACATTCTTAGTCTTTAAATATAGTTTGGCTAAATGCAAAATGTATAACAAATGGTCAAAATATGAGGAAATACAGGTTACAATTTAATCAGGAATATAATAAAAAAATGATATTTACGCAAATGTATTTTTAAATATATATTAACAATATTTTTTGAAATGTTTGCATACACTCAAAAAAACAAATTACCTTTTAAGGTATAAGTGGCCTTCACTGGGGTGGTACCCTTAAGGGTACATTTTTGTACCTCTAAGTCAGGGGTAGGCATATGGGCGTCAGAAGCAAAAAAAAATGTGGGTGGGTCCTCTCCCAGAATTTTTTACTGGAGTAGATGCCATTTACATTGAGTACAAATATATCGCCTTGTTTACTAAACGTCTGGTTGGGCCAGACAAAATTACGGAAAACAGAAAAATGAACAGCAGTAATAGTGTAGGTGTAAGATGCATGGCATCAAGTTTTGATGCAAATCGACCCGAGGTTCGAATCCTTCTTTCGCCGAATTCGCTCTACTCCATTTTCCCATAACATAACAGATTGGAAAGGCATTTATTTTCAATAAAAATGAAGAAAATATTAGAAAAGTAAAAATAAAGCATCTAACGTGTTTAAGTGTTTATCAGTTAGGGGTAGGTAAACAGACGTGCTGAATTAGAGACGATAAAAGTGAGTGGGTCTAATATCATTGGTCTTAAAAAGTGGGTGGATCTTATCCCACCCACATACAATGGTTCCGACACCCATGGGTAGGCAAGTTCAGTCCTAGAGAGCTGCTGTCCTGCAGAGTTTAGCTCCAACCCTACTATGCCACCACAGTATAAAACTCATGGCTCCCAGTATGCATTGCATCATTAAGTATCTCACCATTGTTGCGATTCATATGCTGATTCTTGATATCTGTGTCCCCTACAATGTATTTAAAAATCAAAATATGTGGCAAGAAAGTATTGTTGGTGAACATTATTTAACATTTTTAGTTAGTGAGGAGTTTTTCTTCATGACAATTTTGGTTATGGCTTTTTTATTTGAACAGATTATGTGCTTTGTTAACATTGTAACAAAACCACAAACTCACATAAAAACCAAGAGTCAAACTGCCAAACTAAAAGAAACACTAATCACCATAATGGTGACCAAACATTTTCAATAAAACATCAACATCTAAACCAAACTCTGCAGGGCAGCGGCTCACTAGGACCGAACTTGCCTACCCCTGCACTAAGTAGAATAAAACAATGTCATAATTGTACACTAAGGACCAATTGTGTACATTTAAATGTACAGTTATACGTTTTGTTCCCCAAGGAACAAAATTGTACCTCCACTGTAACTTTTTTAATGAGAGTGTACAGTATTTTGCCATATGGGTACATAAGAACATGGCATGTCTTTCTCGGTGTGTCATTTATCACATCTGGTGTAAAATGTGTTTGTTTACTGTATTACAGAACATTGTTCCCTTGGCAACGTTGTGGAACAGGAACCTCAGAATCATTATGATCTGCCCGTCAACAGCCACATTCCCGGGCATTATGATCTGCCCCCAGTGCGAAGACCACCCTCCCCATCCCCACGGAGACTGCCCCATTGATCTTCTTGAAAATAACAAAGACTTCGGTTCTTCTCTAAAATCACTGCCAAAGACAGAGTCAGCTTAATGTCTGTTTTACAAGCTGGATAATGAAAATACAAATACTGCCCACCACAGATGAATGGATGGATGGATGGCATCAAAACTGTGCAACATTGCCATCTACTGGACAACACTAAGAACCACTGAATGTTCATCGAGAAAAATGTCTCCTTTAAAAGGCACTTAACCCATTCAAGTCTGTGGAAAACAATGCTGCCAAAGACTGCATCACTCTTTTTCCATCTAACAATATCTTCGGGGGATAAACTGCTATCATACAAATAGACAACCTTAGAAATTGATTTTGACAACTTATTGGGTCGTGGTGACTAGTGGGAATTTCTATACAAAGATTTGTGCCCTTCTTATGTGAAAAACTGCAAAAGAACTACACATATGCTCATATAAAAAGATGTGCAAGTTAAGACTTTCTAGGAAATATGGACATTAATCGGTTAAATGCTCGATAGCTTTCTGTTTTAAATGCTATTCATATTTCTTATCTAATCTGGAAAACAGGGTGTAAATGACTATCATTTTTAACAGCTAAGTTACAGAACAAATACAGTGTTGGGAACATTTGCTATGAAAGTCAGTTTAATTCAAACACAAGATCTGTAAATAATGTAAATAAAATCAAAGTTTCCATGCACAACTTGTCATGAAACTTACTTAGCCTATCAGTGATAATCCACCCAAACATGCAAATTCTCTCATTTTACTCACCCTCATGCTGTCCCAGATGTATATACATTTCTTTTTTCTGTGGAACACAAAACACAAAATGATCCATCTCTGAGTTGAATACAAGTGCATAGGTCCTTCAAAGTTGACGCTTCAAAAATCACGTAAAATGGACACAACGGTAATCCATACAACCCTAGTTGACGAATAAATATCTTCTGAGTGAAACGATAGGTGTGTGAGAAAAATACTAGTATTTAAAACTTTTTAACATACAAACCATCACTTCCGTCAAACGCTAGTCAACAGCACGCGTGATGTAGCTTGTTGTGAAACTCGCGCGAGAAGTGATGCGAAAGCGCAAAGGATTGTTCGAGATCCATCGGCGCCGCGCAGACTGATCGGTGTATGACATCAAAGTACCCGCGGGAGAGATTCAAAAGCATAAGGAGTGGTTGCTCTACAATCGTTCTCGCGGTACTTTGATGTCACTTTGATGTCATAAGCAGGCAGCGCCAGTGGATCGTTAACAAGCCTTTGTGCTTTCGCATCACTTCTCGCGCGAGTTTCACAATGCGCTCATGTCACGTAAATGATGAGTAGAACGTTCGTTTATGGTTATTATCTATGTATAAACTAGTCTTTGGTGAGTATTCCTTCAACACTTGCCAGAATTTAAGACATACCAGATAGCAACATTGTGTCTGCCTAGAGCCGGCCCACATCTGGCACATGTGGAATGATGATCTGGGCTGGCCCACATGGAATGATGGCTCTTTTGTGGACCACTCCTTTTTGCCAGATCTGGGCCACAAAAAAGCTATAGCTACCACTTGTCAGCCAAGCACAAAAAAAGAAACCATAACAGACAGTTTTGTCTGTTTTTTTTTTTTTTTTTTGGCTTTATTCAGTTATGAGATTTCAATGACGGACAGTTTGTTTGGTTTTGTTCTGTTAAGCAATTTTGAAGATTGTCAGTTTCGTTTCGCTACGAGATTTCAACGACGTGCATTTTGCTTTTTTATGAGATTTTAATGATGGACAGTTTTGTTTGGTTATTGTTTTGTTCTTTTATGAGATTTGAAAGACTCAGTTAGTTTTGCTACGAGATTTTTGCTGTTTCGAGATTTCAATGACGATCAGTTTTTATTCTATTATGAGATTTCAATGACGGTCAGTTTTGTTCAGTTATAAGATTTCAATGATGGCTGGCTTTGTTTCATTATGAGTTTTCAATGACGATCGGTTTTATTCGGTTATGAGATTTCAATGACAGTTTTTGTTCTGTTTTGAGATTTCAATGACGGTTGTTTTTTTTTCAATTATGAGTTTTCAATGACGGTTGGCTTTATTCAGCTATGAAATTTCAATGACGTACAGTTTTGTTTGGTTATGGTTTTGTTCTGTTAAAAGAATTCAAAGACTGTCAGTCTCATTTTGCTACATTTCAATGAGAGTCATTTTTTATGAGATTTCAATAACGGTCAGAGATTTCAATGAGAGTCAAGCCCAATTTATACTTCTGCGTCGAGTGTACGTCGTAGCTACGTCGTAGGCTGTGTGCTGCACACGTAGCCTACGACGTACTCTGACGTGCACCTCTACAAAAATGTAACAACGCTCAATCTTACGCGGATCGCAATCGCTGTGATTGGTCTGCCAGAGCCCCTCCCTCAGGGATACACATGCTCCCGGTCAACACGGACAAGGACGCAGACATATAAATGAAAACTGACGCGTAGAGGCCACGGCGCAGGTCCCAAGCAGAAGTATAAATCAGCCTTCAGTTTTGTTTTAATACGAGATCTCAAGGATAGTCGGTTTTGTTCCATTCCATTACGAGATCTCGATGATGGTTGGTCTTGTTCTATTACGAGATTTCAAAGATGGCATGTTTTGTTCGGTTAGTTAGCTTTTGTTCAGGTTTTCGGTTAGGAGAATTCATTGATGGACAGTTTTGTTCGGTTATGAGATTTCAGTGATGGTCAGTTATGTTCGATTACAAGATTTCAATAATGGACAGTTTTATTTGATTACAAGATTTCAAGGATAGTCGTTTTTGTTTGGTTACAAGATTTCGATGACGGTCGGTTGTTTCATTACGAGATTTCAACAATGGTCGTTTTTGTTCAGTTATGAGCTTTCAATGACAGTCGGTTTTGTTGTCAGGGTTACCCTTTATACAGTACAGCTTATAGCGACTGCACTGGGACATTAGGACCCACTCAGACCACAGGTTGATCAGACCTGCTGGCCTCTCTAACACCACTTCCAGCAGCTACCCAGTCTCCTAGAAGGTCTCCCATCCAGATAAAGACTGGGCTCAGCCCTGTTAGCGTCAATGGGACTGCATGCGAAAGCTTCAGGTTGATCACTGCTGGCTGGTGCTGCTGATTTAATGTCTTTTATCTTCAGTTGATTTCATCTAAGTTTGTGGCTGGAAGTCAGTTGTAGTTCTTGTGTTTCTGTCGTCTCTTTATCTGTTATCTTCTTTCCTTCAGTGATTCTGCTTGTTAACAGGCTTATTAAGGCTGAGATGACTCCATATTTCATATACACCGATTTTGTAGGTCAGATAAGGTCCAATTCTGATTTTTTTTTTTTCTTTTGCTCTTGTCTTGGCTGACATGTAGCATTGCTATGACCTGCTTGTGGCCCAGATCTGGCGAAAAGGAGTGGTCCACCCAAGTGCCATCATTCCACGTGTGCCAGATGTGGACCGGATCTGGGAGTCGACACAATGTTGCAATCTTATGTGGATGTGGCCTAAACATCAACCAATATATTCAATCCAACTTATTAAAATTCTATCCATGCTCAACTTTTATGGTACTAAAAACATAAGTCAGAAAATGGCTTTAGAATGGTTTTATTTGTTTTACTGGAAAAAAAAAAAAATGTCATGGCACCGTTTATAACAAGGCTCTCTGGAATTACAACGATGAAATTCCTCACAAAACAGTAAATATTTATAAAGACAAAAAAGCAACAGAACTTTTTTTTTTTTTAATTTATTTTTTTACAAAACCCTTCATGAAATAAGCCATCTAGCTAAACCAAAAACAAAATAAAAGACTTTTTTTAATCTTTTGTTTGATGATACAAATGTATACTCTACATGTATACTCTAACAGAAAACTCTAGAATTGGATATCAATAAGTGTTTTTCTTTGCATAAGGCAACACTGTCAAAGATGCCATTACAAACAACTGAAATTCATTATCAGTTTAAAAAAAAATGATATGGCTTATTACAATGACGGCAATGGCTGTTTAAGCAATAGAAAACCACAATTTTTAAGTATATATATATATAGAAAAAATAGATATACTATCCCAAAACTTTCCTTTAGAAACCCAAAGCTTTGCTAAGCAATAAAATAAAAGTTTAATCTCAGCAATATCCAGTCCTCTTTCTGGAGAGCTGCGAGTGGGCTCGGTTATGTTTTAATTTCCTATGATGAACTGAAACCAATTTTTGTTTCAGGTCTTTTTTTCTCAGATTGCCCTAAACAGACTGGACATTTGTGCAGTGAAGGAAAGGACTGCTCAGATTACTGGAGCCTTACAGCTGCCCAGGTGAGGAACTGGATCATCTACTGCAAGAGAGGAGTGACGAGAGCAAATCAACACTCAGTTCCATAGAGAAATACAAATGTTTTAGTGTACATGATAAAACTCAAACATTTCAAGTACCACCGTAAAAAAGGGACATTAAAGCTGGGAATGACGGTGGTCATTTTGCATATTTAAATATTCTGCCTCTGAGGCTGAAAACAAAAATACATCTCTTTAAATGCTGCAATCATTTAGTACTCAGTACTTTTTAAACACAACATGATTCTCTGGTAACATAATCAGATATGTCTTTCTCTGCAAGTAAACTTCAAAAGTTTTCCTCCTAAAACAATCAATCAGCTTTTGTTTAAAATGTTGACAACATCTTGGCAAATGCAAACTGCTACGGTGATTTTCTTTGGATTAGTTTTACAGTTGCTTCAAGTCTTTCAGAAACATCCTATAACACTTACACAAGACACAACATACTGCAGTCTAGTCCGAGCTTGTAAACGCACTGCCAAAAGACACAAGGTACCCTTTTCAATTGTGCAAGCAATTGTTTCAAGGTACAAAGCAGTTTTACATCCAGAGCATCTGTATTTTATAACCTGGAATCTCACTGTAACAAAACTGCATAGAATTTCGGACTGTCCTTTCCCTTTTGTGGGTGCACATTATTTTGACCATCTGACTGCGAGAGGTAGCACGAAAACCTTCTGACAGGGACAATGTAAAAAACAAATTTCCTGTCTTGCATTAACTGACGCTCATCTTACTTGTCCTTGAATGTGAGCTAAGGAACCAGCCTCGAGCACAGCTATAGTCCAGTACACTACATGAGAGTTTGCCACATAATTGAGAGGGTTTATTGACTGTGCGTGTTGCGTTCTGACAGCATTCCCGTGGAGAGCTCATGGTGTGAGTGTGAAGTGCTCTGTTCGCCTCTCTCCCTGAGTACAGTACGATTATTCTGAATCTGAAGCTGCTGCCAGGCCAACATGCAAATATATTAGAGTAACACAATGTGCATAATAATAAGCACAAACTACAGCCTACAAGCTGCCAGCATATGAAGCCTTATGCCATACAAAAGCCACAAATCTATCCCGCAGATTATGAAATACAAAACAAGAAAGACTGAAGTACAAAATATATAATGTAATAAGACATGTAATCCAAAAAACAAAACAAAAAACTAGTTGTGGGATAAATTCCTCCTGGTTTGTGTTAAAGGACAGATGGCTACAGCTTCTCTACATAATGGAGCAGTTGTCAAGTTTGGGTCCAGCCTGAGAGAGAGAGAGGAATGTAAATTTAATGAGACTACTGTAGACAATTTGTTCTGCTTTTGTTTTACATCAATATTAAATGAATTACAGCAGTATATTGTATAATGGAATTCATCACATGATGTAAATGATAATTTGATAACTGTAAGAATAAAAGCATTAAAGGCACAATATGTAAGTTTCACTGCTAGGGGTCGCTTATTCAAAACAAAGGCATTGCTTGATGACGCTGTGAATGAGCGTGGAATCATGGGAGATGTTGTCTTGACTCTTCACCTCTACACCCAATGGCAAAAAAATCAGACGGACTCAGGCAGAAAGCATGTTCATGAATGAGCGAATGTATTAAAGTTTTATTAATGTTGCGGTGCTATGAAGCAGGACTCGCCGAGAGCCCTTGGGAGAGAATGCTAATGAGACAGACCTGCTTTTATTATGCTTATACTGCAGTCGGCCGCTTCCGCTCTTTTTGTTGAATACGTGCGGTAATGCAGTGCTGTTTTAGACGGGTAAAACAATCATACATTCAACATACATACAACATTTGAGTGTGTTGAAAGTTATGTTATACCATTACTCCGTGAGTTCGCTCGGTGGCTGGTATGAGAGACTTACTGCACTTTGCAGTATCTAGATAGATATTAGAATATCATATTAATAAAAGCAGGATGACTAAATAACTGTTGCTAAATGACATGCAATTCATTTTAAAATATATTGTATGATGGAGAAAGCTCTTTCTGATTATGCTGTTAGCCACAAAATAGTGTTGTGGCTAACAGGTAATAGGCATGGTAAAAACGTTACTTGCAGTGAAATCCAAACAATAAGACTAACCGTGTTACACTGTATAACAATTCGTTTTCTGTTGATAAATGTATATCCAAACAGCTGCTCGCCCGTCTAATAAAATACATACTATATTAAAAGCGTGTTTCCATGGTTTATATGGAAATCAAGGGTTAGCACGGACAGGAGACGCAAGGACACCATCTGTAACACTCGGATTTAAACATTGCTAATGCAAGTACACAGGTCAACAAAATATATAACATTGTTTTAGTGGTTTTTGGATATTTTAATCTAAAAATCTTACACATTGTGCCTTTAACAAAAACATCTTTATATTTTAATAAATCTATTTTAACTTTTTTTTTTCTTTTCTTTTTTACAAAAAATATATAAAATCTTTCAAAATAAAGACTATTTAAATTACTGTTGCAACTGAAGAAAAAAAAATCAAACCTGTCTGGGGTTGCCATTGCTCACAATGAAGTGAGAGGGTGACACAAAAGTATCGGGCAGCCCCCCTCCACAGCTGAATGAGCGGGAGGCACTCGACACTCCAGAGCTGGCCGTCACGCAGCTGCTGTTTCTATCCGACGGCTGCCCGCATGAGCCACAGAGCACCGTGCGGCTGCGGAGATTGTACTCACTATCCCCGCACGTGCTATGAGCGGCCTGCAGGGGGAGACAGTGTGTGGAGAACAACGGAGGCAAATGAGAATGAGACGGGTACTGGATCTTATTATAGATAAAGTCTGGCAGCTCTCGGTTCATTTTAGTGCTGTGATTCACTGCAGGAAGGCAACACCCAAACAAACCATTAACAAAAGTATACTGGGTAAAGAAAGATGTTCATTATAACCAGAATGGGTATGTAACACAATATACACCACATATTGTGAGAAAGATGCGTTTACATGCACCTTAAAAGTTTGATTTCAGTCAGACTAAGGCAAAAAGTCATGTTAAAGCTTTAGTCTGACTTTGTGAAGTCAGACTAATAGACTTTGATTATGTGATTGTAGCTCAACTTTGTCCAGTATGTATACAATGATGCAAAAAAAGATAATGAGATTACTACATTAACTGAGATGTGCTAGTGACTATGTACCATCTCTTCATCTTCGTCATCTTGGAATAGAGTGCGTGTGACCTTCCTCATGGCCATTTCCTGGAAAAACGAGAAAAAAGAGGGAAGTAAATTAGTCACTTAGTGACCTTTAATCAAATAACATTCAAAAAGCTGGTTGGTTTGCTCAACATTATCTCACCTCCCCACTGGAGCTGATGAGGGTGGTCTGGAACAGATCTCCAGTGCCCCATGAGTTCTGGGTCTTCCACACCAGGTCAGAAGGAGGGTTGTGGGTTCCTCCAGCTCCTGCGGCCCAAATCTGACAGCAGAGAGACACTGAAGTGAGTCAGGAATTTAAATGCAAGCTAAAGGTGACTATTACATTGTAAATCTATACTTACTGTCACAGTCTGTCCCGCCTTCAGGTTAAATTTTGGTGGGAACTTGTAGATGATGGGCGTGCCGGAACCAATCTGCCTCTTCACCTGCCAGTGACCCAGAGTTTGATCCTGGGTAGAGGAAGAAGATTAATTTAATAAAAAGTAAACAATATTTAATTCTTCTTTATTGGTCACCAAAGTTCCTGTCACCAAAGGATCCTACTCACCTGGTCGGACTTGTTACTGAGCCGTACATATTTGCCCTCCATGTCAACTTCGTCCACAGTCACGCGGCCACTAGCAGAGGCCTGCTGGGAGACACGTGTGCGAGTGACAGTTCCACCGACCACACTGGAGGCGTCGCTGTCATTATCATTCAAGCGCCGTTTTTTAGCACTGCCGGAAGAGGTGCGACTCGTGCTGCTTTGGACCAAACGTGCATGAGAGCCAGAACCAGAGGAGCGGGTCACAGTCACCCCACGGACAGGAGGGGGACTTGGGGAGAGACGCAGCCTAAACAGAGGGAGCGGGATAGTTTGTGAGTTCACCACAAGTGCTATCATGTATAATTATTAGTATAATTAACTTTCATTTCAAATATGGATATATGCAATTACTCTATCATTAATGCTTTTAGTTTAAATTTTTATTTTTTTATTTATTAATATAATGTTTATCTATAAACTAGATCAAATACATAATCTAAAATAGATTAAAAATGATTGTATTCATATTTTCAAATAAACACATATTTTCCTTATATCTCACTTTATTAAATATTAAAAACATTAAAAGATCTGAAAAAAAAAAAAAGCATCTTTTTATTAATATTAATTTCTTAAGTTAGATTAAAATGGTTTTATTTACCTAAATGTAATATAAAAACATTAACAAAAATCTATCAATTTGAATAAATGATCAAATAAATGTGAAAAATAAGCATTTTATGAATTAATCAGAATATCATGAAATGGAAAATTGTATTCAAATTTAAAGTGATTGACAGTTCTTTTATTTACTAGTAACACCTGTATAAAAAAAGCCTTTCTGCATGTGTGCATTAAGTAATATCCCATCTCTCACCTCTCCTCCTCGCCCTCCAGAAGCTTCCGGTAGGCGCTGATCTCCATGTCGAGTGCGAGCTTAATGTCCAGCAGTTCCTGGTACTCGTCCAACTGCTGCTGCATGCGCTGCCTCATTTCAGCCATCTCTTTCTCCTTCTCCTCCAGACGACGCCGCATGATGTCCCTCTCTCTGGATAGAGACTCCTCCAGCTCACGGATCTTCGCCTCACGAGCAGCCAGCTAATGAACAGAGCACAGCCATGCAATTTAGATAATGTACATTTAAAATCTACATATCCTGTATAGTGTCTTTGTAAGAGTATTAAGTAGATTGCTTTATTATCTGATCTGTTAAGTTGTCCTTTTGCAGTGCTAGGTGGATGAATGTATTAACTTTGGATGTACGTCACAATAGGGAAGACTATTGCAACTTCCGTTTCATGCCGACTTTAATGTGTGTGTGTGTGTGTGTGTGTGTGTGTGTGTGTGTGTGTGTGTGTGTGTGTGTGTGTGTGTGTGTGTGTGTGTGTGTGTGTGTGTGTATACCTGTTTCTGCAGTTGACTGAGCTGGGAGGTCAAACCCTCCATCCTCACACGAGTCTGCTGCAGTTCCTCATGGGCGCTTCCCACCAAATGACTGTTCCTTTCAGCCGACTGACGAGCATTCTCCAGCTACACATATATAACACAGGGTGACATTTGACTGACAGATATGCTGTATGCCTTTATACATAAAAATGTCTCAACAAATACGACTGGCAGCAGATCAGTCAGCAAATATGTATACAGGGCGGGCCTAGTTCAGTGGTTTAACAGAGTTCCCCAGGGTAGATACAGAGAAGTAGATCCTCATACTATAGTCATTTGTAAATCCACCACATTTGGTGGTTTTCTCTTTGATTTTTTCTATTACCTTGGAGGTGTAGGTCTTCTCAATGTCCTCCTTGTAGATGCGAAGCTGCTCTTCGTGTTGTCTACGAAGTTCAGTCAAAGCCTCAGACAGTTTACTCTCAAAATCCTGCTGCCGGCCGCTGTCGATTTCCACCACACGTGACTCATACCTGCGCTTAGACTCACGGAGCTCCTGTAGAAAGACATCAGGGTTAGAGTACAGAAAGTCCTGAATGTCTTTGATTGTTTCAGAACTAGTAAACATGCTAGCAGTAAGCACTGAATTCTGAGACATTGAGAGTAAAAATGAGCATGAGATTTTCATAGGAGAGCTCAGCGTAAGTAGATTTGTTTGAGACCTCAGAGTAGATGTTCTTCTGGAATTCCAGCTCCTCTTTCAGAGTCTGGATTCGATTCTCAGCATCCACACGTCGTAGCATTTCATCCTGTAGCTGCTTCTTAGCATCGTTCAGACTGCCCTCCAACTGCAATACACATATTTTACACTTTACTAACTTCTATATAAATTCAAAGTAAAAAGTAATGTACTATGTAAAATACCAAGTAATAACCTGTTGGCATGTCTGTCTTGTTTGTTTAGATATTTTTAAAGGGGCAACATCTAATGCAGTAGGTAATTTGACTCCTTTGTCTAAGAAAACATTTGAAGACCCTTCTAATCTAAGCTTATATGTACTTCTATTGTAATAAAAAAATAGTGTCAGTTTAATGATGTACATTTTTATGTATTTATTATTATTTTTGTATACACACACACATATATACATATATACATACATACACACACACACACACACACACACACACACACACACACACACACACACACACACACACACACACATACATACATACATACATAGATTAACAATTTATATATATATATATATATAACTAAATTAAGACTTACTGGGGCCCCAGAAGTTTGCAGAGGCCCCCTATTGGTTGAGACCCACTGATCTAAACAAACTACATTTACTTCAGACACAAAACAAAACATTTTTGAAAAAATATTTATTTATTTCATTTTGATGAAGTATTTCCCCCTTTTAAAACACAAATCTACCATGATTTAGTGATGTTTTATGCTTATATTGAATATAAGAATAATAATTTCAATTTAAAAAAATAATTGAAAATAAGGTATGAAATATACACTTAAATCAAGGTATATTCTCGTGAAAAATTCTTAATATATCACACAATTTTACACAACTTGTCTTGTTCTAAGAGAAACTCATTAATATTTCTTTATTCTTTAACATGTTTTTATTTTTATTTATGCCCATATATATGAACACAATTATATTGTATTTACTGGAAAATTATTAAATATAATAATTAATTTAATGATTTTCCCTGTTTTTAAATGTGATTTTTCCTTCTAAATATTAAGTGAAATTAGAACTTTAAATACTATTCCCTTAAGCAATAAAGTGCTTTAAAAACATATTTCAGTGCACACATTACATAGATAACCCCTCTGTGGTAACCTGGGCTAAAAGTACCCTGCTCAAGCACCTAATTATGAATTGTTCTTTATGGCTTAAACTTGTGGTCAACCTTTTGGTCACTAACCCAGATCTTTAACCATAGCACCACACCACCCAATCCCTTAGATATACAGCTTTAAAGTAGTCATCACCTTGGCCAGCTGGGCTTTTAGGTCTCTGACTTCAACCTCCAGAGATCTCTTCTCCCCCAGTGCTGTGGAGAGAGACGCGTCCTTAGAGTTCAGCAGAGCTTCAAGATCCTTCAGCCTGGCCAAAGCCGATTCCAGATCTGCCTCTTTCTTAGTGTTCCTACAGTCATAAAAATACATAGACAACATTAAAGCATTTTTTCATGAAGACACACAGAGGAATACAATTACCTCAATTATATTGTGTATTTGATTATTATATGCATTCATGCATGTTGCGGGTTGAGTAGAAAGTCTCTTATTTCAGAAAATTGGAAGCAACTACACTAGCGTGGCACCATGGCCTGCATGGGTAAAGTGCCTCAGGAGAGGATCGGATCTTGTCGGCTGTCAGAACTGATCTAAGACTGTAAAATATGAATTTGATTTAGAGCCATAAACTTGACTGAATATGTTTGCCGGAACAATCAGTTCAGGGCACATGAATGTCAGCCTACAACTTTTGCCTGGGATTTTGTACCAAAAGCAAGGAAACTTTTAAATCTGTAAACAATAACCTTAAAAACCCTCTGAATCAGAGCAGGAGTTGGGACTCCAACAGTGAATTTAAACCATATGTGCACGATTGCAGGGTTGCTCATTTCAAAGTTTCAGAAAGGGACCACACAAACCTTAATAAAATCAGAATGGCAAACACTTCAATAAATAAAAGATGACTGGTCATTTTATGATGGTATAAACTGAATTAAGGCAAAATGAGGTTTAGGTTTGCAGTTCTCTCAAAATAAGTGTGTAGGTTTAGAGTTCTTCTCTGCGCATTCCCAGATCACATTTCACACGGCCTGTAAAAGAGCTGCTGCAAATTTAGTCATGTGATTGATGACCAAACAGGGCTTGAAATAATTAAAGCTCTACCACACTTCAGTCCCTAAAGCACTTTTCCCAACTTTGCTTTTTAAGATACGTTTTGATCAATCTGATCACAAGTGGACGACGCTAAATAAAGGTGTAAACCGGTCTAAAACATTTTGAGCTTCCAGAGGTAGCTGAAAGCGCATTCGACTGGACTGCTTTCGTAGTGTAGATGCTCATGTGGTCGAATGTGTAAAAAAAAAAACGCCTACTCTCCGCCTACTGAACTAACATTAAACATTATGGGAAGTGCGCTAGCCAGACGGGATTTAAAAGAAATAATTTTGGCTTGAAGATGAAAAACGTACCAAGCACAATGTTCTCTCACCATTCCTGATTTCTAACAGGCACTCACAGCGTTCGGGCGTCGTCTTATGGCTATCAGAGCAGAAACGAAAGCTGATGCTGTCTTCATCTTTTTCTTTCATCTCCATGCATGTTCATATGTAAATTACACAAGCTTATTATGTCCAAAAAAACAACAACATACATCTACCGGCCCATAGACCCTCCCCTTGAAGAAATCAGGACAGAAATGGTCGAATGTGGACAAAAGAGACGGATAAAATACCAGGTGTAAACAGGAACGTGAACTAGTGATCTGATCGACCAAAACGCATCTTGTGTAAACAGGGCCTCAGACTCCAACTAGACTAAAACTGAAACTACTAGCTTCTCAAGTTTGTATTCTGTTCTCTTCGACTCTATGGAGCATTCCAGCCGGCCTCCTTCCTGATAGACGTTATTCAAATATCTTCCCATTCACAACAACAGAGGTTTTGTTAGGTCACATTCTCCACTTTACAGCCACGTATTTTCAATAAACGGTAAATGAGCCTGGGAACATGAAAAAAACATTAAATGTATGAGAGTTAACTGCCCCAACTAAGATAAAAGCCTACTTAATTATTCAATAATGAACAAGATCATAAGGCTACTATCAACAGGGTAAAGAAAATGTGTACGAGTATGTGAAAGCAACGTACTTGCAAAATAACAGTTGATGAATGAATAATATTTTAGAAAAAACAGTTACTGAAATTCTAGTTACACCACTAATATTTTATGCAAAAAAGGAAGGGAAGATTTATGCGAGATGTTTTGCAGAGTCTTTTAAGGTCACATTCATCACTATTTTTGAGGAACAGTGTTAATGAAACTGAAAAAAAGCTCACAAATCACTCAATTTTAGCTGTTCACTCTACAGAAATAAAAATAAAACAATCTTTGATCCTCAGCGGGACATGGTGTTTATATGGAAAAGATTAGCCTAAATCTGCTCATTAAAACTTGTAATGGACACAGTCAGAGGAGAGAATGCACTACTGGAGTCCAGAGGGGTGACGGTGAATGTCTGTATATAGTAGGTGGGTTACAGTAAAGGTGTGCAAGCAGTGGATGGGCATATTTGTGCTAAGCCAAGGTTATAAAGACACACCCAGAAACCTAAGCTTTTCTGTTTAGGATATTTGGCAATTAACAACTAGCCTGTTCCTGTTCCCTAAATGTGCTGTTTTGTTCACATTCACAGTGGAACAGGCCACATTTGGCCTTAAAGTTTAAGAGCCTCCTGTGGCTTAATGTTTTATTTATTCTATTATATTCCATCTTTGATGTATTTGTTTCTGCCACTGTATTTGTTTTGGTTCCTAACGTCTCCAGGATCTTTCCACAGGAAGCCAAACCAACCAGAGGTCTTTATAAGTAGATAATGGAAGAACATGTGTTAACGTCACCTCTGTGCCGGGTCACTGTCCTTGTTGACTGGACCAACCTGGTCAAAGGTTACACTGCAAATGGTCAAATCTGAATGAATTCAGTTTTGAGTGATAGCAGCTAAAGAAAAACAACTGCAAAATAAAGTGTATTATAGCTAATATGTTGAGAAAAATACTATAAAACTAAGGCATTTGGAAAACGGAAGTCCTTATTAAGCAAATCACTTCAATAAAAGCATCACTTCCAGTAAGTTTTCATTAAAAGTGTGTATTTTGTGTGCCGGGCTGCATGTGTGTGTGAGACACAAGGGAAAGGGGTTTGGCTTGGCATCTTGGAAACAGTGGAAACATTTCAGGCACAATAAGAGCCAGTTGAGGGAGAGGGAGAGAGAGGGAAAGAGAGAGGAGGAGAGGAATGTACCAGCTCCTCTATGAATCACAGCTATCTTTGTCTTCTTTTGTGACGAAAAAGAAACCCACAAAAAAAGCCCTCTAAATGTTTGCTGTAGTGTTACCATGGCAAAGTGGCGTGGAAATATGGCACATGCGGCCAACCCTGAGAAGACACTGACCACGAACAGGGTATACCCGAAACAAAAAAAAACACACTGGAGTCAAAACCCTCTATTTAAAAGCTTAAAGTCAAAGCAGATAGACATTTTCCACAGAATAAGAATTAATAAAACTGATAGCAATTCCTCAGTGTACTTGTGAGTCCAAAACCACTTAACAGCTGTGGACTTGCACACACACAACACAAACACTGACAGGGCAAAGTAAATGCCCTGACTAAAAGTAAATCACCTGACTAAGTCTACAAGGACATTCTCTGAATTTTGGTCATTGCAGTGTCTCTTTAACCATATATTTACCTCAAAAACTTCAGCTTGACGCGTCTCACAAAAAGCACCATATAATAGACAGCCTTCACCTGCAACAGCTGGAGGTTTTGAGAGGAAAAATGACCGCAGGCGTTAATCAAAGCACTTGTAAAACCATAAAAAGAACATTGTAAAACTGCAGCCTGACACAACACTTCGTCAATATGATAAAGGGCTGGAGCTTGTCAAATCAAATCTCTTTTTTAGCTCAGACAAAAACCATTTAGTACAATCTATATTTACTGAGTTCAATATATTTGCACAGAATACCAGCAATGTTTAGGTATGCAAATCCATAGTATGTTCAGTCAAGTGTTTTATTACCATTTTATGGTTTTATAACTGGACAAAGTTTAAGCCTGTATGTCTGTGCACGAAAAACATCAAGGAATTTGTTAGAGAATCTGTTTAACATCTCAATATTAGCAGTAATCTGCTTCCTAACAAAAAGAAACTTATTTATTTCAGCATTTTGAAAAGCAGATAAGCTGAATGAACTACGAGGTTTTGTTTCCTGTAAGTCTATTTGTTTCAGGGCATCAACAAAGTTTACTGAGTTGAAATACTGCTGCAATTCAACTCCTTATCATCAAAGCCCCTCATCTCTGCCTCCTCATCCTGCATTCAGTTCCACAATACACCGATTCACTGCTTTTGACGTAAATGTAACTCATTTTATGGGTGAAGTGCACATGCGAGCCAATCTTAAAACAGAAACCTTTCAAACAGGGGTTCCCCATTTTCCCACTGTACTATGAATAAACATTTCCTTTTTAATTGTTGAGGCGATTCTGACTCACTCTCGTCAGCTGCAGGCCCACCATGACATCTCCATGGAGACAGAATGAAACACACAGAACGAAAAACGTATGTTCAGGAGGGAAACGCTTGTAACATATGCTCTTATTATAAACATAGACTAAAAATAGACCTCCAAATAGACCATTCCAGAACCAGAATTGGCCCACTGTAATGGTTTGAAATTTGAGAATAAATGTCAAAATTTCCTAAAGACAAATCTTTACACACAATCTTACACCAGCTTGTAAAGACTCGACAAAGCATAACCTACTATAGGCATTAATCTTTACTACATTTGTTGTTTTTTTCCGAACTTAGGAATGAGTCTAAGTTTTCCTCTAACACTACTTGTTATTTGATATATACAAGTTACAGATCTGTTAAAGGACTTTTTGTTCCAGATGGTTGTGCAATTTTAAATTCAAAGCATATCTAAAACCTCAAAGGTTGAGCAGGTTGATGCAGATACCCATAGTATTATTAGAGTAATAGTCTTAAAGAATGATGATGGCTTATCAAGGCTATATGTGCGTATCTAATATGTCTTTAGTAATCTAAATTTATGCTCATTTAATTAACACTACGATAAAAAGTTAAATGAATAAGCATGTCCACATTTTCAGCATTCAAAACATTGAAACTGCGAACAATAATTTTCCAATCAGTATTTTGTCTAGATTTTATGTAAAAAATATTGAAATGTTTTTAAAATAAAATAATTTGGTTTTAAATAATTTTATTTGACAGGCCAAATGTATCATGTTTTAAGATTATCGTATCTCCAATGATAATCATTTAATCCATCGTTCCCCATTGTCCATTTTTTTATGTTTTCATAAAAATCTTTTTTTAAGAATACATCTTGAATTAATTCCTTAATTATTAAACAAAACAGACAAACAGACACTGATTACATCTTGCAGTGAAGGTGTTCAAAGTAAACAGACACGGTAATGTTATATAGCCTCAGGAAAATGATTATGAAAATGTGATTCTAGTTGGTAGTTGTGAAGGGTGTGGTCCTACAATCAGACGAGATCCTGCAACTGTGACTGAAGCTGAGGAACCAACACAAAGAGAACATTATTCCCGCTCTCTGATTCATTAGCACATGACAAATGCTAAAAGCAATTCCCTCAGAGTGAAATAGCGTTACATGATTTATTTGATCCTTCGGTCTAGTCTGGCACAAATGATCACAGTCTTTAATGTCAATTCAAATAGAAACAGCCTTTTGTAGGGATTCTTCAGGAATTCTGGGAAGGGACAATCATGGAGGCCTGAACTGCAGTACAACCAGGCCTCCTCTCTCATTTTTTCACGGACAAATGTGTGTGCACTCTTGTATCAGAGTTAGGATCACATATAAGTGATCACATATAGCCTACTTCTAATACGCAAAATATGCATTTTGTTTCATACTTTGCAAAAGGGAGGATAGGCTGAGGCTCTGCCAGCGTGGCAGCTCTGCGTTTAGGAGCCGCTGATGACTCACTCTCTCCCTTACGCCCGTGGCTCATACACGCCACCAGAACACCAATTACAGAAACCCTCTCTCCTCCCTCTCTTTATACAAGCCCATTCTAACATAATCTGCATCGGAGGGTTTCCAGCCTTACAATCTAAACAGTTTTACACTGATTTTTCCATGGAATAAACATAACGAGATTCCAGTGTCATCTCTGGTTCTCCATATATAATGTTTGCAGCTGCCTTTGGTTAAGAACGGGATGGAGATGGTGTGTGTGTGTGTGTGTGTGTGTTGTACTACTATGTCAGTGTTTCCCATTATTAATGATTTGGCAATGGCAAACATCAGCTCAGGCTATGAGTCACATGGCAGTGCCACGTGACAATTCCTTGTCTTTCACAACCGCATCGATTTTTTCCGAGTTTTACGCCAAGTATAAGTAAGTAGAAAATTAAGCTGATATGATACTTTAATTAAAAAATACAATAATTTCTTTAAGTGTAAAATGTTTTTGTTTTTTTATGTAACAAATTAGTGTATCTTTAACATCACTTAGCCGATCAAAAATGTGTATATGGATTTGTTTACAAATGGTCGCTAAAGTAAATTTGTCTTTTAGCGACGGTTTGGTGTCTCTGTGTGCTTTACATGGAAGCATCGCTGCACACAAGCTCACTCTGAATTCAACAAATCACTTGCAAATTAAAAACACGTTTGATCTTTAGTTTAGAGTCTGTGCATGGGGATTACATAAGTGACCGAATGAGTCAGTCAGTCCAAAGCCTTTCCAGATCCAACCACAACCAAATGAAGCAGCACTGCATGTGCGTTCGGGATGAAGTGTAGCGTGTGTGCACATTTTACATTTGACATTTTAAGAACAAAAGGATTGTAATGAGGGGCTGAAAATGCCAAAAGTGGGTGTGTGTCTACCCAAATATGTATGCGTGTCTAGGCAAATATGCAACAAAAAAAATAAATAAATAAATTGTATGCCCATTATTTTAAAATGAATTATAATTTATGACTCAAAGCTCTTCAAAACCTTCTGACACACACACACACACACACACACACACACACACACACACACACACACACACACACACTCCAGTATAGCAGCATGGAGCAGCTCTTTAAGTTAAAAACCTTTTTTTCAGACCACCATCACAACTAAATCTACTCGGACCAATGTAGAAGCTTCAACATTCCTCCAAAAATCTGAACGTTTTTTCATTCAAATCACCTCTTTGAAATGATTCAAATATGCAGGAACAAGACTGGACACATGTACTACTCAATGCCTGAGAAAGCAATGGCTGAAATAATTAAAAAACATCTTGAATCAGTCCTCACACAATTGTGTTCTTTATTATCATAATGACATCAAACAAAATAAAGGATATTTTCCAGAATGTGCATATGTAATGTTCTAGATTAAAGAAAAAAACATCTAGGACAGAGATCCGGATCCGGACTGAGAATCATTTCTCATAAATGAATGTAATTATAAACAAACACACAGTGGGAGGAAAACGAGCTGTGCTAATAGTCATGACAATGAAAATCCACATGTTGCGGCTTCACTGAAAGCGAGAGGCAAGTCACAAAACTAGATAGCTTCCAGCATAATCATAAATCATAACCATCAAAGCTGTGTACAATGCAAACATGCTTGCTTCAGGATCCCAATTGACATTTTACACATTAGGCAAAGACTTTTATTCAAAGCAACGCATTGTGTATTTGCCAAGTATGTGTGTTCCCTGGGAATCAACCAAACAACCATGTTTTACCAGTTTTTTTCCATTTATTTGTAGTCCTGGCAAAGAAACTTTTAATACCAAAGGATGTCTGTTAAAAATTCTGCATTATTAAATGCATTAGAAATGGCTTCTTAAGAGAAAAACAGCACTATTATCATTTTTTTAGAGTTACTACTTTGACTATTACTTTTATTGTGTCATAAAGGAACACACAGACTTTTTGGGACTTTAGCTTATTCAGCGTATCCCCCAGAGTTAGATAAGTCCATACATACCATTCTCATCTCCGTGCATGCCATAACTCTGTCTGACGCACCCACCGCTAGCCTAGCTTAGCACAAAGACTGGAGGTAAACAGCTCCAGCTAGCCTACTGCTCAAGTGACAAAATAACGGCAACATTTTCCTATTTACATGTTGTGATGTGTATAGTTACATCGTCTACTAAGGCCGACAGAAAATTAAAAGTTGCAATTTTCTAGACCGATATGGCTAGGAACTATTCTCTCATTCCTGCGTAATAATCCAGGAACTTTGCTGCCGTACCATGGGTGCAGCGGCACAATGATATTACGCGCCTGAAAATAGGCTAACTTCCGTCAACATAACCAACGTGACAACCTGCTTGCACAGAGAGTGTGTTGGGGACTATTTTCAGGCGCTGCGTAATATCATTGCACCGCTGCACCCATGGTACGGCAGCAAAATTCCTGGATTATTACGCAGGAATGAGAGTATAGTCCATAGCCATATCGGTCTAGAAAAATCGCAACTTTTAATTTTCCGTCGGTCTTGGTACACGATGTAACTATACACATCACAACATGTAAATAGGAAAATGTTGCCGTTATTTTGTCACTTATTGAGCAGTAGGCTAGATGGAGCCGTTTACCTCCAGTCTTTGTGCTAAGCTAGGCTAGCGGTGGGTGCCAGACAGAGTTATGGCATGCACAGAGATGAGAATGGTATGTATGGACTTATCTAACTCTGTGGGAAATGGTGAATAAGCTAAAGTCCCAAAAAGTTGGCGTGTTCCTTTAATATTTACAACATAATATTGCTGGACTTGACCATTTTAATGAAATATCCCTAATCTAAAGAAATGTATGGACTCCTGCTAACAGCATTATACTCTAACTAAAAATGTTCTAATGTTTTTACTAGTCTCATAAATAGTGAATGTTTGAAGGCTTTGTTACATGCCAGAGAAACAATAGTCCAATAGATGTTTTTTTTTTTTTTTTTTTTAAACATGAAACAAATGTGAAGTTAAAATCCTCACTGCATTCCCCTATTTAGTGTAACAAGAGACAGTAAGGACAGTTGATCTTCAGTGAGGTCAGAGTAGCAGGTAAAGCTGTCCTACGGCGGTGATCACATCACAAAAAAAGTAAAGAACTCTCAGAAGACTCTCTCAGAAGGAAAGAGATACTCACTGGGAAAGGAGAGAAGGCTCTCTATTCAGATGCATTTGGTGTACTGAACATACAGCTATTCGATCTGTCATGAGCTGTTTGAACACACAGGTGCCTGCTGAAGATGATATAGTGTAAAGATCTTAAAACGTTAAAATGAAGGAGAAGAACAGCCTATTCCTTTTTAGGCAGGGCAGCCCTAAACTAAACAATAAAACACTGTAATGTATGAGCTGTTTCCTCATTATCAACTGAACTGTCACATGAAGAATACTCAAAAATACTCTTATTAGGTGCCATTTTCATGGTAGACACTTTTAAACTCAAAACGTCATAACCACAGGGGGATTGTCTATTTTAAGCATGATGTGTGACTTGTGCAGGAAACATATTAGAAGCATATGATAACTGTTCATTGCCATGTGTTTACTCTGATAATGGAAACACCAGAGGATGAGAAAATATTTCACATTAGCAAATGAAAATACTTTGCATAAACTTGACAGACCAACAAGATGCAACAGCAGTAGTAAAGTAACCTTGAAAGAAGGCTGTAATTATCATATTCATCAACCATGGTATTTGCATGATACTACACTATGTGTAGTACTTTTTAGCTAGGGCATTAAATAATTTAAATGATCATGAGTTATAATTATGCTTTCTAAGGCAGAATGTTCATAGACAGGTAAAACCCCACAGCACAAATGACCATGTTTGAGAGCTGTTTTTGGCATGGTGGAGTTCCTTTGTTGGATATTTGTAACCAGAATAATAATATATGCACCAGGTATGTCAGTCAATGGAAAACACACAGAGGGAGTGAGGGAGGGGAAGGAAATGACAGGAAATGACTCACTGAAGATTTTTTTTTTTTTCATGTTTGAAAGCTGCCAAATGTCTTTTTGTTTGCCCTTCAGCTACAGCTTAAAAGAATGCAGACCACAAAACCAGTGAGCGTTGAACTGATAAAACTGCTAATGAATTACCAATTGCTTAACAATAATAATAATAATAATAACAAAAAAAGAGCATTTGCAGAAGGTGTATGAGGGCCTGGGGTCAAAGATAGATGTCTAAAATAACAGTGATTCAATTGTAAAGGTGTTTATTTAAATACGGCACTTTAATTTCCCAGTGGTTGTTTTATTATTATTTTCAAATATGAATATTTAAAAAAAAATTTATATAAAAATTCAACTTTAAATGTTAAAACTTTAAACTAATTTTTAAATCTAGGATACATAACACCCTTGCAGGTGTTCTCTTACATTTCCATATATGCGCATGAACTGAAGACTAGTTAATGTTTTACAGTGATAAAACTGATAAGGACTCTCAAGGTGAAAGTTCTAATCTTTTTAAGGACACACTTCCTTTTCCTTCCCCAGAATCTGAAATAATGGAATGACTAAGACTAAGATGATATAACTGCCCACACTGAAAAATCATTGTATGAATGGGGGCTCAGGACACACCTTAAAATGCATGCAGAGTCAGAAGATGTGTAACTAAAAAGTGGATTAGAGTTAGTATTAGAGTCATTTAGACAAATACTGACTCATCTCAGAGTTCCTATTCTGGACCGTAACTAAGTACAGGGTCATTGTATTGCCTAAACAAACACTGAGGGGATTTATAGCATTTTAAATGAAAGGTAAGTGATGACATGCTTCTCTTTCAGTATGACTTGAAAGATGCATTTCATCTGCTCAGTTTCCAGCTGTAGTCTTTCAACATTTCAGTCATTCACTCCTACACTGCAGCTGTCAACAGAGTTCAGAAAGCAACACACACAGAGAATACGGTCTTCTGTCTGATAATGTCCAGAGAAACCAAATGCTACAACAGCAACAGCAGCCACAAGCACATGTACTCTCACAGCATGTGTGCAAACACAACTTCTGCTAGTCAAAGCTGTGATCTGTACCTGCTGCATGACCCGGCATGACTCCCCATTCAAGAACTTGTCTGACCCTTCATTTTTCTAAACAATAGCTGATGTTAAAGTACATGACTGATCACTTTAACGACCAGCCCCTTTAAACAACTCTGGGAAGAGTGTGACGGAGCATCCACTGCTAAACAACAAGCACATTTTTAAATAGTCAATTTAAAACTTGTAGTGAATTTAAAATATGTATTTTTTTTATTGGCAAAGCTTAGCTCATTAGCCTATTTATATAAATATTAGTTATTTAACCTCAGGTGTTGTTTGGTCATTTTAGATTAGAAAAAACAAAAATAACTATATATATTAAAATGTTAAAAATCACTACTTCATCAGAATGGTATAACACTCTATGATTGCGGCAGTCATTATGTAACCACAAAAAGAAATTGTTGACTTGATTTGAAAAAAAAAAAATTGTCGCACTTGTGTTGTCCGCGGTCAAAAATGGCTGCCATAGGAAATAAAAAAGTCTGACCCCACATAGACTGCAACTTTATTACTAATTTCAAGGGTTAGAAAGAAAGTAAAGACATCCTTAAAATAGTCCATGTGACTCCAGTGGTTCAACCTTAATGTTATGAAGCGATGAGAATACTTTTTGTATTGGCTGACGCAGTTCACGTGAGCACCACGATGCATGCGTGTGGTGCTGATGCAGGAGCTGGCCGATACAGAGCCAGCGCTCTGACGTAGAGCCCGCTTTAGAGGTTCTTTAGAGATTAAAACGTTACATTTTAGGTTCGCCACATCACCATATTGGCTGTATATTTAAAATGGGTATTTTAAAGCACCAGTGTATAAAGAACTATAACAGAAAAAGTTATTTGTGGAACTTCTCCTGTGGCAATGGAGCTACAGTATATAACCCCATTCGTTTTCTAACTGGAATCCCCGTTATGAAGAGTTCCCTAAGTTTTAAGAAAACATCTGCTAAGCACATAAGTGTAATGCAAATCTATTAAACTCACTGGAATATAAGGCTACTGTTCCGACATGGCTTTCTTTCTGAGGTGAGGGGTTAAAGTGAGAGTAAACAGTGCTTCCCCCACAGTTACTTAAAGCTCATGAGTCACCACACAGTCTAGTCAGAACCTTTCACACACCCTGGCAAGGCCGCATGGTTACTGTGGAAACCAAACACTGCCAAACAGCACAGCTCCAATGAGTGTACGCGTCCATCTGCATTCACCGATTGATGAATGCTTACAGGAACTCACGAGGGCTAGTGGAACCCTGGGACTCTCTGAAATAAGATCACCTTCTGCCGACTTCCCCCATGAGTATAACCGCAAACCTTATGAAATTAATGAATATGACTCATAACGGCTTTCTCTAAACTTTCAACTTGTTTTGCATCATTAAGTGAAAGCACATCATTGGCCTTGATGTCTATTTGTCTTCGAACCACACCCTTAATTGGTCTGAACACACCTTTTGCATTGACGAAGTCTACTACCATAGAGATAGCAAGATAAACAATGGATTATCATAATAACAATCACTGTGACTGGATGAAAAATGCATTGCTTCTAAATAAACTATAAGGGTCTATATAACCTTTATCAGTGGTATTGAATAGTTGGAAATGGTTTCTCTATGGAGTTTGGCTATCTTTAAAGTACAGTGATATTGGACAGATCAAGTGCAAAGGACAAATGCAAGGATGCATGATCATTTTATGATGTCTTTTCTTTATGATGTCTTTTCTCTTACATAATTCGATTCATTATTGCCAAACTATGTTTGAAAATGAATTAAAAAATGTAATTAAATAAAAATTAAAATTACAAAATCTAACATTTAATATTGAAGCTGTATACATTACATGTAAAAAAATAATAATAATAATAATAATTTGAAAAGCGTTTATTTAAAATAGATATAGAAATTATTGTACATCATATAAATTAATTATTTGAAATACAATCTTTTGTAACATTATAAGGATTCACTTCTGATAAATTGTATGCATCCTTGCTGAATAAAAGCATTCATTTACTTCCAAAAAAAAAAAAAAAAAAAAAAACTGACCTCAACCTTTTGAACGGTAGTGTATGTTACAAAAGCTTTATATTTCAGATCAATTCTGTTTTGTTTTTTAATTTTCTATTTGTCAAAAAAAAAAAAAAAAAAAAAAATTTCAACATTGATAATAATAATAAAAAGATTCTTGAGCAGCAAATGCACATATTAGTATGACTGACTGAAGACTGGAGTAATGATGCTAAAAATTCAGCTTTGCCATCACAGGAACAAATTACCTTTATAATATATTCAGATAGAAAATGTATTTTAAGCTGTAATAATATTTCACAATATTACTTTTTGTATTTTTAATCAAATAAATGCAGCCATGGTGAGCATAAGAAACTTCTTTAAAAACATTAAAAAATCTTACCAATCGCAAAACATACATTGCAAAGATGTTATCTATTATCTTTATTCACTGTAAAACATTATAGTACACAGGAACGATAAAATGGGAAATAACTTATCAACCAGAAACCGTCACACTAAACCTGTTGTAAAGGGCGTGGTGACCAATCCAACAGCCATTTCCCAACACCCACATTCACACCTCACATACCTGAGATGCAGCACACTTGTACTACACATCGAGCCAGAGAGGAACGTGGTTGTGTTCACCCCGATTCAAAAGTTAGTTTGTTTTTTTAAGGAACTTAATACTTTTGTTAAACGAGGATACATTAAATCCATTACAAAGTGACAGCAAAGACATTTACAGTAATGTTAAAAAAGATTTCAATATCAAAAAATATTCTTTTGATCTTTCTGTTCACTAAAGAATCCTGAAAAAGTTTACACAAAAATATTAAGCAGCACAATGGTTTTCAACATTCATAATGAAGGATCATGTGACACCGAAGAAGACTGCATACTCAATTCAGCTTTGCCATAAAATATGCTAAAATAGAAAACGGCTATTTTAAATAGTAATAACATTTTACAGTATTTCTGTTTTTGCTGTATATTTGATCAAATAATCACGGCTTTAGTGAGACTTTTAAAATCCTTGTGTACACTACAGCATAACTGTTGATTTGTTTTCTGTTCCATTATTATAATTTAATTCAGTTTAAATTTAATTTAAAAATACATCAAACAGCCTTAGTGACAGGAGCAATAAGCAGATGTTCAGTGGAGAAATTGCCGTCATGGTTCAGCTAAATTTAGCTGAGGACTAGGCTGAGAGCCCAGGGGTCGGCACCATTCTGCACTTTAGGGTTAAACTTATCTCCTGGATGTGTGAAAGAAATTTCAGAGAGGAAAGCAGGACAAGCCCTCATATTAGCCAGTGTTTGCAGCTCTTTGGTGTCACAGTTTTATGGACTGTAAGCCGCACTGTTCAGAAACTAAACCTGGTGGAATTACTGTAGGTTCCTGGATGGAATGAGTCATGGTAATTGCTACTCCAAACTCATATTTACTCAATGGAATAGCACTGGTTTCCAGGATTAAAGGACTTGCACAATGAAGGGCGCTTTTAAACTCATATGGATTTAGTTTGACGACATGCATGACGAATGAACCATAATCTGTACACATACCTGGCCTTCAGCTCCTTGTAGTCCTCGCGCACCTTGCTGAGCTCCAGTTGCAGTCGGGCTCGTTCTTTGGCCACCGAGTCCAGAGTCTTCCTGGCATCCGCCAGCTCGGCCTCGTATGCCGCTTTCATGCCGCTCAGCTCCCTACTGATCTCTGTCTCAGACTCGGTGATGCGCATACGCAGACCTGCGTTCTCCACCTCCAGAGAGCGCACCTTATCGATGTAGACCGCCAGACGGTCGTTCAGGTTGCACAGATCATCTTTCTCCTGCAGCCGAGAGATGCGGGTGGGGGACAGGACGTTGGTCACCCCTCCGCGGCTGCTTCGTTTCTGACCTGGAGTCTCCATAGCTGATTGAAACTACTGCTGCTAGCCTGAAACTGTACAGAGAATAGAATAGAATAGAATAGAATAGAATAGAATAGAATAGAATAGAATAGAATAGAATAGAATAGAATAGAATAGAATAGAGGGGAGACATATTTCAGAGGTGATATGTTCAGACATCTCTTACAGTCACAGTGGCAGTTTGAAACTGATACTGCAATTTATTTATAGTTCAAAATAAATTTCAAATGATTAACTCCATCCCCCTCATGTTCCCTCCTTCCCTACCCACCATCCTTCTCCTCACTTTGTGTCTTACAGTTTCCGCCACGCCCAACCTCTGATCCCATCCAAATAGGCCTATGTTCAGCACATACTTCCCAGAATAAACATTTACTTCAAATCTCAACCACATCCCCTCCTGAATAGACTAATCCAGTTTAGATCTAATCTGAAAACTAAACTACTGCAATTTATCTTGAACCAACTATCCAGACACTCTTTGACACACTTTAAAGACGACTTGCACAGACACACATGTTTAAAGTCCCATTCACAGGAGCTCTGATCACATATTTGTTTTGGACGATGGAAGTAATTCCAAACATTACAATGTGCTTAGACAGCACATGTGACACTCCCCCTCAACACAATTACAGCAGTAACAAGTATTTTACTTTACAATGCTAAGCTATGAAAAAAAAAACACAACTGAAATTCACAATCTGATATTCAAATTGCCTGAATCACTGACCTGGTAAAGCTGAGAGAGTTTGGGTTGGTGAAGGCTCCTACGGCTGCTGTGTCCCGTTGAAACTCTGCAGAGAGAGTGTCTGTTCTGACTTGCGCTCCTGGCAGAAACTCTTAGGGACAAGAGAGGTGGAGGAGGAGAGCAAGGGAGGGAAAGGGTGGAGCTAGTGAAGTCTGACTCAGTAAGAGCACACAAGGGAATAGAGCTTGCCTTGTACTGTATTTCACATGGTCAAAGAATCGTCTCAGCTAATCATTTCATTATATAATCTTATATAAGCAGTTTGAACTAGTCAATAAAATCCCTTACTTGAAAATGACTAATCCACAGCTAAATAAATTAAAACTAAATAATAAAAAAACTGAATAGAATAGTGTTTGATCTAGACACAATAAAAAAATATTTTTAAAATAAGTTTAAAAACTAAATTCATATTTCCACATAATTAAAGCTAGTCCGAAGAGCTCTCCGAAGAGCTACTCATCCAAACGCATGAGACATGAGCCAAAGAAAAACATCCCTCATTATTCCTTCCTAGAAATCCAGAATATATCCATTTGTTGTTGCACGAAGCTGTCACAGAAAACAGCCCCGTATTAAAAACTCTGCCTGGTATTTATTTCGGAGGGGTGGACATAAGAAAAAATGAATTATCCAATCAGGTGTCTTGGTAAAAGGAAAGAGAGTGGATGAGACAAATCCTTTTTGGGAATGAAGGCTGTGCTTCGATTCACTTAAAAACTAACTAGTCACCTCCCATCAACTCCCTGTGGTGCATATTAGAGTTCAGGGTCAAACCTGCACATCCGTGTTGTTACTGTACACTAAAATTCAAACTTAAAAAGTATTTTTTTGTTAATGTAAATAAATCTGAAATAAAATAACATATATTAGATGAAAAACTTAAAATGAGAAATGTTGCCTTGCAACTAACTGAAATATTTTATAAAGTTAAACTTAAAAAACTTCAAAGTTTCATTTGTAGTATTAAAATTATTAAAAGTAAAACTGAAATAATATAAATTATAGCTAATATATATGACAAAAACAGATAACAAATTAAAATTAAAACAGAAAAATATAAATAAAAGCTAACATAAAAAAAAAAACAAAGAAATAAAAGCCATATTTATTTGAATCACTGTGTGCACAAGAACACTTCTGGAAACAGCACTATGAGGAGAAAGCTATGGAAAAACAGCAGACACTCCTGGCATAAGCACATGGGCAGACCAGTGGAAAAGTCCCGGTAGATTCCAGTACCTGCACTCAGATAGCTAGAACACAGACAGTTGTGCAATTCTGCATTTTCTTTTCTCCTGTACTCACTTTCTCTGCCATCTTCGCTGCATTGTCACAGACAACCACCACATTACAATATTATAATGAGATTCCCACGGGTGTCTCTCAAAAACTGATGAGATATAAGATAAGATATAAAAGTAGGCCCCGAATTCTGGAAAATCTTTAGAGTTTGACGCATTTTGATTTCGGGGGAAAATCTGTAGATTCTGTAGAATTCTTTGGCATTTTGGGTTAGGGTTGGGGGGGTGACTCAGGAGGCCAAAGGTTGGAGAATTAGGACAAGTGCAGAAAATTCCAAGACATGACAGGTTCCAACTAGAATGTTTTCACAACATGGAATCCATCACTTGGGTCAAATGACACTGCTCAAACCTTCTTAAAACTATATAGCATTCATTTCAAATTTTCAGATTACATTATTATATGATTAGCAGTACCTGTAAACTTGAATTCATAATATTATACAACACATTGTACAAACATTTTCTACTGCAGTCTAAACGACTAATTCAGGACTAAAGAAGAGAATTCCCTGGAATCAAGTAGGATATATTTAAGTAAAATTAAAGGTTATCAAAACTGTTGAGTCATGCATTGAGAATGGACATACAAATCTTTCTATTCGTAAACACCCCACAAATGCCGTTGCTATGGACTAGTGTAACCAAAAAGATGAAATGTTTGAGACAGGGAAAAAATGGCCAGACTCAGCCAGGGAAAAAATGACTCACAGTTGCCGAAACCCAAAATCAGAAACGTTTGCAGGCGTTCAGGGATCCACCATACTCTCCAACTAGCATGGCAATGCAGATGAACAGTGCAACGCCCTCTAGTGGCCAGTCAATAGAAACGCAGAGTTCATACTCTGACAGAAATTTACGATGGGTCACCAAGGACAAAATACAGAAGTTAAAGGAACAGTTCATCCAAAAATTCTGTCCATTTACTCACCCTCAAGTTGTTCCAAACCTGTATGAATTTCTTTCTTCTGCTGAAAACAAAAGAAGATATTTTGAAGAATATGGGTAACCAAACAGTCGATGGGCCCCATTGACTTCCATTGTATGGAGAAATTACTATGACTGTTCCCATCAACTGTTTGGTTAAATTTGTATTCGCTCAACTTTATTCTAGGTGTATTAAAAAAACAAAAAAAAACAAAAAACGTCATGACTCGATATGATATTTTAATTATAAATTGGGAGCATTAGTTTTTCTAAATTAAAAATCCAGCAAATCACAAACGAGCATGTCGTCATATTAAAATACATGAGAAACATTTTTCGGTTAAAACGATAAAAAAATTATATTAATTATGCCGGTCACACTAACTTTGATTTGGTGGACAATGGAGTGTCAATTATTAATAGACCTAATATTTCACCACAAACCTACTTTTTACCCTTTGGATTATTAGCTACTCTAGTGACCTCTGCCGACGACAAACAGAAATGAGACGCAGCTCCATCGCTTAAGAGGTCATAGCCGGAATGGGACCCGTTTTCAGCCTGGGAGTCTATACCCAAGACCAGCCCAAATCTGTTCTTACCATCCTGCTATTTATTTTTGACATGTTTCAACAAGAAATAGTAATAATATAAATATGGCCAAATATTACAAATCACATACTAAGTGCACTTTTTGCACTATTGTTTTTTATATCCACATCAATTTGATAAATAAAATAATGAAATTATAAGAAACATTTCTGCTACAAAACAATAGTAAACTATAAAAAAAAAAAGGCTACCTGGTTGCCTTAAAAGTTAATTGAAATGAAAAATTTGAGTTAATACAATGAACATTTTTGAGAATTGAGATCACCCTTTATATATAACTAGTATTAAAAGATTTTCTAAGCATATTGTGTAATTGTGTTTTATTTGTTATAATGCAGTGGAACATACCAAATTGTGCTATTTTCATGATTTATCACAAACATTTTCTTTTTATTTATGTGGTTCAGATACAACAATATTTTGAGTTTCTATTTATTAAACCCATTTCCTTCATTGTATTAACTCAAACTTTTTATTTCAATGAACTCAACATTTTAAGGCAACCAGATTACTTACTTTTTAAGTTTTTTAAGTTTTTTTAGGGGATCGGGGTTGCATTCCAAATTGATTAATCAGTATTAGCTATATTGAACCACAATCACATTTAAAATAAGTCAAAAGGCTAAAATTACTGAAATTTAATTGAAACCGATAATCAAAAGAAAAAAAATGACCCGAATAAAAATGAATATTTTGGATAAAAGCGTTTGCCAAATGCATAAATGCAAATGTACTATAGCAAAGTCCCTAGTCCTATCTATTTGAATGGGGGAATCCTAACATCTCAGAACTGAACAGCAACAACATCTGACTTGAACTGTCCCATAAATGTTGTTTCTTATGCTCAGATAGCGTTAAAAAGTAATTTGTGCAGTTCTAAGCGCGAGTCTCAGGTTTCTATTGGGAACCGGAGCTTCTAACGGTAAATCAGCGATTGATTCTTTTAACGTTACTTAGAAGGCGGGACATATTAATGTTACGCGTTGAAGTTTCTCCCATTCATAAGTGCACCCTACCGTCTTTCTATATAGTCTTTGACGATAGTCACTGTACCTTGAGTCCCCAGTTCCTGTGTGCTCATTTGTCTTGAAAAATGTCTGTCTAAATGGTTTTGTTTTTCTCCATGGCAACGACCTGAGTACAGTACGCTTGAGAGAGAGAGAGAGAGAGAGAGAGAGAGAGAGAGAGAGAGAGAGAGAGAGAGGCACTTTTTAATGCACGGTCTGATGATTATGCGCTGATTTAAATTCAAATCTATTGTAATTAGCTGTGATATATCAGTCACACAGTAACTTAACACTTATAGACATACAGAAAAAGCCGTTACAAAATTCCCCACCGGGAATTCTCCCGATAGCCACTCCGGGCCTACAGGTCAGACTAGTGGTCAGTTGCACAAACTGCTTGGACTAGTCTTAACCCAGATAACATGGTAACATTGATACGATGTTGAGTTTTGATCCAAATCATCATTTTGGTTGAGATTGACATTTCAGTGTTTAAAGTGTGTTGGATCAGCATTGAAACTGTGATGAAGGTCGACAGCACACATGGGTGGAGGCAGTGACATCGAACTAACATTGATTTGTAGTTGATGAGCACAAGATCATGCTGGTGTGTATCTCTGCAGAACACTAGTGGGTGTTTCCCAATCAGTGGGAGGTTATTTACAGAGTTTTAGTGTTGTTATGCAATATTAGAATGCTGTTACTGCAGATTCATGTGTGTGTGTGCGTGCGTGTCTTAAAATGAAAGACGTCAGACACAGAGAGGGGCAGAGTCAGGAAAAGGATCACAGAAAGAAACTAAATCAGTGGAGGCAGGAGAGCATGAAAGGAGCCGTAGAGGAGTATATGCAGATCATTGAGGATAGTGGGGTCCCTCAGCTGAGACTGTTGGCCAGGGCATGGAAAGTCCCTAATAATGAAGGGCACTTCAGTGGGCACAGCCTTAATATAATGGCTAGGTTTATGCAACTAGCCCCAGCATCGCATGTTTGTCTTATCGCTCAACTACCTGTATCAAGTGTCTGGATGCAGCATTAACACTGAATTTATTATTTTTGGATAATGAGGTTTAATTGTTTTGAATGAAGCTCTTGTCGCTTCACTCAAATGCGATGAGAAAAAGAAAATGTTTAGAAAGACATGTAACAGTGCAAAAGAACAACATAATAAAAATACAGGACATATACGCCTCTGTCATGATGATATATGCTAATGAACATCTATCAAGTACAAATCATGCCTTGTAATTACAAGTGTAGTGCATCTCCTGACAGAGGCAGTCCACCTGCTCACGCAGAGTTCATTGCTCTTTAATAATTACTCTCGCTCAATACATTCACTACTTTTTACGTTTTAGAATGGTTTTAATTATGATTGTGAGGTAGAATAAAGTTTGGAAAGTCTCTGAAACTCAAGAAGTTTACCAGTAGAGATGGTAATGATAGGTTCAAACTGAAAAGTTATGGCTGGGGGCCCGTCGGTTTGTGTCTAACCTCGTTTTTTTTAAAGTTTTTGTTTTTAGACTTATATCAAAATAGAATCCGAACATCTCAACCGAAACCCCTTTATTGCTCTTTAAAAAAGGCCAAGGGCAAACAATGAACTAGCCACTTCACCCATCACTGATGAGAGCAGCTGTTTCCACACAGATGCAACATGCGAGTAACAAGGTTTGATAAATAAATGGTGTTAGGGAGGAAAGGCCTTGCGTCGTGCTTTACTTGGAACATGAACACAAATGATTCGCACTGCCTTGAGCATTCAAGGGTACACAAATACACACAGGCATGACCACACACGGTCTATTAACAGCCAGAACAGAGCTTTTCCGGTGCCACCAGACTGAAGTCTCTTAGACATTCCATCTGAAGCTAAGGAAAAATCCCTGTGGGTGTGTTTGATGAGAAAAAAACGGTACGTGAATTTGACAAATATTGTATAATTTGATACTTAGTTCATCCATTGGGCTCAGTATAATCCGACTGTGCTCAGAGGGTCTTACAGTCTAAAAGTGGGCATGGGCTTGATATGGATGAATAGAAGTTTAATTGTCAGGAATGTTGGATTTTTGTAAACATGTGAGGTTTTAATCACTGGCTCTGTTCTTGTTTGGACCAGCCTTTCAAGTTCAGATTATGGTTGCTTTTGAGCTCACATAACTGGAAAAGGTACAGCAGATTTAGTGGGAAAATACATTAACAGATAATGGATCAAAACAAAACAAATGAGCTTTTGTGCTTGATGTTTTTATTTGATCCTCATGAAATGTTGTTCAGTAATGTTCTAAGAGGTAGATGCTTAAATAACTATTTACTTCTTCTTTCAACCTTTACTTGAAACAGCTTAAAAGTAAAAAAATAAAAAAATAAAAATTCTAACAAATGATGTAGACAACATTAAAATAAAATACTTTTTGGTTGTTTTTGTATAATTCTCCATACTTTACATTTTCAGTATTGGAAAGCTCTGTATGAGACATTTTACATATAGTCATAAATTATATCATATTTGTGACTTTCTTCTTAGAGGAACATTCAGGACTCAGAAGTGTCATGTAGAACAGCAGCAGATTCATATAATGTGTATTATTGTGACGCATGGCTTCCTTAACACTAAAATATTCACTAACGCTAACAGTTTTTACTGATTCTTGTACTCTATGATCCAGTGGCTCTTCTTCACTCTCTCTCATCATTAAGATCTTTTTACATGTTCTGTAAGCATTAGAAGGTACAAAACCTCTATGGATCTTTATTCTGCCTGATTACATCACGACTTGGATAGGACAAGGTAAAAACATGACCTGGGTTAGATTCAAATGATTCAAACCCAGGTATTCCATGAGCATTAATATGACCACATATATGAACAGCTTAATCATACACTCTAAAAATGCTGGGTTAAAAACAACCCAAGTTGGGTTGAAAATGGACAATTGGGTTGTTTTAACCCAGTAAATGAGTTGTTTTAACCTAGCGGTTGGGTTAAATGTTTGCTTAAAACAACCCAATCGCTAGGTTAAAGCAACCCAACCGCTGGGTTAAAACAACCCAATAGTCAACAACAACTTGGGTTGTTTTTAACCCAGCATTTTTTAGAGTGTATGTTTTTAAGCATTTTGAGCCTACTTTATTATATTAGCTGTATAGGATTTGTTTGTGTGTTGTTGTTTTTTGCACCAATGCACCAATATAAAATTCTGATACCATTAAGCTGAAATTTTCATGTTTTGGCTGATAAGAGCTGATTTACAGTAGTAAGATTTTTTTATGTTCAAATAAACACATACATTTTACTTATTTATGTTTAAAAAGGCAGTATTTATTTGATACAGTAAAACGTCATTTAAAAAATATTATTAGAATCTAAAATAACTTATTTTATTTTAACTTCTATTTTAAAATATAATTTATTCCTGTGATGACAAAGCTGAATTTTGAGCATCGCTATCCCAGTCTTCAGTGTCATATGATCCTTCAGAAATCATTCTAATAATCATTCTGAGAAGAGCCGGAGCCCCAGCCCCCATCATGCGCACCTTCTACAGAGGCACCATCGAGAGCATTCTGACCAGCTGCATCACTGTGTGGTACGGCGCCTGCAACGCATCCTGCCGTAAAGCACTTCAGCGCATAGTGAGAGCAGCTGAGAAGATCGTTGGTGTCTCTCTCCCACCCCTCCAGGACATTTATAACTCCCGCCTCTCCCGCAAAGCCCTCATCATTGCGAGAGACCCCACCCACCCATCGCACAGCCTCTTCAGTCTGCTGCCATCAGGGAGGAGTCTCCAAGCAAGGACCAGCAGACTGAAGGACAGCTTCATTCCCCAAGCTGTCAGGGCATTGAACTCCCTCCCGACTCTGCCGACTCTCCCCTCTTCCGCCCCACGCACCTGATCTGGGAATCACCCCCCCAGTTCTCCTCCCTTCATCTACCTCATTATATTGTCTCTCTGAGGAATTGGTCTCCCCTCTTACAGACTCTTTTTTTGCACACACTCTTATAATTTTATACCTGCACTGACTTAAATCTGAAATTGCACTATTGTTACTATTGTTTGCACTATTTGCCATCGCCACTTTACCTCTATTATTCACTTTATCCATCTTTTTTTAATCTTTCTTCTGTTGTTGTTACTGTTAAACTTTTGTTGTTATTGTTTTGCTGTTGTTAGGCACCTAGGGTCTGAGAGTCATAGAATTTCAATTCTCTGTATGTATGTACTGTACGTATGGCAGAATTGACAATAAAGCTGACTTTGACTAATATGCTGGTTTAGTGCTAGAGAAATTTTTTGATTAATAGAAAGTTCGAAGAACATTTATTTAAAAAAAAATATAAATCTTTTGAAAGACATGTTTTTGAAAGAAAGAAAAAATGTTTTTGTCACATTTGATCAATTGAATGCACCGTTGCTGAATAAAAGTAGACCAAAAAATTTATTGATGGAATTAATGTACAACTTGAGTATCTTTTTTTATTTCTCCAGGTCAATTCAAATCAAATCTTCAGCTGATCAAACAACCAAGTGTGATCCCCATGTGGTCTGCATCCAGACAGTGATCCATCTATCATGAACTCTAGCACTGAAGCTCCATTCCCCAACCTCACAGACTGCGCTGAGGTTCAGGTCCCCAGTCAGGTGTTCCTGGCCATCGCCGTAGCCAGTCTGAGCGAGAACCTCTTGGTGATTGTGGCCGTGATTAAAAACAAGAACCTTCACTCTCCCATGTACTGCTTCATCTGCAGCCTGGCTGTGTTTAACACCATCTCCAGCCTCTCTAAGGCATTGGAAGACATCCTGTTATTGTTTAAAGATGCCGGACACCTGAACTCCCGTGGTCCTTTTGAGCTGAAGATGATAGATGACATCATGGACTCTCTAACCTGCATGGGCTTCCTGGGCTCCATCTTCAGCATACTGGCCATAGCCGGGGATCGATACATCAGCATATTCCACGCTCTACGCTATCACACGCTTATGACCATGCGTCGTGTGGTGGTTATTTTGTCCGCTATCTGGGTGTTGTGTGGGACCAGCGGAGGACTCATGGTGGGGTTCTTCATGGCCGCCACGGTGAAAATCTTCTTTGTTGCGCTCTTCTTCGCAGCTTTGTTCCTGATCCTTTTGCTCTACGTGCATATGTTTCTGTTAGCGCGCCACCACGCCAACAGGATTGCGTCTATGCCGGGCGCCTATGCACGCCACAGGCAAAGTGGCTTGAGGGGGACTCTGACGCTCACCATCTTGATTGGAGTGTTTGTGGCCTGCTGGGCTCCTTTCTTATTTCATCTGCTGATTATGATGATTTGCCCAGAGAACCCCTACTGTGAGTGCTACCGCTCACTCTTCCAGCTGCATGTAGTGCTCCTGGTCAGTCACGCAGTCATTGATCCAGCCATTTACGCTTTCCGTAGCGCAGAGCTGCGTAATACCTACAAGAAAATGTTCCTGTGCTCAGCTGCAAGGATCTGTAAACAGTGTGTCTGAGTCATCTTCCTAGCATTATTCCAACTCATTTGCAGGGTCTGCTTTAACAGTGTGTCTGAGTGAAGGCCCCATACTCACGATTCTTTTTCCTTCGCTTAAGGGTAAAAAAAAGTTTGAAATACCTTTGCAGCAGTACACTCACCCGCTGCTCGTCTGTATGGGCAGGTGGGGCATTCATCCAAACAAATCTATATACACTGAATTAATAATAAATTGTAAATGTATTCAGAATTCTGCAACAAATATATTTAACATTTTTTCGACTTTTTGTTGTGAAGTGAGCAGGATATATTAAAATGAAGTGCATGGATTCGACAGACATGTATTTATGATGATAGCAGCGCCCTATGATTTTTGGCTTTCTCAGTTTGTGTAAATCCACTTGGGGTTCAGAGTATTTATTTTTTCCTACATTGATTTCACACGTCTAGTACAAATATGTGGTTTTGTTTCATTAATACAGTGAATACTTTTATCTTGATTTACCCCGAAAGAATGGAAGTGAAATGTGACAACATGCCCCGTAGGTTAGGTACATTGTAACGTGTGAGAGGCACATTGTAACATGACCAAATGACAGCTTAAAATGTTATCTGATATAATCAAAAAAATATCCAAGAATAAAATGGCATTTTTAATAATTAAAAATAAACTAATTAAGTTTGACAAACACATCGCTAAACACAGCTATACAGCATAGTTCAAAACATAATAATAATAATAATAATAATTTCTGAACATTGACTCTTAGTCATTATTCACCCTTTTCTCATGGCTTCTCAAAAGAATTCATAAAAGTATATTATATAATAGCATATTTCTAATACACTCTCAGAAAAAAGGAACAGTGCTGTCACTGGGGTGGTACCCTAAGGTACAAAAGTGAAAAGGTACATCTTTGTACCTTACTCACCCTTAAATGGTACATATTAGTACCTTAAAAAGGTACATATTAATACCTTAACGGTACATATTAGTACCTTTTCGGTTTTGTACCTTAGGGTACCACCCTAGTGACAGCAATGTACCTTTTTTCCGACAGTGTAGGGGCTCACTGTAACGCAGCGTTACAACGCACCCCACCTGCTCAACTGGGATTAAACCGCGGCTCGTGTCTTCTGCTGTTAGATCAGCATTATAGAACCATCTCAACTGTTAAATAACAGATATAAGACTACAATAATATCAGATTTGTCTTATTTTAAATAAACACAAAAAGAGATAAACTTAAATAAGAAATGTACTTTTGCTATTGTTAAATGTTCAGTGATATCTTCCAAAGCTTTCTTAATTTTGGCGCATATTTTTCTTTAAATAATGTTGATATGGCAACTAGTACGTACACTAAATTTCGTCATCCTGGCATGTGTGGAAAGTTTTAAACCATGCGTGCTACAACTAACCCCGCGTTAGGTTGTGCCCCGCGCTCCCCTACAGTAGTTCTGTTGTGTTTGTTTTATGTTTGTTCTGAGAATAGACATGACTTTCCTCACTAAAACAACATCTGAGGCAATAAATACTATGAGCAATTCTAAGATGAGATGCATTAGTCGTGTGTACTAAGTCTGTCAATCATCATTAGAGCACCGCACGCCACCCTCAGGCTGAAAAACGCAATGACATTAGAATTCTGCCCAGAGTGAGTCTGTGCTCAGTGATTATAAAATAAAGCTTACAAAATGTTAATCATAAACTAGCACTAAGACCAAGAATCTGCCCTATCTAAATTTACGAACAGGAGCCGTACACTGTTAGCGAACATCCCAATGCACACTGCTAGGAGCAGCGTTTAGATCTCTCCTAGCGTTTGTCCCGTCGTAATGCAGGGTCCGCTTTTCGGGCAGTTTGCTCTCCATTTCTTCCGATCGAGGGCATCATCGGGGGCGACCTTGTCATATTTCATGTCTTCATTTATCCGATCCATCCATCGTTTCTTTGGTCTTCCTCTGGGTCACTTTCCTTCAGGGTTGAAACTCATGGCGCCCTTTGCTATTGACCCTTCCTCGCTCCTGACTACCTGGCCATATCATCGAAGTCACGCTTCCCTCATCTTCTCCATAATCAAAGTTACTCCCATGGTCTTTCTGACATCCTCATTCGTTACTTCAATCATGGCAGCGTTGACTCGGGACCTGACATGTACCTGACAGCAGCGTTTAGATATGTCTGAAATATGAAAATATGTGCAGAACTTGACCCCCAAAAATAACAACAAAAACAGTGCTGAGAAAAGAAAGCATCATAAATAAGCTCTGTAGTTCAGCACTGACGCCAAGTCACATCACATTTATTATATCGCACTTTATACAATAGATAGGCTATTATACAATAGTGTAGGCCTAGCCTTCAATTAGAAGTAGCCTACAACTTCAATTTCTACTATTAAACAGCTCTCCGGTGTGTTCATGTGTCTACCCATGTCTGACCTTGATAGACTGACCAGAAGAAATGAACCAGAGAAGATTTCCACCTCAAAGAAGGCAGAGCCCCAGAGAACACCTAAGTTACCTACTAAGTAATTACCACAGACCAATATGGGAGGGTGTTTACCTTTTTCAGGTTTTCACTCTTCGCTTTGGCAAGCTGTTTCAAGCTCTTAAAACAAACTCCAAACGAACTTCGTGTAAGACTGATTTTGTTTGCAATGATATCACACCAGTTTGTTCTGCGATTTTGCTTGAATTATAACAGGGCCTTTAGTGCTTCACACTACTGAAGGAAAAAGTAGAAGAAATTCAATTGTATTAAAAGATCACAACAACATTTATTTAAAACAAACTATCCAATAACACTACACAATAAGGTTCAATCAATTAACGTGCATTAGGCATCATGAACTATAACAATAGACAATTTTGGTCACGCTTTAGTTTAGGATCCAATTCCTATTAACTATTATTATGACTTTTGCTGCAATCAAATTACTTATTAGTAATTTAGTTAAGTTGGCATGTAGAATATGGTCATGTAGAATAAGGCATTAATATGTGCTTTGCTATACAGTCAGTATTAATAAACAGGCAATATCCTAGTAATATGCATGCTAATAGTTCATAGTGAGGATTGGACCCTAAACTAAAGCGTTACCACAATTTGAATTCATAATCAACAATTCAGTTCACAATCAACAATGTTAATTTGTAAATTGTTCATTCAATTGGTCATCATTTGTTTGTTCACATTAACCTGTGTAAATGTGTAATTGAACTTGAAATGTAAAATGTATAGAATATAGAATCTATATTTAGTCAATTCTGTTAAATAAATTTTTAGTTAATTTAGTATACCCAATACATTAACTAATGTGAATGAATTGAATCTTTAAGTGTTTAATTCAGGAAATTCTTATATTTGTTCAAAAACACAGAAGCTCATTAAACGGTATGTCATTTATCAGATATCATTGCTTAGAAATAATAATACATATCACATACAGTTAGTTCAACTGTACAGATTGTAAAGAATTACCAGCATTTTTACTTCAGAAGACTACAAAATATGTCCATTATTTACATGCATAAATTACTTACACCATACATTTGCATAACACACCATTTTTTCATGTTTTTTTTTTTGTTTTACTTAAGAAATGTTTTTTTTTTTCTGTGACATACAAAGGTAATAAAAGCCTTTACTGTATTTTTATGTGTGAATTCTAACTCAGTTACATAATTTTCTGCTTACATGGCAACAAAAAATATATCTTTTCAGTTATTTTACTCTTATAAAGAACGTTTTACTCTATGCTCCAGATAAGAAATTAAGCGTAGCACAAATATTTTGAACATATCGATTTGATTTATAATACTCAGGTGCATTCATTCATTGAGAGATGTTTATGGTTTCCCAAATGTACCTCAAAAATATTCTCAACAGTTTATGATTAAGTATTTCTAAACTGCATAGATGCATTATAATTGCATTATTGGCCTGGTTTCACAAACAGGGTTTAGATTAGGGCCAGGATTAGTCTTTAGTTCAATTAGGGCATAAGTAGCTTTTATAAACATGCCTTAGAAAAAACATTACTGATGTGCATTTTGAGGCAAAACAATGGCACTGACATATTTTAAGATATGTCAGTGCAAGTTGCTTTCAGTTAAAACAGCTCAGTAATGCATTTTAGGCTTGTCTGTGAAACCAGGGGATTATGTTTTTTTTCATCTGCTATATGCCTAATTATTGTTGTGTTTCTGTCCTGTTTTCTATTCATTAAAAAATATCTAAAAACAAGCAAATTTCTACTCTGCATATTAAAATTCCAGCCTATTTTTGTGCACAAAATATCACTGCATTGACCTGATGACAGTCCCCTGCTGAGCAATATGTAACTCCTATTATAAATACAGTACATAACAGAATACCACATTTTAAACTATTCAATTCAATATTTTACAACACAACATGAAACTTCCACTGCAACATCAAAACATTTCACATGATGTAAAAGGACCATGAAAAAATAATGTCCCTAATGCAGCTGTTCAGGCTTCACTTCCCCTCCCCCACTGCAATTATGCGCCAATCCTATCTATCACCAATCTATCTACAGACCCATTCATCCATCAGTCCATCCCGTCAAGTTCTTCCAGAAACCTTGTTCAATATTTGCTGAACAGGTTGTAGAGGCTGCGTAGTCCATCGAAACAGAGGATCTCTTTAAAGGTCTTTCTCATCTCTTGGCTCCTGAGCGCATAGATAAGTGGGTCAATCACTGAGTTACACATGATGAGTATCAAGTACATGTTAAAGTGTGACATGAAGCAGATGCAGTAAATGTTCCGTGGGCAAGAGATCATGAGGATGAGATGGAGAAAAAATGGTGCCCAGCACACAATGAAGATTCCCAGTAGTATGGTGAGGGTGACGGCACCCTTCATGCTAGCTCTTTGCCTGATGTTGGCGTTATAGCCCGGCAATGCTGCCATGCGTTTGACATGCGAACGGGCCAGCAGGAACATGTGGCTGTAGAGTGAAGCCATCATCAGCAGCATGGCAAAGAACATGGCCACCAGGCACACCACCACAGGCTTAGTGTCAGAGTAGATGATGAAGATGATCCCACAACTTGTGGAGAAGGTCCAGATGCTGCCGATGAGAATCCCAGCTCGCCTTACGGTCATTATATTATGGTAACGCAGCGCATAGAAGATAGTCACGTAGCGATCCACTGCAATCGCTAACAGGCTCAACATAGATGCCACCACAGAGATACAGATGAGAGAATCAAAGACGTTATCCATCTGACGGATGAAGTGATCCTCAATCACCAAACTCCTGTTCGCCAGCAAGTGGATGACTATTGTCTCCCATGCGTTGGAAACGCTAACTAACATGTCGGCCACTGCTAGGCTGCAGACGAAGAAGTACATGGGTGAGTGGAGGTTCTTGTTCTTCACAATGGCAAGGATGACCAGGATGTTTTCAAGCAGGCTGATAAGCCCCAGTGTGAGGAAGACCTCGGGTGCAATGTGCACCTGCTCACAGGCAGCTGAAGCACTCGACTTTGACCTGCCTGACTCATCGCTATGGTTTGTGTGGCTCAAAGAGGCGTTTGGAATAAGTGTGGGCCACGCCGAGGTGTTCATGTTCTGATGTAGTATGGACTATTGAATGGATGCTCAGTGTCTGGTAACAGGTGATGTCAGATACATGATGCTGCATCCATGTACATTTGCTGTAAAGAGAAAGAGTTGTTGAAATGTCAAGAAGCATTGTAACCAACATCTGTTGTTTTACAATTAAAATTCAGAATTTCATAACTGAATCAAGTTATTGGTAAGTCATTGACAGAAGAATCATTGACAACACATTTAGTTCGCACACCAGACAAGAAGCGATGCCAAGTGCCACTACTACAACTCACAAAGTATTGCACACTGCAGGAGTTATTCTGTACCAAAGATTTAGATATACAAAGACGATGCACAACTGCTATGAATGGGAGAAAGTGCTACAGGCAATATGGCGGAATAATCCCGCCTTGTAAATAAAAGAGCTAGTCACCAATTGGTAAAGCTGCCTTTAGAAGCTCTGGTTGCAACAGAAACAGTCAGTGTTTCTGAGATGCACACTTATGCACACACATGTGCATTGGCTGGTCCAGCCTGAAAAACCCAGGTTTTTTTTTTTGTCATGATTTGAGCATTTAGAAACAAAATTTATGAGACAGTTGTTGTCAGATTTCATTGGTGATTTATATGAATATTTAAATCTGAAATTTAATTGTAAGCTTACTTAGTAAATCGCTTTGGAGAATTTGAGGTTTCCCCATTCAAAAGAGTCAGGAGCTGTACTTGCATGACTGAAATAGCTGCCGACAGGCGTTTCAAAGATGGCCGCAGAGTGAAATGACTTGCCTTAAAGGAACACACCGACTTTATGGGACTTTAGCTTATTCACCCTATCCCCCAGAGTTAGATAAGTCCATATATACCATTCTCATCTCCGTGCGTGCCATAACTCTGTCTGATGCACCCACCGCTAGCTTAGCTTAGCACAAAGACTGGAGGTAAACGGCTCCATCTACCCTACTGCTCAATAAGTGACAAAATAATTACATGTTGGGTATAGTTACATCATGTACTAAGACTGACAGAAAATTAAAAGTTGTAATTTTCTACACCGATATATCGCTAGGAACTACACTCTCATTCCTGCATATTAATCAAGGAACTTTGCTGCCATATCAATGATATTACGCAGGGCCTGAAAATTGGCTAACTTCATCAACATAACCAACGTGACAATACGGGGGATATGGTGAATAAGCTAAAGTCCCAAAAAGTTGTGTTCCTTTAAAGGGACTTTGTTCTGTACCCGCATGCTAAAGTTCAAGATGGCAGTTCAAACCATGAATCTAATCACCATACAGTAAAAAGTTCACTTCAAGAATGAACAAAGTGGCACTGATTAGTTTAAAGTTTGTTTAAATATATATATACACTTTTCTTAGCAACTGAATTAGACACTCTTTCTGCAGCGATATTTACCTGTAAATCACCTGCAAAACAAGCTTGACATCTATTTTCAAAAGCTTTGAAGCTTTATTTTCGTTGTGAACGATGAGCTCTACAAGCTCATGAAAACTATTCCAGGTTCATCTATCATGATTCATGCTCTCACTGTCTGACTTATTGACCCATATATGGAGTTGACAGGTAGAAAGCACATCAACGTATAGGAATCCTGTTTCTGCCATAAAATAAATAAATAAAAAAGGTAATTGCGACTTTATCGTTTATATTTCCTAAGTCGTACTATCTTTCTCAGAATTGCGAGTTTATAACGCGACTTAATTTCTCGCACATTTGAGTTAACATCTCACACTTTTTTTCTCTGAATTGCAAGAAAAAGAGAGAAATAAAGTCAGAATTGTGACACATTATGTTTAAGATACACAATACAGCTTGAACATGCAGCATCTTTATTGACAGCAATGTCTGTTCTAAACATTGGGAAAAGGAAACATTAAGACCTTCCTAAGGAACCTAGGAAATCCCTCTAGATAAGATGGATCAGGCCAATTACTGCTGTCTGTCTATTTGCACTTACATGACTAGAGGTAGTACAATGGAGGTCACCATGGAGTCAAGAACACTATGAGTGTGTCCTGCTGCACTGAGGTGGATGAACTATATGCAGACATCCTTCCCATTAATGCATTTGCTGCCATTACCATGTAAGGGCAATGGCAGCCTATAGCTCTTGCTCAGGGGGTTCTCACAGCAGATTTTATCCGGGTAGGAGCCTCACTGTATCAGAGCATTCAACTTGCAAGGCTGGCCATGCAATTACTGTACTGGAAGTCACACAACCTGGTAACCTACGGCACTTCTAGGAACGCGTCTGCACCAATAAGTGAATTCCAGTCACCTATTGAGTGAGGAAAACATACATGCTCATTATCACACCAGTTGTATAAAATCTGTCTGTATCCCTGAAACGTTCCTGATATTTGCCTCAAAAATAAATGGTTTTATAGTCTCCTGAGCTGTTTAAATGTGAAATGTGTTTGTTGTGTGTATTTATAGAGTTTTTAAAACAGCCAATATTATGAGTCTCTAGAATAATGCTTGATCAAACAACTCTGTGAGGCACAATCAATATTATTATCAATATTATATTACAGGGATTTCTAATGAATAATAACTGAAAGAGATCATGTTTGGCCAAAGATGTGACTACGTCACTGAAGCATCTTCATGGAGTACTGAGTCAGCGAGACATATTCTGAAATGTTAGATGGTGAAATGTTATGATGAAATGTTAGAGAAACACTAACACAGACTTAAAGGGTTAGCTCACCCAAAGATGTAAATTCTGTCATTAATCACTCACCCTCATGTCGTTCCAAACCCGTAAGACCTTTGTTCATCTTTGACACAAATTAAATTATTTTTGATGAAAACCGAGAGCTTTCTGACCCCTCCATAGCCATCGTTTAAACAGTCCATGTGACTCCGGTGGTTGAACCTCAATTTTATCAAGCAACGAATATACTTTTTGTGTGCAACAAACAAACAAAAATAACAACTTTATTCAACAATTTCTTCTAGCCTGTGTCAGACTCTTACGCTGTTGATGTAGTGTAAATTCTCGTCGCGTCATAAAATTAAGATTGAACCACTGTAGTAACATGGACTGTTTTATCAATGTTTTTACTACCTTTCTGGGCCTTGAAAGTGGTAATTAAATTGCTGTCTATGGAGGGGTCAGAGAGCTCTCGGATTTCATCAGAAATATCTTAATTTGTGTTCCGAAGATGAACGAAGGTCTTACGGGTTTGGAACGACATGAGGGTGAGTAACTAATGACAGAATTTACATTTTTGGGTGAACTTACCCTTTAAAGTCACCTCACGTTCAGCCCACCTGATGATCCATTCACCGCACTTTATGCAGGAAGGTTATGGTTGTTTGTAAAAAGTAAGCCAAACTGAGATGCAATTCAACAATAAAATGAATAAGATTAAGACTTTTTAAAACAAGAAATGCAAAAAGTGCTACTGGGGTAAAAATCCCAGTGCTCTTTGGATAAGGGATAGTTCAACTTGTTAAAGTCCCAGTAGCAAGTGAGTTTTCTTCAGAGCTGTGACATATTTCCAAGTGAAACAGAATATTGAATAGAGGGCAGGGTTTTACTTCAGCTCTCCTCTTCTCCATCTCTCGCTCATAGCAGACTAACGGTTGGAGGTGAGTGGTTACGCATTTTCAAACCTAAGCCGTCAAACTGACATCATCTGAGAAGGAATGCCGTTTTCCAGACTGGAAGTAACTTTGACTGGAAGATTTTGATTAAAGATTACCGCGACAAACAATTTTTTAAAAACAAAGTGTATTAACTTGCACGGATTAATTGTTCACCCTAAGACCTTTAATATGTGCTAACATATTAAAATATAACAAAATGGCGCCGTCGTGTTTGGTCGCTCCACGAAGACTGTGCTTTTATTTACTATTTTACTTTCTTTTCTCATTAAAAACACCATTTGCGCCTACATTCCTGACACTTTGGACCCTCTTCGGTTTGCCTATCGTCCCAATAGATCGACTGAAGATGCCATCTCTCATGTCCTCCACTCCTCCCTCACTCACATCGACAGCAAAAGTGGGAACTACGTAAGGCTGCTATTTATTGACTATAGCTCAGCCTTTAACACCATAGTTCCCACCAAGCTAACCTCCAAACTCCTGGATCTCGGCCTGAATCCTTCTCTCTGCCACTGGATTGAGGACTTCCTCACTGGCAGGCCTCAGGTGGTGAGAATAGGCCAGTCCACCTCCACCTCCATCACCCTGAGTGTGGGAGCTCCACAGGGCTGTGTCCTGAGCCCCCTGCTCTACTCTCTCTACACGCATGACTGTTTGTCCACACACAGCTCCACCTCTATCATCAAATTTGCTGATGATACTGTTGTCCTGGGCCTCATCTCCAACAACAATGAGACGGCATACTTGGACGAGGTGGAGCATCTAACATCATGGTGCCAGGACAACTGTCTCTTTCTGAATGTTGGCAAGACCAAAGAAATGATTGTGGACTTCAGGAAGAGACAGCAATGGACATACTCCCCCCTCATGATCAGCGGGTCACCAGTAGAGAGAGTGAGCAGCTTCAAGTACCTGGGTGTAAACATCTCCGAGGACCTGACCTGGACTGCTCACATTCAGACACAGGTGAAAAAAGCCAGGCAAAGACTGTACCACCTGCGCCAGCTGAGGAAATTCAGGGTTTCACCAGCTATCCTGAAAACTTTCTATTTAGGGGCGATAGAAAGTGTATTAACTCAGTGCATCACAGCGTGGTATGGGATCAGCACCAGTCATGACCGCAAAGCCCTGCAAAGAGTCGTGCGCTTATCCGAGCGTATCTCAGGGTCAGCTCTCCCGTCTCTGCAGGACGTCTACACCAAACACTGCAAAGGTAGAGCTACTAAGATCATCAAGGACTCTAATCACCCTGCAAACCCTCATTTCACGCTGCTGCCATCTGGTAGCGCTTCCCGAGCCTGATGGCCAAAACTGAGAGACTCAGGAGGAGCTTCTTCCCCAGGCCATCAGACTCCTGAACTCAGTCACTTAACATCACGTGACTTCACTTCAGGATAAACATCGATACACTGTCATTGCACTGCACTTTCTGTTCTCGTTGTTACTGTGTAACAACCTGTTATAAACCTGTTTGCACATTATACTCTTTATACATTTGTTAACCACATATTTATAAGTCTACAGTTTACTCACTGCACAGTCTACTTCAATTATTTTATTCCACTTTGTTCTTATTTTTTTACTTTTTTTTTTCTTGACTTGATTATTTATAATTCTACAGATATATATATATATATATATATATATATATATATATATATATATATATATATATATATATATATATATATATATATATATATATATATATAGTACTTTTTTATCCTATTTCTATATAATTTCCTCCTTGTGTTTTTAACTGTGAATTTGCACTGTCCATGGAGCGGACCTGTTTACATTTCACTGCCGGTTGTATATTCTGTATATAACTGTGTATGTGACAAGTAAAACTCTTGAATCTTGAATCTAACAAAGTAAATAGGGTCAATTTTGATTTCATGAGGACTCATGAGGAAACATATAAGGCCAAGGTACTCGAGGATTAGGAAAATATAAAAGAGACTTTATTTATATTTATATATATATATATATATATATATATATATATATATATATATATATATATATATATATATATATATATATAAATAAATAAATATATAAAACAAATACAGCTGCATATTGATGCAATGCGGCTAATAAGCCTTAATCAAGGTGACCTGTGTTTCCTTAATAATAAGATTATTTTTATTATCATAAGCTACTGAACTGTTGGTTTGTTTCTGTGTTTTGGTCTGAGCATCTTATCATGTCTTTTCATTAAATCCTCTTGTTCTTAAAATTAAGCTTCTTTTAATCTCTGAATTCATGTCGTTTTTCATCTTTTTAATCCATGAAATCACAGCTAATTGGACTCAAAAAAGTGGGTGAATCAAAGCAGATCCCCAATAGTCAACAGTGACAAGTGACATATTGATTTTAAAGTGCTTTGGTGGTATTAAAGACCGCTTGTTGTTTCATTCTCTGGTAGTTGTGTTCATTGATTATTGCACCCCTCCATGTGAATTTACTAGAGTAACTGGTCTGAAATAGAAACAACATATATGTACACACACACACACACACACACACACACACACACACACACACACACACACACACACACACACACACGTGTATACACAAACACACACACAGGAAAGGATCCTATATGGGAAATAAATCATACATCTCTCAACCGTCTCTGACCCTAGATGTCTCTATTTCAGGTTGGCAGAAGTGACACTGAACATTAGGCGAGAAGGTCATATCCTGTGTGGAGCTTGTTATGGAAAACCGACTCAATGTGAGCAGCACTGATCCATCAGAAAGACAGCATATTTATAAAGATATGAAAAATGCAGAAATAAATATCATATCACCACACAGAAACACACAGTCAGTTAAATGTAACGTTACACACACACACACACACACACACACACACACACACACACACATATATAGACTATATATCAAATTTGTTGTCAATTTAACAGTAATATCATTAGAATGGCCAAGACTGTCTTAACCTTTACTAAATTCAAAGTCATTCCTCACAAGCCCTGTGACACAGCATCAATATTCAGGAGATGGCCTGCCTAAGTATTTAATAAAGCACAGCTACTGAGTGGATTTGTCAGACACATCTGAATAGCATTCAAACACTCATAATGCTCTTTGACAGCGGATTTGGATTATAAAAAGTTGCCCCTTTGTGGGTTACATTTTGAAAAGGATTTAAGTGGTGTTATAAATCACAATCTGTTGTGGCCCCTTGACATAATTCCCACAAGCAGGTGTGCAGCTCAAATACCTCCAGAGTCACACCTCGGGAATAAACTCAGGACATACACCATTTCATGACATGTACATTGTTTTGCACTGAATTTGTGCGCAACAAAAGGAATGCAGCTATGCTCTCCTATTCATTTAATTAAGGCTAGAGTATATAAAGTTGACACTGCTTGAATTTCTGAGACCGATAATAACAGCCACATCACACTATAGTCTATTTAACTGCTGGAAATCATGAAAGAAATGGCATGTGGGGTAAAAATCAAGCAAAACATAATACTCTATATAATAACAAGAAAAAGTACAACAATAACAGTATAATGTTCGATGTAAAATTAAATAAATAAAACAACAAATGGGACAATAACATAAAGGCTAGTATAATACAATTAGTAATATGATACTTACAAAAACCATTTACTCACGTTGCCAAGCGTCGCCGGAAGTGGTTTATTGCATGTTTAGAAAATGATGTAATGCAAATTGCAAGAGCTGTGGGGTGACTGCTGTAGAATCTCTCAGCGCGCGCTCATATAGCACAACGCGCGCTCCACCCCCGCGCGGAGTCACGCTCGGTACAGGGCAGCGATGCTGGTTACAGTACCGACTCCGAACATCTTAAATCTGGACCCAAGCGATATTTTAGTCCATAGTCATGTCAATGCTCAACAAAGACGCTATCAAAATAAACCTGCTTACATTACGCTTCATTAAAACTGCCCTGACACATGGACATATACAACAGGGGAAATTGGCTGGTCGAATAATAAAAGTAATAAAACCACTACGTTCGTTTTTTTTTTTTTTTTTTTTTTCATAGCTACACAGGATGTTGGCAGTTTGAAAACAAACTGCGGTATTTGAGGACAATTTGTTTGATAGTATTGTTTGGATGAATGGCAGCGCCGGAACACCTGGGCACTTCCGGTCTGCTTAGAAAGTTGAGCTGCTGTCCAGAACTTATTATCTGAGCTCAGTCGAGCTTACCGAAACTCAAAACAGGAAAAGGAACGCCAGAGGAGTTGATTAAAGAGAAAAGCAGATGGAAGCGCCCTCAGTGTGAAGAAAAACATGGAAACCAACACCTTGCGTATTGCCACTTTCTGTGGATTCCAATTATATTTTTAAAGCATAGGCCCACATTTCAATTATTGGCGACTATTAGGTATAGAATTAATATGTAACACTGAATTAACCTAGCATGAAAAGTATGATTAATAGGTCTATATTTTCACTTGGATAGTGTAGCTAAAAACATAAATAAACCCACAAACTTGAACAGATGGCAGTCAGTTAAGGTTCCTCATTTTTATTCACAGTTAGCCTATGTGTGATGATAGGCTACACATCAGGAATTGTTATTCACGGCAGCTACATTGGATTCGGTTGAGAAATTATTTTAAGTGCATCCCACTGGTTACATATCAGAGCTTTATATTCCGTATCTAAAGGGGGCAAGAACCTTTCCATCATAACCCACTCAAAATACACCTGTTAGATGCAGCCTAGCAGAAAGAAAATGACAGACTGAAAATATGTAGTTATTGAAGCAATACAAGAATTATTCTCACGGTCAGGTCGGTGATATGACTAGACAATTAAATAAATAAAAAAACCTGTGTCCTTAACCTCTCCTCACATGGCCACCCACTTCTACAAATGCTTCGCTCCACTACCCTCATCATCTGTAAATGAACATTTTGAGTCAGCCTGGGTGAATTTTTTAGAGCTTTGTGCTGCATATCATGCCACTGAGTGGTTTTGTCTTCTCATGCTGGTTTTACACAAACTTGTAAGTTTTATGAGCATAAGTGTTGCTGTCACTAAAAAAATGGTTAGTAAATAAATCATCAATAATATTCACATCTCAAATTTCTTGACACACTGTACATTTTGGCCTTCTAGTGGTTAAAAAAATTGCATGCATTTTGTGGAAGAAGTTAAGAACATTGCTTCGGCTTTGCGTGACTGTGCGGATGAATATTGTTATCCTACTGCTCATAAAACATCCGCTACTAGGCTTAAGAGATATATAACCAGCTTAGATGGAAAGGATATCAAGCTGACTAGCTGAAAAAGTTGTAGCTATTCATTCATAGACATGTACTTGAAAATGAATTCCAACACAGCACTACAACAACCATAATGGCCCTTCACAATAGATAATGCTTTACGATTAACTGTTAGAGAGCTACATATGGCAATTTATCTGTTCAATAAAATATTACTCACATGTTGAGTAATAAAAATGCCATCTCTGCATCACTTTTACAACATTTCAAATCTCTTTCACCATCTTTGAAAAGCCAAGCCAATGGTGATTCTTGTTTTATTATGAGCTCTGTCACGTCAAGAAAGAAAGAAAGAAAGAAAGAAAGAAAGAAAGAAAGAAAGAAAGAAAGAAAGACTGCCTTCGACCTTGCATTAATGTCAGATTGAGCAGTCTTTGGACTGGAAGGTCAATTCACTTATAAGAGTGTCAATATCCCAGCAGGAAGGACTTTTTGTTTCAAGGTTTCCTCTTTGACAACCAATCAGCTCTGTCAGAAGAGATTTGCACACACTGACTGGACCTGAATTAAGTTCTTCAACCAGTCACTATTGATGCATTGAGTCTGATTTGATATATGCCGATGATCAGCGTTTATTTATTGATATGAAGTGCTTCCTCATCTCACATTTAAATTGAAAATTTTTTCATTTGTACTTGATTATAAATGACCATTTGTTTGTACTTATTCACATTCATTCCATATTGCCTTCAACACTTAGTAGATAATGGTATGTGATTCATTCATATGATATATTTAACATGGTGACACCTTTGAAGTGATCACCCAAATCTGCTGCTTAGTGACCCTATTCATCCACATAAGAACGCTTTAATGCTAACAGACACTCAGTTACGTTAACCTTAGGAGTGACTTGCTTCATGTCTCGTTTCACACTAATGGTCATGAGATATTGATCATGAGATGTGATTTGAGGCACCCGGATATTAGAGAAAGTACCAGAACACTAATGCAGCATTTGAACATCTCTGCATGTGGATATTTGCCCTGTTATTTTCAAGTCAAATTATGATGACATTTAATGAAATTGCCATTATCTTGTTTTTCTGTTTCTTCTGTTTAATCTTCTTAATTTTCTTTGAATTTAGCTTTCTGAATTGTCTCTGGTGCCCGCTGTCTTATTAACTGACAAGATGACAAGAAGATTTTGTTAAATCATCTTAGTTGCATAACAACAAAAAAATCAAAGGAAGATAAGAGCTAGTGAAAGAGGTACCCATGTTGTTGATTCATTTATGAAGGTAGGGAGAAGGTCATGTAAGGTCATGAAGGACGTAATGATGTCTTGTCGTTACATTGCTTTACCAATGCCCACAAATACTAACTGATTGCTCCTCTGTGCCTCTAGGAAAACAAACAAACAATTATGAAATATAAAATAAAATAAAATAAAATAAAGTAGATTCCAATTTACCTGCCCTGATCTGTGCTTTACTGTCCATTTGCACAGAGGACATCAACAGAAAGAGAATGAAAGGTTCTTAAACAGGCAGTGATCAAAGGGAGACCCTGAGATAGTGTAGCTATTACCATTTTTAGTACAAAACCTCAGCCACTGAGATACAGCACAGCACCCAGAGGAAATCCACGCATGCCACGTGCAAAACCCACACAGAAAGACTTTCAGGCTCAGCTGGGATTCGAACCGGAAACCTTTTTGCTGAGAAACTGCTGCTCTATTGTGCTACTTGAGTTTATGGAGAACTACAAGCCTAATTCACGTCCATCTAGTGGAGAAAAAACGTAACTGCAGCTTCATCAGGGAAACGGTGGAAAAATAAATAAAACCAGATATACCCAACAGTAGACATACCTACTTTCCCCTAATATTAATTTGATATAATGGATTAGATAATGATCGAAATATATGTGCTCATATAACAGTACAAACAAATAGCCTACCATAAATATATCAGTAGGCCTACGGAATAGAGTAAAATTCAGAAATATGTCAAAGTCAAAGTCAAAGTCAAAGTCAGCTTTATTGTCAATTCTGCCATACGTACAGTACATACATACAGAGAATTGAAATTCTATGACTCTCAGACCCTAGGTGCCTAACAACAACAAAACAATAACAATAACAACAAAAGTTTAACAGTGACAACAACAGAAGAAAGATTAAAAAAGATGGATCAAGTGAATTATAGAGGTAAAGTGGCGATGGCAAATAGTGCAAACAATGGTAACAATAGTGCAATTTCAAATATATATGTAGGCTAGTATAGCGTAAAATAAAAATAAAAATTAAAAAAGCGTACAAAAAATCAATCTAATTTATTTTCATTTAGGCTATTTTTATATTTTTAATGCTTTAATTACTTTACATAATTATGCATAATAGGCTACTGTTATTACGTAGCCAACATATAATAAAATAAAGTGTCAACCAAAATAACAACAACAATAACGACAATAGTACATTATGACAACAACAACAACAACAACAACAACAACAACAACAACAACAACAACAACAAGAACAGGGGTATAAAATTTCGAGGCTGCTAACCTACGCAGAGAGATCCTTACCCTCAAATGACTACACTTCCCATGATGCCGCGCGCAGCAGCTCCATGTGGATATGTCTGGAGAACGTGCGTGTACATGACATGAGTCTGTGGAGTTATGGAGCTCTGCGCGGACCTTAAACCCACAGCTGCACTTCAAGAGGTGAATGTAAGTTGTCACTCTGTTTCTAACAAACTATTTCTAATGATTTCTTCCAGCTGATATATTTAGTGTTGTTTGGCTGTGTGTGTGTCTGATCCTGTAGGAGTGCCAAAGCAGTGTGTTGAAGTTTAGACTAGGGCCCTGTTAACTTGACCTCTTGTGTTTTTACTTCTGCAAACGTCTATCTGTCCTCCAAAACAAACCCCGATGTCGTATGTAGAAGACCAACATATAGTGATCATGCTTATATAGTTCTGGGCAAACCGATATTACTTCATAAAAACAACATGTCAGGAACTCAAGAATCACTCAACTTTTAGTGGATTAAATGTGTTGACACTTTTGTGACTGATCTGTATTCATATAATGTTATGAAGCTAAACATAAAGCACAACTTTAATTTTTCGGCAAAGATGCTTGGTCTTTTGCTTATAAGGTAACTTACTGTAGGTAGGAAACATGTTATAGTTGTGTAAAAAGCCTCGTATATATAACACTGAAGAAAGTTTAAGGAAATATTCTTACTGCTGCAAAAATTATAAACAGATGTTTAGTCAAGTTTATCTGACTGGTTAAATCTAACCTCTTTAATCTTTGGAATTAGAGTACTTTGTCTTTAACCTGATCAGTCTGGTGGTTGACAGAGAGCCATCACCCAAACCTGACCAATAGCATGTGTTCATCATGCTCAGCCTGTGTGACTTTTGAGTCATTACTTATGTCTAACTAGATCATATATAGTTAAGTTTAAATCTTATAAATCCAATACAAAGTTGCATCACAGTAACCTAAACCAGAGTCAACATAATACTTAAAAAACATATTACTTAAAGGCACAATATGTAAGATTTTTGGATCAATTTATCCAAAAACCACTAGAACAATGTTATATATGTTGTTGACTTGTGTACTTACATCATCCCAAATGTTTTCAAGAACATTTTTAAATCCAGAGAAATTAGCTATTTTAAACAGTAATATGTTTTTTTTGCGTTGCCTATCAATGACATCATACCCGCGTTACCCTTGATTTTATTTTGTAGAAATCATGGAAACACCAAATACGCTTTAATATATTATGTTTTATTAGACAGGTGAGCAACTGTTTCGATACATTCATCGACGGAAAACTCAACTTAACACAGTTAGTCTTATTGTTTACTTCTCGTTTTTCTTGATTCACCGCAGTAGCTACCATGTTTTACCATGCCTAATATTGATCTAGCTTACTGCAGTGTGCAACAAGTGTCTCATAGCAGCCAGCACGCTCAAATAATGTATCTAATATGATAAACTACGCTGCGGTACCCCACATATGCATGACCAGAAGAAGCGTTCATCTGCGGCATAATAAAAGCTCAGCGAAATCAGGGCGTCATCAAGCTACAGCGTTGTTTTGAATAAGCGATCTCGAAAAATTACATATTGTGGCTTTAATGTTTTTATCTTCTTCAAAGTAACCACACTTTGCCTAGATTACAGTAAAGAAATCAGGATGTTTTTGGGTTTTTTTTTAATTGAAAAAAATCCCTTTTATCTTTGGCACTAGTTAGTTGTATTTGGTGTCATTATCCTGGCCAACTCCTATGTGTGTATATATATAATAAAAAAAAAAAATGTTTTAAGGTAACCAAATTTTTGCCTGCTACTGTAGATCATTAGCCAGATGTAAATAGTTTGTGTGTAATCATTGTTTGACACTAACCTCTTTAGCCTGTCCAGGACCTGTAGGTGGCACTTTGTAGGTGGGGGAGGCAATGCAGCGGATGTGGGCTCCAGTCACACTGCGGCGCGTGGTTCTGCTGCGCTCGGCGTACCTGGGTCACACCTGGGCTGCGTGTGAGCTTCCTGTGACCGTCCGGACCTCACGCTGCTTCAGTTGCACTAATGTCATCAGGACGAAGGAGGGCCACAAAACTTCCACAGAGGAAGAAACGCCATTAAACCCTCCGCAGAGTCTAGCAGGGACTGAGGGTCTTTTTAAGGATGATACAGGGTCTGCCCTTCAGAGTAAGGGTGATGTCGACCCTCTGCAGGACAAATCTATTGGGCTCTTCCAGAGATTTAAAAGGACGTTTAAACAGTATGGTAAAGTCATGGTGCCTGTGCACATCGTCACGTCCACAGTATGGTTTGGGAGCTTCTATTATGCTGCAATGAAGTAAGCAACAATCAGCATCCTGCACAGAAACGCACCATTATTAAAAAAAAAGTTATATTTTAAAAAGCTCTGTCTTTACTGAGACTTGTTCAGCTTGTCAGTTCTTTTTCGTAATCTGTTTTATCTTGGCATTGACTGCCAAATTAATTTCACTTTAAGGATTTAGGACTATTATATTTATTTTTGTATGTTTCATCTTAGTGTTTTACAAAGAGAACATTTTGCTGATAATTATTTTTATGTAATGGTTAATAACACTAAATTGTCTATTAAAATAATACACTATTTTGTCAAAATAAAACACTAAAAATCTAAAATCATATTAAATGCTGCCGTTGAATATAGGCATCACAATAATATTATGAAACAGTATAAAAAATTTATATTACTGTTTAGTTTTGCTTAATATTACATTTACAGTGTTATTAAATTAGTGTTTTTAAAGATTAACTTAGTGAATTTTAGATGACCGCAAAGGTAATCTAAACGTAGAAAAGAATGGAAATTAGCATGCACTATTAAAATAAATTAAGAAATAAAAAAAAAACCTGGAACTGATATAATGTCCCTAGTGAAAAATAAATATGCTATTTGTTTAATAAATACATTTGTTGTATCCTAAGTATTCTACAAATACATTTACATATGTATGTACTTAATATAAATACCCTGCAATTGTACTTTTGACATGTACAATTTTACTTTTGATATACTTAAAGTCTGCTAAACTAATTTTGTACTTAATGTACTTTAGTTATCCAGAAATTGTGTTGAAGTCTAAAGAAATACTTAAGTATATTTGATTGTGCTAAAGTGGAACTATTGCAGGTATGCTTCAGGTACACTTTAAACATCTTGCATTTAAAGATTGATCTTATACAGTGATCAAACTATCCTTACTAATAGTGATTATTAAAACGCATTATAGGCTTAATATTAAGAAATGTGCTTTGTGCAATAAAGTACTCCAAATAAAGCTTAATTATAATATTATATCAGTCTCAAGCGATATGTCAATAAATATGTTAATGGTTTGAGGTATACTTAGTATGAAATACATGTATTTTAAATACATTTTGTTAGGTTTTTTTCACTAGGGTGCGTCACAACAATTAATGTAGCTTTATGAATATGATGTATTCATGTAATTGAACTCATTATGTCAGTGTGTTGTCTAATGGTACTTGGGCTATAAGAGTTTTGAATTTAGTAAACTATGTGAATTGAGGGGCTTTTGCTTTAAAGATCAAAACTTACAGGCTAAGCACACGGCCCTTAAGGTGAGGCTGGCAGTTTTATCAGATAAAGTCTGAGCTTTGGCAGGACAGACAAGCTTTAACAGCATCATCTGGATAGTCAACTACTGCTATAAAAACAACACTTTGAGGTTACAAAAGCAAACAATCTCTCTCTTTTAAAGATAAGTGAGTGACGTGTTATTGCTCTGTGTTCTCTGCAGAGGGGTGAATCTGGTCCCGTTTCTGGAGTTCATCGGTTTACCGGATTGGATGGTGGGAATTTTGCGAGATTCCCAGGGTGGCTATGCACTCACAGCCTATGCCATGTATAAGGTATATAAACAAAATCGAAGATTATTTGACATGGATTTAAAATATATATATATATATATATATATATATATATATATATATATATATATATATATATATATATATATATATGAATAATCATTGTGAATGTTGTTTTATCGCTTTGTCTATTTGGTCACAGCTCGCTACTCCTGCACGATACACCATTACGTTGGGCGGAACGTCCCTGTCTGTACAGTACCTCCGCAAACACGGATACCTCTCCACCCCTCTGCCTGTTAAAGGGTACCTGCAAGACAAAATGGAGGAGACCAGGGAATTGCTGACTGAGAAAATGGAGGAGACGAAAGAGAGGTTTTCAGAGAAGATGGAGGAAACCAAAGAACTGCTCTCAGAACGAATGGAGGAGACTAAAGGGCGCATCTCTGAGACGAAAGACAAGTTTTCGGAGAAACTGCAGGAGACGAAAGACAAAATGTCTTTCCGTAAGAAAGCCGACTAGGTTGCATGGCTTGCTGTGGTCCAATCAAGCTGTCAACTAAGGGAAGAGAATAATTTTTTAAAAGTAAGCGTACTGAGGAATGTTTCACATGATCAATAATTACAATGTCACAAAGTGTTTGGTGTTTTCTTAAAGGGACAGTTCAGCCATAAATTACAGACTTTCTTCTGCAGAACACGTAATATATTTTGAAAAATGTTTATGTCCATATAAATAAACTCATTGGAGTTCAAAACAACACTTTAACCCATTGACTTTCATTGTATTGACAAAAAAGACATTTGACAAAAATCTTGCAGGCTTGGAACAACATGAGGGTGAGTAAATGATGACAGAATTTTAATTTTTTTGGTGAACTGTCCCTTAAGGTATTGAATGTTCGCACACAAGAACTATTATTATGTCTAATGGTTTCCTTGCACTCTACAAGTTGGGTGATTTGGAGAGAAACGAACTTGAACTAGCAATAATACTAGAATTATATTACCAAATTAAGCCAAAATCATATTAAGAGTGTTTGTGTGTGTGTTTATTTTAGTTAATTTGTTTTAAGGTAAGAGTACTGAAACTATTTCTACTTGATAACCAAGTGATAATTAATATCAGTATCTGTATTTAATGATTTGCATTTGTTTCATCATGTATGTGTTTGTATTTGAGTTTTTGTGCTTATTGCCTACACAGTAATCCGGACTGTACAATGTCTTGAATTGCACTTTGTGTTTACGGAATATCTGGACTGCATAAAAAGTCAGTGGGTAATAAAGACAATTGATAACCCACATAGTTCATCTTTTGACATTTAAAAAGGTTTACTTTTATCAAAAAACTACTTGAATGAAACTAGCAGTTTCATTCATCTAAACTTAAATCACCTCAATATGCCAATGTTAATTGAGAGAATAATAAAATTTATGATGAGACATTGTTCAGGATATTATTTAAAAAAAAAAAAAAAAAAAAACCAGACACATCAGCAACTGGTACTTTTAGTTTATTAGTTTAACTGCAGTTGGGCAACAGCAGAAGTACAAGCATAAAAGTTTGACTATAACAGTGATTAGAGCAACATGTTTTGATTACCTTTTCTGAAAGAAAAAAAAAAAAGCATTACAATAACAGACCTTATACTTAACCTATTAAATACAACACAGTGATGTAAATAAAATAAATATGTATGTGCATGGGGGGAGAATTTAGAGTGTAAAAGGTCTGATATTGTGTTGCTTTTTAATTCTGAATGTCTTAAACAGACACTCTATAAGCATCAGAGTAAAACAAGTCTAAACCATTTCGGTTATTGTTAGTTCTCTGTGCTTGTACAAGAAAGAAAAGCTTCAAAAGCATCTTGGTACATTGCTCAACATGTCACAACTGCTGTTAGTCAGGTGCTTGTAGTCAAAATGGCATCGCTATGTACATTATCTTCAGGTATATAACTATAGACATGCGAATACAAGCTATTGTACAGTGGAGCACCAGCACATAAATATTTGCAATTTAAAATCTTTTTTTTTTTTTGCTCCTATACACCACATACACAAGAATGTCTGAAATACAGTATATAACAAAAATAAGAATGTTAAAACTACATCTCTCATTTGGTTCATTATTAAACTTGCAAATACAGGAAGCACAACACAGGGTGGCAAGAAAAATCATGTACATGTTGGGATTAAAATGAACACTGTTGTTTTCAAGCACAATCCCTCAGCGTTTGTGTCTGAGTGGGAGTCTGGCACTGCGGACTAGTTTCCATTCACTGGATCCCAATTTATGACTTAGTCGAACTAAGTTAGAATGGTTTTCTGATGAAAAACTAGTCAAATAAACCCATTTGCATGTGTGTAAGTGTGCCTTTTATGATTGGGGCGGTGTTTAAAGAAACAAACATTCTAAAACAGCGTTTTCATTCTTTCTGTAGCAAGATGTTACTCAATAAAAATGTATGAAATGCTATTTACTGAAGTATTTCCATGATTAAGCATCTTTATGATAATGAATTTCCTTGTTCGCCAAAAAAAAAAAAAAAAAAAAAAGCATACTTGAACAGTAGGCATTTACAAATCCGTTGCCACCATGTTAAAATCTTTATATCAACTATAAATTGTTACATTATTAACAATGTCTTTTTCTGTGGTTTCTACCCATTGGGTAGGATATGTGCATACAGACTAACTTTATTTACAGCACCTTACAAATAAAAGAAGATTTAAAAAAAAAAAAAAAAAACAACAACATTACACAGAAGAAGAAAGCACCATTGGAAGTGAGGCACAGCTAAGGTGGGAACTTTTAGAGTGCAAGTGGGTTCCTACGTCGCTCGAAAACAACACGATCGATAGGCACCGATTCAGCTCGTGAGTAACATGCAAACTCCTCGGACAGTAGAAAACGGCACAAAGCTCTTCCTTTGAGATGGAAACAAAGTGTGGAGGACAAAGGGAAGCATTTAGGATGGTGTAAGGATGGATGATAGACAGACGAGCAAAACAAAAAGTGCAGCATATGAGAAGCAGCATAGCAGCAGCAGCAACAGCGGGAGCAGCAAACTGACTAATGAAACTGTTAAAGACAGCCACGAGGTGAAAAGAATCGAGGGACAGGAAACAGGGTAAGGGCTCTTAAATAGCATACGGTTCTGAATGCGCTGACATTGTGCTCTCGCATTGCTCTTTGTAGCCTTGGTTAATTTTCCCAGATGGTCTGAGAGAAACATCTCCCTCAGACTCGGCAAAGTGTTGATGAAGTTGTGAGCTTTAAAAGCATGTGCTTGAAAGACAAGAGCATATATATACACCATTCAAACGACTCTACAATTCTATATATATATATATCAAGCTTAGCTGCTGGAATTCTTATTAAATTTAGATTGGCTAGAAGCTAAAAGCTTTTTTTTTTTTTTTTTTTTTTTTTTTTTTTTTACGTCATAGCAAATTAACAAATTTTAGTTCAGCTGAACATTCTGACTTTGTGAAACATACCTCAAACGAATTTAATTAAATAATTTTAATTAAGAGCATTTTGTTTTGCCAGTTTTCCCAAATAGAGGAAACCAATATGGAATCACCTTGTAATTAGCATTTCTGAAACGTATACCAGCACATATATGTTAAAGTTTTTCTTCAGGAAGAATATATCAACTCACTGACATTGCCAGAAAACTCTCAATCTAAATTAAAAAAGTTGGGATCAGTTTGATGGAGAATTAAACCATGCCTCAAAAAATAACATCATAAAGGCCAAAGAAGTTTTTTTTTTTTTTTGATGATTCCATAATTTCCCTAGCCTAGAAATCTAGACGCACCCTAGCGGCAGCAAATCTAATTTGCCGCGAGTGTAGTCTAGCAACTCTCCGTTGGCTTGCGAGCTGGAAAAACCAAACTCTGGCCAGGCCAATCACATCGTGTATAGAGTCGGTGGGCGGGCTTAACATAATGATGGGAGAGTTGGAGAGGTTCCGTGTGCTACTTAAACAAAGAAGCTGGCGAACAGCGGTCTTTCGAATCGGCTTTGGCCGCGACTCGTTGTTAAACTTTTCTTTGAGAAAAGAACAAAGAACAGTACTGAAGTCATTCTTAAGAAAGGAAGATGTGTTCAGAGTTTTGCCGACCCGGTCGGATACGGTGAAAGTTTAATCTATCAACTAGCTCGGCTTCACCTTCTTCATTGTTCTGGTTGGTTGTATCGCTATCCTATTGCGTGCAGAGGGAATTTGAAAGACAACCGTTTATTCCGCCTCTCAGATTGAGCCCTGCCAATGGTGAGTTCCCAGACCCAACATCTTGATGTGGGTCTGGCTTGTCAGGCTATAATTTCCCCTCAACATTAAGTAATTCCATATTTTTTCCTCAACTTGATCTGGAAACCAATACGCCATTAATAAAAATCTGTAATGGAACCACAATGTCCAGCTATTAAACAGACATTTTTTTTAGTCATATCTGCGATTTGTTTATTTGCTATAAAAGCAAAAAAGCTGGGTGAACGTCCTCCAAGCGTGGTGATTCCATCACTTTTGCCAAGGGATGTAACTGCTAGGACTCTAAAATTCCAAATCTAGCCCAGGTGTTCAGATTCTAGAATTCCAAATCTAGCCCAGTTTGTTGTGGTTCTAGAAATCTAAATATAGTAGAGGAGAGTGTTGATCTGTTTAGTCTGGTTTGGAGCACATGGGTCCAGACGGCATCATTTCTGTCCACAAACATAGAAAAAAAAGAAAAGAAAAAAAATCCCACCAAAAGCAGAAAGAAAAGAATAAAGCCAACCAACACAGACATGAAATAAAAGCATTCAAACACATGATTGGCCGACTCTAACATTCTGAGTACAAATAGAGTAGCTTATAAAGGTGAGTGTTGCTTTTGAATTTTTTTTTGACCATGTTCCCCAGAAGAAAAAAAAAACAGAAAAAAAAAAAAAAATTCACCATGGCCTTTTCACAAGTCCATCTGTCCTTGACGGACTTGGTGGTGACTAAAAACAGGGGCTCAGTCTTCAGTCTCCTTTTTAAAGGGATGTGTGTGCACTAACTGGTAAGAGTCTTTGGGCTTTCTTTGAGATTTTCTCTACCTCTGCACCAGATTCTTGGTCAGAGCAACATCCTCAATCTGAGCCTAAATGATTGTGATCGATTACACCCAAGATTAAACTGAATGCAGAGAGCCGCTCTGAGAAGTACAGATCTTGGATTTCCTGACTATATGTCTACGTGGCAAATAAGAGGAACACATATGGACAGGAAGAGAGTTCAGTGTTCAGGACTGGTGTGCGCTGGAGCTGGTGTAAGGGTCGGGACCACTCTGGTTGGTGACAGAGTGAGAGCAAAGGCAACAGGACAGAAGATTGCTGGGTAAAAAATAGGTATTTTCAAAAATGCCCATCACATTAGCCCTTGACTTCACCACATTTTTAAACCTGATTAATTTTTGTTGGGGACTAGATAATACAACACGCAAAACAGGTTTTTTCTTTCTTTCTTTTTTTTCGACCACATTGGCATTTTGATTAGAAGATTATGCCAATGAATGTCTATGTTCTGGTATTGGCTGTAAGATGTGGAAACCCAAACAAAAAGTGTGGAAAATGTTAGAAGGTAGTGACTCATGTTTCATGTCAGAAAAAAAAAAAGATCAAATAAAATGCACTAAAATAGAGAACAGGATTATTTTATAGGTCCGTTCGGTTTCAGTTTTGACTTGAAAACAAAAGTGCAAATAGCATGAAATGATGACCATAAAATTGTAAAAATGCCATTTTCTTGATAGACCCCAATAAGGAAAATCCCATAAAAATCAAATGTGTGTGTATTTATATATTTTTTTTTTATATATATATATATATATATATATATATAAAAAACACACACACACACAGAAAGAGAGATTTATTTTTATATTTTCTCACTAGAGTCTATAAAGAAAATAACATTACGATTTTATTATTTCTGCCTTTATATAAATTTTATAATAAATACATGATAATAATAAAAAAAAAAAAAGCTGATGAGAAAAAGGTTGGAAAACCTCTTTAGAATAAGCGACAATCTCATAACATGTCAAAACCTGTTCGGATCTCTTAGTAAAGCAAGTTTCTTTTTAGGCAAAATGTCAACCGTGCCACCAGCCAACTGACTTTAGATCAGCTGGAGTCTGTTAAAGCGGCTGAACATGTCAGTGGTGAGGATAGATGAGAGTAGAGCAGACTCTCTGTATTCTGTGCCTCTTTTAGATCAAGGTTATTTTAGGCTGGATCAGAGATTTTTCTTGTGCTGAGACAGACATGATCACTTCCCTTTCGGTAGAAAGCTCGCACTGAAGCATATGATCGGATCTATGTGAAAACGACAGTACAAACAGTAAACACGTACATCACCCCCCCACTACCCCATTCCCAAATTTCTCTGATTAACCTCAACAATAGTGCAAAAGTTCAGAAAAGGTTTTCAATTTAAATGTATAACAAGTCTTTAAGACAGTCAACGCCCCATGACACCTTCCGCATACACCTTGGCACTAGGATTTGGATTTTCACCCATTTTCGCATTTGTTTTGTTCATGCTGCACAGATCTCGGTCTTTAAATAAAAAAAAGGAAAAAAGAAAAAGAAATTTCTATCCACACACCTAGTATTTCAAAGTGTGGGTTGGGCAGGAGGGGGCGTTCAAGAGGGATACAACGGTAAAACCCAACAAGAATAACAACAAAAAAGCCTGTCTTGTGTGCGAATTACTTTCTCTAAATTTGTCGGCTATACACAAGTAATACAGAGCAATTAAGGTGGGAGACTCCAGGCAGTGCATAAACCCCAGTTTTAGCACAGCTGGTCTGACAGAAAACAAATTAAAATTATTTCTTTTGTAAGCTCAGCTCCATACTCTTTTTTTTTTTTTTTTTTTCTTTCTTTTTTTTTTTTTTTAAACACATGGTTTCGCTTTTGTGGCGAAGACACATTAAGCGCTGTTGTGCACGGGAGTGTCAAGTGGGAGAGCCTGTTCCCTTTACGGGTGGAGGGTGATTGCGATCTGCCAATCGTGTGCTAGCCCGGCCCCCATCACACTAGCTCCTCCCTTTGTCGGTCTTTGCTTAGCGCTATTGTGCTCTCTGGGCTGTTTAAATCTGTCCGGCCCCTGGCCGGAGTCTGCACAGTGACCGGGTGGGGCGGGTTATTGCTGTGCTGGTGGAGGTAAAGTACGATGCCCGACTGCTGCCCAATGACTTGACTATAAGCGGGCGGAGGGCCCTCCATGCGTCCATGGGTACTGGAGCTGGCTGCGCTAATCCCAGAGTTGCTACTGGGAGGTCGCGGCCCACCACCACCCCCTGAACTGTGCATGTCAATGAGGTCGCTGTCGAAGATGGTCCGGTTGGGCGGGGCACGCACAGACTCTCTGTTGAGCTCGAGCTGCTGTTCGGGGTCTCTCAGCTGCAGCGTGCAGGGGCCCTGGTACGGCGGCGGTTCCTCTCCGTCTGACAGCGAGATGGTGGGCGGCAGATCAATCTCATGCTGCAGGTATGGGTAGGTAGGCTGGAAACGTCTGAAGCGGTTGTGCTGCATGAAAGTGGGAGCGATGAAACGGTCCCTTGGCTGAGGAGCGTACACCACCTGCAGAGGAGAAGATAGAGAATCCAAGAACTAAAATGAAAATCTGCCATGTTAGCCATAAAGTCAGTAACTAATAATTAGACGTTACTACTAATACTATTATCCAAAGCTTAAGGGCACAATGGTAGTAGTAGTAGTAGTAGTAGTAGTTCATGGATCATCCCTTGTAGTGTTTGAACCCACAACCTTTCAATAGCCAGCCTAGAACTTTTGACCACTTGGGTATAATTCAAAACATTCAATATTATTTACTTGGGGTATATAAAAAAACATTCTACTTTCCATGAGTATGTTTTTCATAGTGGTCTGTTCTAAGGAAAACACTGACTCAACAATTTGTTTGCATCATCCCTCAATAAGTTTTTGCATTGTACATGGTTAATGAACGAACAAATGAATACTAGGCAAATACTTAGAAACTGCATGTATGATCAAAGAAAAAAAAAGATTTTTATTTTTTTGACAGACTTCAATGAGATAATAAATAATAATATAATGCTATCATCTTAATAATGTCAGATAACTTTGATAGAAAGGTATGTAATGGATTACAATCAACCAATCAGCTGTTTGTTTTATTTATTTATTTATTTTATATATATATATATATATATATATATATATATATATATACACACACACACACACACATACATACATAAATTATAGATTAATTCATTTTTTATTTATTAAATTTATATAACAATATACCATAATAATAGTTACTATAAATTTTATATAGACATTAAATGCAAATCAAATCTTGATAAATGTTTATGTCACCCAGCCCCATACCACATAAAAAAAAAAAGAGAGAAAGATGATCAACTAGAACAACATACAAATAAATATCTTTTTACAGCAGACACAATTGTGTTCATTCAAAATAATGGTATTCTGCTCATGCCACATCCACAGAGATAAATAATGACCATTTCCATATAAACTCACCAAAGCCCCGAACTTAAACAGTCCCCAGTCCAGACATTAGTATGCTAATATACAGCTGATAAAATATCCTCATATGAGTGAAATCTGCATGTCAGTTAGCCAATGAGATCAGCCTCATTACTGCAGGGGCCACGTTTACATTAGTGAGTTTGAGGCTGATGGGAGGCAATTTACGCAGATAGACCCTGAGTGTCTGGTCTCTCAGACGACCGTCTAGACGCTGCCAGAGGAGGGTGAGAGATTAATGAACTGCTGAGAGGCTGCATCCCAGTGAGAGAGACAACCCCCACCCCCCCCCCCCCCACACACACACAAACAATGAATATATATGCATGTATTCTCTTCACACACAATATTCTAAGTGCTATCACTCACAGACACAGTCTCAGAGACTATCCTCCCTCACATACGCCTACACTGAGAGGCACAGGCACACACTGGCATTGACACAGCATGCACTTGAGGAGACTTCACTGCATGTTACAGGCAGACATGCCATTTATACAAGGAGAACAACAACCCTTGAAACAAGCTCCTTAGAGTATAGGACACACACACACACACACACACACACACACACACACACACACACACACACACACACACACACACACACACACACACACACACAGCTTACCTCAGATGCTCCTTGTCTCAGCCCATTATCTGATGGCCACAAAGAACCCTCCTACAAACAAGTATGAAAAATACACAGATGTAATATTCTGAATCACTTGAAATTAAAAATAGCATAGTTTACCATAAATATCAAATAATATAGATACTGATATATTGATACATAATAACTAGTCAATATTATTTTGTTAACAACTGATTAAAAGGAACATTTAAAATTATTATATAATAATAGTTTCCCCACTGTCATAAATTAACATTTTAGAAATACTTAAAAAAAATCATTAACTTAAATGGCTTTACAATATAAGTAAATGATATTAATAACACAAAAATCTAAATCAAACCAACCGAAATGCAGTGTGCCTTCATATACCCATATTTTAAATGCATGGACATTTAAAACCAAATAAAACTATAACATAACATAAATCAATAATTAATCTTCAATAAATAAATATTTATTCAACTGATTCAATTATATTTTATATAAAGCTCATAAGTTAAATTCTAATAATGCTCTGTGCCTACATACATATTTAAATTTCATGGATGACATTTAAAAAAATATAAATAAATAAATACAAAGCCATTTGTTAAGCCCTAATTACATCCATTTTAAAAATGCAAACAAAAAAAGAAAAAAGAATCAGACAGATCCCATTTCTTAAACTCTAACTCTGCTCTGTGCCTATATATCCATTCTAATTAAAAAACCTAAACAAAACCAGAGTGTAACATTCTCCCAGACATCGCTGCTTGCCTCCCTCGCTGGCTTCCCTCCCCCTTACGTTCCCTCATGAATGAAAATGAAAAGTCCTAGTCATTTAGCGGTCTCTCCCGGGTGCTGCAGTGGGCTGCGCGTGTCTATTTGACTGGCGTCTAGACAGAACTGCTGAATGTAATCAACATGCCCTGGTCTCAGAGGGACACTGCCATTGTGTCTCTTCCAAAACACACTGCCTTTTCTGGAGTAGTCATATGTCACATTTTAATTACATGTTGTGTGCATCCAGTAATATGTCCTTATGCAGTGTTCAGTTTTCCATGACAATTCTCAGTCCAGTTGCCCATTGCGTGAACATTGAACAACTCAGACCTCATGCACTCATATAGCATGTGCACGAACCTCTAGCTATACAATGCTTAATATTTTTGAAGTATTACAAACAATATTATTAATTTCCTGTTGTCTGGTTATAAACTGCGCAAATGTACCGAAAATCATCCCTCGGGTGGGATCTCTCTAATCAGCTCAGTGCACTGCTGCAAGTTATTTTAGACACAAAGAAGACCTTTCCAGAAGTAAACAACACACAGACACACACACAGAGACAGACACACACACACACACTCCACTCAAGAGACTTTTAGGCCCTGCTGTTTTCTTCTTTTCTAAGATAAAAGCTCACCAGCATAAGATATACCAAACAAGGCTTAGACATAACGCAACAGGTGAAATTTCAGTATTAGAAATTGATGCTTCATGGCTCAGCCTGGAACACATGTCAAGGAACTGTGAGGTTTATGATTTAAGATATGATATAAGATGGTGCTTTTTCTACAAGATTAGATGATCCTTATGAGCTTTCCTGCTCTTGGACACTGGAACTCAAGTACCTTCATGAAGTCTCGTCCCTTTTCACCTTCCAAAAACTGTTGAAAACTCCTTTTCATTTGTCTGTGCTACTCTCATGTCATTTTACGGGCCCTTTTCGTTCTGCTGTTGATTAATTGAAGTATTCTGCTCATTTCAATTTTTTCCCTCTTTCCTGCCACACTGCCATTTGCTTTATGTTGTTTACTTTTCATTTTGTTCCCATGCAATTGTTCCCATGTGATTTGTCTGTTTCTTGTAATTAATTGCTCATCATGCTCTGTTAAGCGATGTTAAGATTTAGAACGTTTCTGAATAAATAAAACATGAGACAGCAGAGAAGAGACAGGAAATTAGTGGCGGCTTATGTGTTCCATATGAACCATGTGAACTTCTAGGCCACGCCTCTTACACACAATTTTAGTTTATTCCTGTCCAGGGCTCATCTACATTTTTGAGGAATGTTGATGGAAGGTTTTCAAAGTTCTTAAACAGAGGTGCTGCTGTGGTTAGGACAGGGTCTTACCGGCTGCAGAGAGAGATCCTGACTCTGTGCCTGACTTGCCCGGCTCAGGAACGACCACGTGGTGAGTTTGTAGTGGTTGAGCAGGCACACAACCACCATGACCATCACAGTCATCACAACGATTATAATCACGATCTGCACAAACTCCAGTTCAGCTGCAACATAAGAACACGAAAAGAGCTTAAAACAGTGCAGAATGAAAAATACAAAACAGATCCTTTTTTCAATAATGAAATATCCATCCATCCATCCATCCATACACACAGGTGCTGGTCATATAATTAGAATATCATCAAAAAGTTGATTTATTTCACTAATTCCATTCAAAAAGTGAAACTTGTATATTATATTCATTCATTACACACAGAACCTGACTGAGACCATTTAAAGGCCTTTTTGAGGTGTTTTGAGTATATATATATATATATATATATAAAGTTTAGTCTCATTTATATACCAAAAGATGGCAGCAGAGTCAAATCAACATCCATGACTAGTCTCCGAAATTGGTGATATCATCTGGCAAAAAGGTGAGATCCATTTTGGTTTGATATGGACAGCAAGAAAATAGTTCACTAGGATAGTTTACTGGATTAAAGTAAGATCACTAGTTCAGCAAGACCACTGCTGTGAAATTAAGCGTGTACGCTAAGCTCTAGAACTTGGATAAAGCCTTTATTTTCTTGTTCATCATTTTTAATTGCATTACATATTCATTCACTTTTTCTCACATAATACCACTATATATATATATATATAAAAGCTGGTAACTAGTTAAAGGGTTACACGATACTGAACCTCATTGGTTCTCACACGTCAAGCAAACATGCTTGAGCTTCTGTTTACCATAACTGATGTGTGTAATGACTGCTTATGTGTGAATAAAATCATTAAATAAATCTGTTCATCATATAAAGCGATTGTGTTTCTCAATTCATATGGATTAGTTTTACAATCTCTTTTGAACATTTTGAAGCGGCAAAGTTGTAGTTTGAAAAAAATAAATAAATAACAGCATACAGATTTATAAGTACATTAGGGTGAGCAAAGACATGAAAAGTTCACCCCAAAAATTCTGTCATTAAATAACCAGAGCAGCTTTTTTTCAATATACTGGCCTGTAAGAATCAAAGTGATGAAGGTAAACAGCTTGATCGATGTTTCTGAAAATGTGTTCTTTTTGAACATGAGGAACACCCTGCTGGACTCGCACTTTCTCTCTCAGTCAAGACCAAGACTGTTTCTCAGATGGAGACGCTTGTGGAGTTCACAGGCTTTTCAGACAACAAAAATGAGCTCTCCACCAACTGCGCTGAGGGACCATTCTGGAACCTCGTACAGTCGAGTAAACCGAATGGAGAGACTGAAAGTGAGAGTGTCACGAAGAGAGAATGAAAGAGTGAGTTGTTGCCTGCAGTGCAGTACTGCGGGATACTGGCACTCACACATCAAAAGAAACAAACACTTCTCTCCTAATTTAGGGCATAAGAGGAGGAAGCAAAAGAGAGAGCGAGAGAGTGAGCAGAGAGGAGGGCATAGAAACCTAGCCAGGCAAGACAGACAAAGGAAGTGACAATCAGACAGGAGGGCAGATAAGACAGAGAATGAGACTCAGATCAGAATACTGGTAAGAGCAAATAAAACTACAAACACAAACCTATCAGACTGGAACTGAATCAATACAACACAAAATCACAGCAGGCTTCAAACTAGCCCATGAACGCTGAGCTGTTCCTCTGACTTTAGATCAAAAACACAGCCTTTTAATGTGGGGATTTGAGAGTTGATATTGAAAATTCAAAATCTGACAATAAACCGTTTTAGGATGTTGAAAAATGTAAAACAAAGAAATGTCCTCCTCTCTGCTCTCCCTCTTGTGATGTAAGATAATTCATTAAAATAATTATAAAATTCTGCAGTAATTCTAGGTCACTAATTAAATGAGCACATTTGTGACGATGACCATGTGAACTTTGTACAAAAGGTCTTAGTGGCAAAAATTAAAAAATATAAACATTACATTTTTTATTATCCGGATGAAAAAATAATTGTAACAAAAAACTATTACATTTGAAAATGCAAAGCAGAGTCAATTTCATTCAAGGCTTTTGGACCCCACGGTGCTTAACATGCTCAGATCAATTTCGGTTCAAGTAACTTTAACAAACAACCCCTGAGAACACCCTAGTAACCACCTAGCATCCAACTAGAACACCTTAGTAAACACATAGCAATGTGCAAACCATTTAAAACACCTTATAAACTGCATAGCAACACCCTGACAACCACCCTAGCATTGCGGTGGCGAGTTAGCATGGGCAAGATCTTCGGACTAAAATTTACTATAAATAAACTAAATAAAATACTACAAATAAAATAATTAATAAATGAAAAAATAACTAATGAAAAACTATATTAGGAAAACACAAAGTATTTTCTTAATTTGACTTAAGACATTATACCTCACTGTCCTTACTTAAGAGATCAGTAGTGCAGATCAGTTTTACAGACAGATGTAACTCTTAAAAACAACCCACCAGAACACCCCAGCAACCAACTAGCACACCCTAGCAACCACCTATCAATGCACTTGCAACCAACTAGAACACCTTAGCAACACATAGCAAGGTACAAACCATTTAAAACACATTAGAAACTCCATAGCAACACCCTGACAACCACCCTAGCATAGTGGTGGTGAATTAGCATGGGCAAACACCACCCAGATCTTCAGAATAAATTATAATATAAATAAACAATTACATAAATAGAAGCAACCACCTAGCAATGCCACTGAAACCACAACACCTTAGCAAACAATGTAAAAAAAAAAAACCCCACTGAGAACATCTTAGAAACGGCATAGCCCTGTAAATCACCCTGATAACCATCCCTAGCATTGTGGTGTCGAGTTTAATATGGGCAAGTACCACACACACTTACTGAATTTTTTAAATGTAATCTACAATTTAATTCATTAATTTAAAAACTGACAACGCTCTAGATTCAACTCTTAGAAATGCCTTGTGATTGTTTGCCCTGCTAAACAATATAGCTTAAAGGATTAGTTCACTTTTAAATGAACATTTGCTGATAATTTACTCACCCCCATGTCATCCAAGATGCATTCTTTAGTCAAAAAGAAATTAAGGTTTTTGATGAAAACATATAATGGACTTCAATGGGCACCAAACGGTTCAAGGTCCAAATTACAGTTTCAGTGCAGCTTCAAAGGGCTTTAAACGATACTAGACGATGAGAAAGGGTCTTATCTAACGAAACGATCGGTCATTTAAAAAATTTTTTAAAAAAAGTTTACGTTTTATAAGCACAAGTGCTCGTCTTGCTCTGTTCTGCAATGTGCGTTTGTGACGTCACGATATACGAAATTACGTTGAAAAGGTCACGCTTGACGTAGGCAGAAGTACCGAGTCAGTGTTTACAAGTTGAACGTGCACATACCAAGTCAAACGCCGTTTACAAAAAAAGGGAGTTAAAAGGTAAAACAACGATGTCGGACGATTTTGAACTTTGAGGAGAAGATGAGATGGAGTTTTTCGCCCTGCCCTGCCCTACCTTTTTGAACAGTGACCTTTTCAACGTAATTGTGTATTACGTGATGTCACGAACGCGCATCGCAGAACAGAGCAAGGCGAGCATTTGTGCTTATAAAACGTAAACTTTTTTAAAAACATTTTTAAATGACCGATCATTTCGCTAGATAAGACCCTTACTCATCGTCTGGTATCCATTTTTGTGCCCAAAAAGCGATTGTGTCCATTATATGGAGAAAAATCCTGGAATGTTTTCATCAAAAACCTTAATTTCTTTTCGACTGAAGAAAGAAAGACATGGACATCTTGGATGACATGGGGGTGAGTAAATTATCAGCAAAAGTTTATTTAAAAGTGAACCAATCCTTTAAGCTTTTGAAACATGATAGTTGGTTTCTAGCTGGTCTAAGCTGTCAGTAGACATTTTTGGACCAGCAACATGCCAGCTATTGCTGATTAAGCTGGTTTTTGGAACATGGTAGCTTGTTAACCAAATAATGACCCGCTTACATCAGCTAATGACCAGCTTAGACCAGCTAGAAAAACCTGCCACCATGTAAATTCTGTAACAACCAAATCCAGACAAGACATTCCAGTCTAAGTAAAACAAAACCCACGGACATCCAAATCTGATTCAATACATTAAAATGGTCTTGTGCTAATAGTTGTAGCTCAAAACATTTAAAACTGAATCCCGTCCGGACGGTGTAAGGAGCTGTTCTTTGATTGTTACCATGTCCTGTCCAATTCTCCCACTGACACACTCTCTGTCCTATTTAACACTGACCTCTTATGCCAATCACAGAGAGACAGAACGGGAGCCTGAACAAATGAGAGTGGGTCTGGGTATCACAGACTGCAGATTAGCCATACACAGACTGAGTTTCTCTCTGCAGACCACAGAGAGGATCAAAATCCATCAGGCCGTTCTGTCACCAGGCAGAGCAGACAGAAAGCGCTAGATCAGACGAGAGAGAGAGAGAGAGAGAGAGAGAGAGAGAGAGAGAGAGAGAGAGAGAAAAAGAGAAAGAGAGAGAGTGAGTGAGTGTGTGGGTGATAAGGAGGGGGAGGCGAGAGAGACAGAGAGAGAAGGTGTGTGTGAGAGGCAGAGGAAGAGAGATTTGTAGATGGAGAGAAGCAAAGTGTGTCTTGAAGGTGACATATTAAGTGAAGTAGATGGAGGTCACATTCGTAGGTGTCATTACTTCCTGTCCTGACTACTTTATTGAATAGCTTATGACAAGGATGTGTCTAATACAGAGATGGAGACATCTCCAATTGTCAAGCAGAAGTTTTCATTATATTTATGTAAGTTATAATCAGTGGCTGTGAATGGTTGTGCTCCAGTCTATCATTTTTCAACAGCTGAATATTGATTCAGTGAAAATCACAGAATAAAATGCTGATAAATGTCATCACCTCTGATATACATCCACTGAGTCTAGCTGCAACTTGGGTTATATAAAAAAGGAATAGATTGTTTTCTTTTTGCTTTTTTTTCAGGATAAAAAAGACCACATCAATAAAAAGTAAGAAGAATACAATATGAATATGTTACAAATAATACTTTTAATATTATTATTATTATTATTACTAAAATATCTAATGAATATTATGGCTTTATTTGTGTAGTCTTTATTATTATTACCTAAAATATTATTATTATTACCTATCATTTATTATCATTATTAACATATACCATTGCATTTATTTGGCTACATTCAGACTGCAGGCAAATGTGGCCCAAATGTGATTTTTTTTGCTCATATGTGACTCAGATCGTTTTTTTCTCATGACAATGTGAACAGCACAACCCACATTGAATCTGATCCTTTCAATTCTGATTTGGGCCACTTCAATATGTGATCCTAAATTCAATACAGGTCAGATGTTTTGCAATGCAACAAAATCGGGACATTCATGCGACTTTTACATCACTCTAGATCATTACTCATCACAATTCTGCGCTCATGGGAGTCAGATTTTACATACCCGGAGTTAGAGACAGTTAAGTATTACAGTGAGAGCTCTAAAACATGAGGGCTCGTATCATAAATGTTTAAAAAATGTTTTTGTTTTTTTATAATGCTTGCACAGAAATTCACTGGCTTCCGTGGCAAATCATACAATAAATAAACACGTAATCGTGTCCTTTAATGTCCCCCGTGTTTACTTCCATATGACCGTGCTGCATGACTGTCTTTTAATCGTTCTTTTGTGCATGCGGGTCAGTCCAGGACCATGATCTGTTCACACTGGAATCTGATATTGGCCACATTTAAAACTAAAATGTGAACAGCTATAAAAAAAAAAAAAATTCAGATCTGAGCAGTAAATCAAAATTGAGCACTAAGGCCCGCAGTGTGAATGTAGCCTTTTAGATCTAATTTGGGTGCACGTACTTATTTTTCTTTGTTTCAGGCTGTCTAACAATCAAACACTTGTTACATGTTGCTCACTTGAGAATTAATAAAATGTAAAAACCATTTATGCAAACAGTGTGTTACTGAACACCGCTGTTTTCTTGTTGAACACACAGTGTTTAAATGAGTTGCTATTCTTTAGAGACCCATCAAATTTGATCAGCAGACCTGAAATTAAATAACACATAAAAACTGAATAAATAGAAATGTGTAAATATTGATCCCAATTATTGGCTTATGTCTACTTCTTGTAGGTAAAAATGATTGCTTACTCAACTCACTGTGTAATGAGAACCAGGGATGGGTCAGGTGCTTAACAAGTTGTCCAACAACTAGGTTGACTAGCAAATTTATTAGCAGTAGTGCGTTAAAGAGAAAACACAGAGATGCAACTTCTTGAAGAGCTTGCATGTATTGTTCACAGTAGTGCACTACACAAATGTCATGTAATACCCTAAAGGTTTTCTGCAGGTGTGTGCGTGTGCGTGCATGTGCGTGTGTGTCTGCACGCCCGTGTGCATGACAATACTTATGTTCACCTGAACCCCCTACTAATCTAACATTCAGAGGTGTGTGTACGTGCGTGTGTGTGTGTGTGTGTGTGTGTGTGTGTGTGTGTGTGTGTGTGTGTGTGTGTGTGTCAATGACCTCCTGGTGTAGCCAGATCTGTCTAGATGCTTCATGCTACAAACACACACTAATCCTAAATAATTAACACAGTCACACATAACACCCCCCTCCTCCCCACACACACACAGATCCTCCAGACGGTCTGGGAGATGGGCGCTGCGCACCAGACACTGCATTATGCCAAGCTAGTGCTGAATAACAGGAACAGGTGTGCTTACCTGAGGTCAAACCCTGCCCGCTGTGTACATACAGTACAGGACACAACCATATCAGTGTCACCACTCAACAACAAACTCTTGCTTTGCTTTTGCTTTAAAAGGTGCAACTTGTCCAAGGTTTTACTGTGCTACATACATACATGCATACATACATACATACATACATACATACATACATACAGCACACCAGACTAATTAAAGCATCAATATTTACTGTATTTTTAATCAGATAAATGCAGCTTTAATGAGCATAAGAGACTCAAACATTCAAAAGTTTGGATTTTTTAAATGGTAGTGCACAGGGCTTGACATTAACACCCGGATTAATAGATTTCAGCAGTGGCGTGTAATGCATTTTTTTCATTTGCAATCTTTTAAAAGGCATCTGAAATAAACTAAATGCAATGTAGTGCTGTCAAAAATATACTGAAATATCCGAACAGTTTCGAATACTCATTTTCTGCAGAAAGATACACGTTACCAGCTTTCTCGCTCTCTCACCTCTCAGACGAGTTGAAACCCGCCTCCCCTCACTCACTCATTTGTGTTTCATTTGCTCTGGATGAATATTGTTGATGTTACAGGGCTTGAATTGTGGCACCCAAAGTGTGAGCACATAAAGCCGCCTCTTGGTACTAAATTGAGTTAGTTTTTTTCCGCTGCTTATTGCATTTAAATGGTCAAATACACACAAAATAAATGTGAAAATGCTGGCCTTGGCAAGTATTCATGTAAACACAATCAGTTATGTTTTAAGTGAATGTAAAGTATATACTAATATACCTGCTGCCAAATTATGAGATATCATAATATTAAAAATATCTATATAGCATTTTTTTTCCCAAAATTGTGGTCAGTGAAAATACTGAGTGACTAGTAACTTTGGAAAACCATTAGTCATTGGTGAGCAAAAAAGTTAATGTCAAGCCCTGGTAGTGCATATAACAAATCAGTCAGTTGGACGGTTATTCAATCATTGAGACCTAATGGTAACAGAGCCAGAATTCACTACCTGCAGGCTAGACAGCTTATCTTACAACAGGAAATACATCATTTTCACAAGACAAACCAAAACCCAAGGCAACATCATCTCTGCAGAGGACGTTTGAAGAGATAGATTAAATTGACAAGTAGAATGATTTTGTTTGTCAGCGTGTCTATCGCGGTCAGGACACTCCTACATAACATCCAAGTGTTTTGACAGGCAATTGAAAGCATCAGCAACGAGACAGCAATGAGCGTTATGACTGTTTACTACTTGACAGAGATCCATGCATCTTTCATATGGAGGACTCTTTGTCTGGGCTCTGATATAATGTGGCATTTCATATACGCCATGTTTTGTTTTATGGATGTATACGCCTTTTGGTGCTATAGTGGAAAATTTCCAAAAAGGTCTAACAAACCTGTCTGAGGGCGTTTTGTAAAGGAGCGATCACACAGGTTGTCTGTGTGCTGAAATGAAAGGCCAGAGGCATGCAGGGACAGCGAGCGAACAACACAAAACAAGCTGGCAGACTGGCACCCTGCTGGGCACCAGGAGAGTGGGCATCCAGCCCAGCCATGCAGAGGAGCCATCAAACGAACAGCACAGACAATCTGAACCAGGCTCCACAGCCATGTTCGCCAACGCAGCCTGGTCTCCGCAGCGATGCCGGGAGCTTTCACCGTCAATAACGAGATTATTTAAAAGAACGCAGACATCGAAGGGGGAGGAACGACTTCTCGGTGAAAAAGCACATATTTCGGCTTTGGAAACATTTTGAGTCTGTTCTTGTGACAATGTATAATTACAGATTCAGCAATTATAATCACAGTTTGCCTGAGCCAAATATGACCAGGACTTATTTTGGACGCCACGGTTAAGGGTGGATGTGACCAAAAGAGATGACAGCTAAAGGTGTGGCAACCTAAACACGCACGTTGTGGTCTAAACATCAGCTCACCAAGCCCACAACCTTCAACAACCATGACCAGGATTATAAAAACCTTGCCAGACATGTTTTTTTGGTCTTTATTTCGTTTAAAAAGGTGCAAGAAGTGGAACAGTCTGCCTTAGGGCATACTTAGCTATAAAGGGAGTTTCTGAAAGATCTGTTGGAAGGGGGAAAAAAAAAGAGCCTTGCTTTCTAAAACATTCCTTCATGACCGCCACATGAACTTGCAGGAAGAGCTTCAGCAGTGAGAATCACACTACTGCATCTGAGAACATTAGAGTTCGAGTGGGACAGAGTTCACCGGTGACATTTCCAAAGAGCGGGTTCAGTGAGAGGAGAAAGAGAAAGGGAGAGATGGAGAGAGGGATGAAGGAAGGAAGAAAGTCGGTTCTTTATTCCTCAAAGCTGTGTTGTTGTTGTTAGCCCCACCCTTCGCCTTATTAAAACTTCATCCTTCATGGGTGGTCCTGTTTAACGCTAAGAAGAACAAAGTATGGATTTCTAACGAAGAACAGATCGTTTTGTGGTTTACTCGGGCTGTCGTGGCTAATGAGTCACTCCCTGAGGCTGGATCCTGCACCAGCTGCACGGCTGCTTTTAAAAGCTTCAAGCAGAACATGCAGTTGACATGCAGCAGGTTACAGGTTTGGGTCTTTGAAGGACAAAACAGGTTTGCGGACAAAAGAATCTATTCTACTGTAATGATCTATTGAATGTTCTATTCAAAGAATCCTGAAAAAATTAGAGCCTGACCGATATGGTTTTTTGAGGACCGATATTAGGGAGTAAAAAGAATTGAGGTACCGATATACCGGCCAATGTTCTTTATGTGTATATTATAGTACAGTACCAGCCAAAAGTTTGGACACACTTTCTCAATGATGTCCAAACTTTTGACTGGCACTGTATATCTAATTCAGTATGTACATACATTGTACATAACTACAACAGAACAAAAAACTGTTCTTTTCTGGTTTTTCATAGGTCGAAACTAGATTTTTAGGTAGGCTACAGAAATAGTAATCAAATGCAAAATATCACTGCAAAGTCTTCACTGTATAAATATAGATTAACCATTATTAAAGTTATTCAGTCAAGAGCAGCGAGTGTTTTTTTTTTTCTGTCTTTTGTTAGAAAACCTGTAAAAAAAAATATGGACATAGTGTCCGTGACGTCAACCATAGGATTCTGAAGAGCAGTTCTGAAGCGTAAAGTAGGGTCGAGCTGGCCGTTGCCATCTTGCATCTTGGCAGCGTGTCACTCCCGGATAACTGACAATGGGCAAAGAAGCGGGACGTGGCTGGAGCTGAGGTGACAACTAACAGACAGCAGACAAACGGCTATCCACCTGTCACTCAAAGTGGCCACGCCCTTAATTATGCAGAACTTTAAGGCTTTATATAATGTAAACACAATTTGTACCAGACTGTAAACATGTTTTTTCCTGCTGTAAAGTTGGGCATTTTAACATGGAGCTCAATGAGATTCTGCTCCCTTCTGGAGTCTGTTGGCCCTAGTGGCCAGTTGATGAATTGCAGTTTAAGTCACTTCCGTATTGGCTTCAACAGAAACTGGGGGAGGTTGCCACTTGGAGAAAACGCTTCCCTGCCACTGATGTTTCCATGTTTTCACTGTTATACGGTAGGGGGCGCTATTACACATCTCCTGAACGAGTGCAGAATCTCCTGAACACTGGAGAAGAAGAAGCAGAAATGCATGATCTCATATAAGAAGATGCATATGTAAAATAACGATCATCAACATTAAACGGCATATAAATCAAAACGGATATGTTGTTGAATGAAGTGTCGACCCGGGACTGTGAAGCTTTGAGGTGTTGATGGACTCGATCTGTTACTCCATCTGTGCTTTGATCACCAATATGAATCCAATCTGTATGTAAATTAGTCTTTGTTAAAAATGCGATTTTCTCAGCTTTTTCCTCAAAATTGTGCTTTTTTTTTTTTTGAAACGTATCCACATTCAAGTGTTGATAAAAAATTATGCATGAAGCTAGAATAAAACAGAGGCTCTGTTCTTTCTTTTGATATACTGCATGTTCAGATATTCATACAACAAGATTCTGTGAGCCATGAAACTTAAAGTCCCAGTGAACCGGAAGTAGCAAGTGAGATTTCTTCAGTGCTTTGACGTATTTCCAAGTGAAACAGAATATTGAATAGAGGGCAGGGTTTTACTTCAGCGCTCCTCCTCTCCATCTCTCGCTCGTAGCAGACTAACGGTCAGAGGGGAGTGGTTAAGCATTTTCAAAACTAAACCGTCAAACTGACATCATCTGAGAAGGAATGCCGTTTCCAGCCCGGAAGTAACTTTTCAGATTTTGATTAAAGATTACCGCAACAAAAACATTTTTTCTGTGTATTAACTTGCACGGATTAATTGTTCACCTTAAGACCTGTAATATGTGCTAACAAAGTAAATAGGGTCAATTTTGATTTCATGAGGACTTTAAACGCTGGCAGTGACTGGCAAATTTCATGTTTACTTTCACTTAAGACATAACCGACTATGTTTACGATGATACTCGCCAAGACCGGCATTTTGACTTAATTTTGTGTGAATATTCATGCGCTGTCAAATGCGTGGACATGCTTGGGCGCGTCATATACGCCGATGCCGATATCTGCGGCAGGCTCATATATTAGGGATAAATCGGTCAGGCTCTAGAAAAAAATATATCACAGTTTCCACAAAAATGTTAAGGTGCACAAATGTTTTCAACATTGACAATAAGAAATGTTTCTTGCACCAAATCAGCATATTAGAATGATTTTCTGAAGGGTATGTGACTGAAGACTGGAGCAATTCCTGAATTCTCAGGAATAAATGTAATTTACCATCACAAAATTATACGTTCAATATGAAATGTAGATAGATAACCATTAATTCTGAGATGAATAGTTCATGAGAAAGTTAAATTGTTGATGTGGGACCAGTTTTAGCAAAGTGCTATTCAAGAAATGGTGCACTTAAAGACTGCAATCTAGCACTATCCCTTTAAATAAGCGCTAGATGATAACTAAAGTAATGGACAATCTAAAACAACTGTTTACAATTCAATAATACTTAATAAATAATACACATCCAACACTAATATGGAATAATTACTGATATAGGTAGACACAGCATTAAAAATCTGATTACATCAGTCAAACCGATTATCAGCTAAAATTTGAGTTGAACTGAAGTAGAGGCTCTTCTTGTTCAACCAGGGCATTGTGCGTGGGCATCAGGATCATCCTGGGTAATGCCAAAAGCACTCAGACTGGCATGACGACACTGGCCTTTATCAATAATTCATAGTGGCACCTCGGGGCTGCTTAACCCGGCCCAGCTTTCAGTGTGCTGAGCTCACTGTGAAGCCATGACTGCGAGACAGGCTGCTTTTCCAATAGACAATCTGTTTGGCTCAATTTCTGAGGGCCATTTTGTTCAATACATTACTTTTCCTTCAGAGCTGCACCTTTTGGGATGTTTTAAGGTGCATTTAGATGTCTGAAGTATTCAAAATGCTTCAAGATTCAAAGGATAATTCAAAACTGTATGTTCATATTTAGCAGAAACACATTCTGTACCATATGTGAAGAGTCTCTGTGAGAGGCAGGGAAACTACTGAAAGGCCTTTTCTACCTACTGTGTGGGAATTCCCCAGGACTAAATTCATAATTTATGATCCAGACAGAATATGAACTTTTCACTCCAAGAACAGAGAAAGAGTCTGTGTTTTACAGAACCATCACTGGCAGGCCAGCCAGAGCAGCACACTGCACAAAGCAAACACCAGAACACAAAACAGAGATCAGATCTAGACAGACAGCAATGCTTCAGACAGACAGACGGAGAGAAACACTAATTATATTACACAATGCATCAACCAAATCTTAATTTAATATCAAATTCTAGATCCAAACATGCTTTTGTAGCCAAGACCTTCCAGTTTAAGGGGTTTCACTGGTAAACAAGTATAATATGTACTAGTAAACATGACTAAGGTTCAAAATTTTGGGATTAGTAAGATTTTCTCTAAGAAAGTCTCTTTCAATTTAAAATGACTTTTTTATTTTAATATATTCTAAAATGTAATTAATTCCTATGATGGCAAAGCTGAAATTTCAGCATCATTACTTCAGTCTTCAGTGTCACATGATCCTTCAGAAATGATTTTAATACGCTGAATCGCTGCTCAAGAAACACTTCTCATTATTATCAATGTTGAAAACAGGTGTGCTGCTTAATATTTTTGTGGTAACTCAGATATACAATATACAATTCAAATCATCCTTTCTGAATATTGCTTTCTTTAAAAAAGAGCCCAAACTTTTGAACAGTAGTATCTATTAATTTACTATGATTTTACACAAGTAGCAATGACTTCAATAACTGGCCAAAATCTGTAGTTAATATAATCAAATTTTGAAAATTTTAACAAAGAATAACAAAGTAACAAAGTGTAACCACTAAATAAATTTCAATATTTTTCTTACAATGAGTTCAAGATGACAATTTGTATTGCTAATACATAGTACTGTCATAGTTCATATGAAATGAGATTGGCAACACCAGACAAATGGAACTTAACTATTCAATTACCAAGAAATATACGCCATAAATAAGCTGTCAGTATAAACAAATGTCTCCATCTATCCATAAATGTTTGCTCGCAAGTTGTCGCAACCCCTAGACAGTCTACTCGCGGGCTCTTTGTTTATACAGTCCGGAAGGCAGGAGACATTTGCCCCAGACTCAAGTTAAAACACTGTCTGCTGGGTTTACGAACCAGACGCATTCAGAGACAGATTGCAGAGACGGCAGAGAGCCGAGATCAGACATTTACGGAAACGTAACGTGCATGAAACAGCTGATAAGAGCTGACAGCCAGACAAGACTGCAGGCGAAATTACATAAAACACACTCAAAGTTAAACTGCAAGCTCTAGCTTGAGTCACATGTACAGACAAATGCAAAGAAGTCTGACATAATTAGCAATGAAGGGAAAAAGTAAAACACTCACAAATCTCCATTCCCTGGAGTTGGGATCCGCATGTGATGTTCGAGCCATCCGGTGCGGTGAGGTTTCGCATGGAGTACGCGGGAGACTTCAACCGGTGCACGAGCCAGCCGGTGTGTGCACGTCCAACAGCTCGTGCTGAGACTGAAAGCCCTCGGCAACAGCCTTGACATGCTGTTTTTTTTTCACTACATGCTCTCGGGTAACCGCTTCACTTCGCTCTGACTTACTAAACTGAACTCATCCGCTCTCTATCTCTTTCTCTCTGACCCCTCCGGTTGAACACAAAAATCAGAGTGTTTGTGAGATCAAGCCGACGGAGCTCCTCTCCACCCCCTCCTGCACACCCCCACACTCTACTCGCACACACGGCTGGTCTATCGGTGACCGGCTGGGGGATGTGGTCGAGCACAGTGCTCGGGTGTCTAGTGTTACACCTCCCCATTAATGCCAGACACAAGCAGTCAAGGCAAGCATTGTAGGGGGCTGACCTTGGGGTGACCCCGCTGTCTGGCGACACAGAGCACATGTGTCCAGAACTACAGCCCCCCTTCGTCCAACTACAGGCCCGACAGTCTGTCTATAAATAACCTGGCAGCTATATGGGCTTTTATTATGGGGCAAGGCAATACACCCGAATCCACACTGGGTTAAAAAGGTAGACATGCTAAATAGTCCGTAATATATTATATACACACAGATACACGCAACATAAAATAAATAGATAACATGAAATGAATAGAAAAGTAAATAAATATTTAGTATTTTAAATATTAGAATATTTAATAGGACAACTAAATTGTTATATTTAAAGCACTTCATTATATCAGTAAAGTATAAATATCACAGCCAGGCAGATAAACAGAAAAATCTTTGGAAGAAAAAAAAAAACTAAAAAAGAAAATATTTCAGCAAAAAATATATCACTTTTTTGTCAAAATGAAATTTTATCTTTTAAAATCTCAACCCTAGTTAGCAACTCAGCCCTCAGGGGTCCTCAGGGGAATAAAATGACATTTATCTGTCTGAGGTCTAGCCTGGAAGTCGAGTCGATCCCGACACACGTATGCAGACAGACACATCCTCCCCCCAACCCCCGTTAAAGTAGACATGGGGGACAGACAAAGTGGGGGGTTTAGGGGTCAAGTCTGAATTTGAATGGCTGTCTGAGGAGGAAGTCTCTGGGGCAATGAGGTGGATTCTCTCAGCATGCTAATGCTACCAGGGCTGGTTCTGAGGTAAGAGAGACCTGCCACCACGTAAACTACCAGACAATTGAATTTCTACATCATTAAACAATCCAAATAAAGAACATTTAACTGAAAAAAAAAAAAAAAAAAAAAGATGAGATTAAATTAATTTCAATCAGAAAAAAATGTAAATAAACTATATGGGTTTTTGTTGCTGTCTGATAAACAGCGCCACCTAGTGTCTCCCTTATCCATTTAAAAATGTCTTTATATGGCAGGGGTATTCAACATTTTCAGGTAAATGACTTCTTGATGGATAGAGAGATAGATACATTTTAAAATATATATAATGAGCGAGTACATTATGAATCCATTTTCTTATCCTGAATCACAATGGTATGCCTATAATAAGTGTTTATATTCTGACTATTTTAGACCGGGTAGGACAACAACCGCTGTGGCGTATCCCAGTACCTTACTCATCCCATACATAAACAGGGGCAAGTAGCTCCGTTTAAAAAGTTTAGCTGCAAGACGCATGCAGTTTTGTTTATTAACCTCTAGAGTGCCAAAAAAGTTACATAGTGTACCTTTAATGTATTTACTACATACTACGATGCTTACATTGCACATCCATTAAAACAGTCACTGTTGAATCACAGTACACAGCCAAACAAACACACAATTTTCATTTTACTTAATACATTTTAATTTGGGCTTGACTGTGAAGCATTTAGCTAAACTTTAGCATCTTAAAATGTAGCTATTTAGCTATTAATTATGCTATTTTTTAAAATGTAATGTATATTCATTCTCTCCCACAAAAATTTGTTTGATATTCTGCAGTACCTCTGCAGTATCACCACAGACCCCCTAGGGGTCATAGGCCACCTGTTGAAGTCCCCTGCTCTATGTTTTCAACCACAAAATAAACATCACTAAAATTAGTTTAACATAAACAGCCCAAAAAAAAAAAAAAAAAAAAAGATAGAGACACAAACACAATGCTGACCGATGACTAGCTAGCAAAAATCCTAATTCTGCTCGGTTTACCTCAAAAAGCCTGATAGTTTACCCCATAACAAAAGGACACATTACAAGATCATACAAGATGTCCAACAAATAGCTGATGACTGGATCCTCAAAATACCAGTGCTGTTTTACAGATTACTGCAAGAACTAAATTACATGGTGAGCTTCACATGATGACAGGTTTCTTTTTCTTTTTTTTCCATAAACCATCCCATGTCTATGCGGCAGTTATAAAATTGTGCAATCCATTCTGTCAACAGAGGGAAAGTCCTGAGAAACAGCAAGATGCAGACATGTGAAAACATTCCAGTTATAACCTGTAATATAACTGCAAGAATAAAAATGGCAGCCATTGCTGAGACACTTCCATCTGCAACCTGCGTTCTGTGATATTCACACAAATCCCTGCAGGACGTGGTGTGTGAGACAGGAGGAAGGGGAAATTGTCTGCTTGTGCGAGTGAGTTTATGACTGGGGATTGCTATCTACAAAGCCAAGATGGGCCGCCTGCAGATGTGATGCACTGCAGTGTGTGTGTGTGTGTGTGTGTGTGTGTGTGTGTGTGTGTGTAATCATCAGGTATTGAGTTTTTTTTCACCTCTCTCCTGCAGCCTGCTGAGCATCGTAATGGGTCGTCTGCCCAGGAGTGAGGTAATGTCTAGGTTTAATGCCAGCCTCCTGCACTGGCGCACACTCACAGGGGCACAACAGGAAGAACAGCAGGCACCGCAACTCCCAAAATGGCTGCTGTTGTGACTCTTAATGATGCTGACAACATAATTAGCATTTTGCTAACGAGCCACATGGCAGTGCTTCCTTCCCTGGACGCTGCCATACGGCCTCGCGGACAACACCTGCGTGCTCTCGGACCCCCTTTATGACACATCATCTCCTCGGTAATGCAGACACAGCGACTGCTAACAGTCATCAAAGTGGAAGATCTCGCTGACAAATAACCGTGTGTTTCTCGAAGTGGGCCACTACCCAGCAGGCTGTCAGGTCCGACTCCCAGTCGTTGCAAAATACTATAAAAACCCTCATTAAATAATAACAGCACTCCATATGTCTATGTCTCCATGTGTTTACAAACAGGAGAAACTAACCTGGGGTTTGATGTGCCGTTGTTTTACAAGTAAAAGAATTTTACAAGTAAAAGAATAATAAAAAATAATAATAATACAAAAACCCACCACATCCAAACAACACTATAAATGTAATGAAGGCCTGTTTTCTCACAAGAGAAATTCAGGTTGCTGATGAAGCTTGTGTAGCTTAAAATATTTAAAGGGATAGTTCTCATCCCAAAAATGAAAATTGTGTCATCATTTACTCATTTATCATGTCTTTCAGAACCCATGCGACTTTCTTTTTGCATCTGTGGAGTAGGAAAGGACATATTTATAGAAAACTGTCTGAGCTACTCATTCCTATACAATAAAAGTGAATGGTGACCATCCCAGTAGAGCAAAATATTTTCGGTGAATATCGGCTTAAATTTCCCAAACTGAACATAAAAAGATTCAACAACTGGGACATACTTTATATATTATATTAATTAGATTATATTTCTCCTTCGTTTACAACAACCAGTTTATAAGTGCTTCTCATTACACGTTTGAGAAGATAGTTGACACTTTCCAAAATGCGATCCAAATTTGAGATAATGAGAAGTGAGCCACGGAAAACACCGGATGAGCTGCTTGCGTGTAAAAGAAAACAGTGCTGCTCTTCCCTATAAACACACAGCGCATATATTTAATTAAATCGCACCCTTTGCGATTTGATAATCACACCTACTGTGCGTTCACACCAGACGCAACATTTTGAGCTTCACTCACGCATGAAATTTGCTTCAGTCGCACGTGAAATTCACTTCACAACAGACGCGGAAAAAAAAGACAAAAGACTGCTTCTGCTCAAGTCTTGTTACAAAATGGCTGACATGGATTTTGTTGAGAGGGTAGCTGCGCTTTATTTGCTGTGGAAGGCTGAAAAACGGTGTAGACAAAAGCGCCGTGTCTGGGTCCATCAGATCCTTCAGAGGTGCACCCAGCTTGGCGAGTTTCACCAACTCCTCCAGGAGCTGCGCCGGGATGACGGCCGCTTTCAGCGGTACTGCCGACCGATTATTCCTGCTTCTATAAATTTACGAAGACGTATCGTACAGCTCTGAATATCCACATACAGCAACAATGATTTTGTCCCCCATTGTTGTTCGGATTTCTGCCTACGCTCGTAATCACATCACTACTAGAGCAAGCTCCTGATTGGTTAACGTGGCGTGTATATCAATCAAAGTTCAGATTTTTCAATTAGTGCAATTCACATGCGTTAAACACCCGAAATGCTCAATTCCGCCGCCTCATTCACGTGACTTGCGCCGCAAAATGTCTATTCCAAGTGGCAACCTCCCCTAGTTTCTCTTGAAGCCAATACGGAAGTGACTTAAACTGCAATTCATCGACTGGTCGCTAAAGACAGGGTCCAAAAGGGAGCAGAATCTCATTGATGTTAACTCATGTTAAAATGCCCAACTTTACAGCAGAAAAAAACATGTTTACAGCCTTGAACAAATTGTGGATTTGGTCTATACAGCTAATTTTGCCCTTCATGACAACTGTGAGGGGGGTGATTTTTTCATAATTCATTCGTTTACATTATATAAAGCTTTACAGTTTTGCATAATTAGGGGCGTGGCCACTTGAGTGACAGGTAGATAGCCGTTTGTCTGTTGTCTGTTAATCATCACGTCATCTCAGCTCCACTCACATCCCGCATCTTTGCCCATTTTCTGTTATCCGGGAGTGATGCGCAATGATGCGTTTGCCTTGCCAGCTCGACCCTACTTTAACGCTTCAAAACTGCTCTTCAGAATCCTATGGGTGAAGTCACGGACACTACGTCCATATTATTTTACAGTCTATGGTCTATTCGCGTCTTTGCATTGACTTAACATGTAAATAACTCGCACTTAACGCTTTATTCACATCTGATGTGAACGCACCACTAGGGCTGTCAAATTATTAAATCACATCCAAAATAAAAGTTTGTGTTTACATAACATATGTGTGTGTACTGTGTATAAAGGATTATTAGGAACACCATACTAATACTGTGTTTGACCCCCTTTCGCCTTCAGAACTGCCTTAATTCTACGTAGCATTGATTCAACAAGGTTCTGAAAGCATTCTTTAGAAATGTTGGCCCATATTGATAGGATAGCATCTTACAGTTGATGGAGATTTGTGGGATGCACATCCAGGGCACAAAGCTCCCGTTCCACCACATCCCAAAGATGCTCTATTGGGTTGAGATCTGGTGACTATGGGGGCCATTTTAGTACAGTGAACTCATTGTCATGTTCAAGAAACCAATTGAAATGATTCGAGCTTTGTGACATGGTGCATTATCCTGCTGGAAGTAGCCATCAGAGAATCACATGGTGGTCATAAAGGGATGGACATGGTCAGAAACAATGCTCAGGTAGGCTGTGGCATTTAAACGATGCCCAATTGGCACTAAGGGGCCTAAAGTGTGCCAAGAAAACATCCCCCACACCATTACACCACCACCACCACCAGCCTGCACAGTGGTAACAAGGCATGATGGATCCATGTTCTCATTCTGTTTATGCCAAATTCTGACTCTACCATCTGAATGTCTCAGAAATTGAGACTCATCAGACCAGGCAACATTTTTCCAGTCTTCAACTGTCCTATTTTGGTGAGCTCGTGCAAATTGTAGCCTCTTTTTCCTATTTGTAGTGGAGATGAGTGGTACCCGGTGGGGTCTTCGCTGTTGTAGCCCATCCGCCTCAAGGTTGTGCGTGTTGTGGCTTCACAAATGCTTTGCTGCATACCTCTGTTGTAACGAGTGGTTATTTCAGTTAAAGTTGCTCTTCTATCAGCTTGAATCAGTCGGCCCATTCTCCTCTGACCTCTAGCATCAACAAGGCATTTCCGCCCACAGGACTGCCGCATACTGGATGTTTTTCCCTTTTCACACCATTCTTTGTAAACCCTAGAAATGGTTGGGCGTGAAAATCCCAGTAACTGAGCAGATTGTGAAATACTCAGACCGGCCCGTCTGGCACCAACAACCATGCCACGCTCAAAATTACTTAAATCACCTTTCTTTCCCATTCTGACATTCAGTTTGGAGTCCAGGAGATTGTCTTGACCAGGACCACACCCCTAAATGCATTGAAGCAACTGCCATGTGATTGGTTGATTAGATAATTGCATTAATGAGAAATTGAACAGGTGTTCCTAATAATCCTTTAGGTGTGTGTGTATTATATATATATATCAGAAACAATGTGATGTATATATATATATATATATATATATATATATATATATTTATATATATATATATTTATATATATATATATATATATATATATATATATATATATATATATATATATATATATATATATATATATATATATATATATATATATATTCCAATTTAACAGACAACGTGAAAAAAAAAAATGTGCCAGAAACACATATTGTAGGGTTAGTTCAACCAAAGATGAAAATTCTCTCATCAATTACTCTTGTCTTTCCAAACCCATAAGACTTTTGTTCATTTTCAAACACAAAATTAATATATATTTAATATATAGCCTCTAATCCACCACTTAATGGGGTCAAACTCAAAAATAATAATATCATCACTTTTCCTCATAAGAATATACACAGAATAGAGTAAAACTATGATTATAAAAACACAAAGTCTTCATTTTATATCTTTCAGGGCACAGAGTGTGTTTCTAACTCAAAGCCGAAACTATCACCTCCACATCTTTTCCAATCCCAAAAGAGTTTAAAACCTCCCCATTTAAAAGAAGTGATGTTTACATCAGGGCCCTCATATTTTCACTCCACTCCCCTGTGTCACATGTTCAAACTCCAACCAATCATCACCCACAGATTCCCAAAAAACAAAATACAAGACTGAGACAGCAGACACACCTCCTGCACGTAGGTCACCAGAGAGAGAAAGTGGCACATCTGATTCAAGCTCAGCTGACCCAAAACTTCAAAGCTCTGACCCAGAAAAACAGAAACTATAACATGCACATTCACTGCTTCTCTCATAAAAAAACTACTAAATTAAAGCTTTCCTAATTAAAAGATGACTCCGTAAATGGTCAATCTGTTATGAACAATAAATGCGTTTAAACAGATTTTTGTGAAGTGATACCCTTTGCAAAAGCTGCTGCTACAATGCTAGGGCGATGTGGGTTGTTGCTATACAGTTGCTAAGGTTTTCGGCATTGCTAGGTAGTGCTTGTAAAAAAAATATATATATAATAATTTTCTGAATTCTTAAAATCCCCTTTTATAACAAAGAGTAAGCAATCTAGTCCAATTCAACAAATTACAATTTTGAATTTTAAAAGTTTGGGGTCAGTCAAGTCTCTTATGCTCACCAAGGCTGCATTTATTTGATCACAAATACAGTAAAACAGTAATATTGTTATAATTTAAAATAACACAGTTCTCTTTGAATAAGATTTTAAAATGCAATTTATTCCTGTGAATTTTCAGCATCATTACTCCAGTCTTCAGTGTTACATGATCCTTCAGAAATAATCAGTCACTTCTGATCAATTTAATACACATTTGCTAACTAAAAGTATTAATTTCGTAGTGCCTCAAACTTTTGAACAGTTGTATATAGGTCCCTTGTATAATTTACAGCAACAGCTGAGAAAAAAGTAAAATGGTCATTGTAACAAATGTATACTCAAAAGAATGAGAACTGAATAAAATTTAACTGGAGTCAAATTAAATCCCTGTGTGAATCGGAAATAAAATCAATACTCAGCCCTAGTGTTGGATGGCCTGGTGTTAATAATTTTTGCTCTTATGAAACTGTGAAGCACACAAGGTAGTTAAAATACAGAGTATTATAGTTGTACAGAGTACAACTGTAATTCATACATGTACATACATACACACACGACTGGGAAAAAGACAGAAAACAAGATTTTTGCAACTCACTTTTCTGCCGTGATGTTTTTAACAAACAAAGAACCATCAAAAAAAAAAAAAAAAAAAAAAAAAAAAAAAAAAAAAAACAGCACCACCTCAGCAGGAAACATTCTTCTCATGTTTCATTCTCTCTCCCTCATACACATACACATTAAGAATTCATTTATTCCATTCATGCATCTTCAAGCAACAATGCAACCTGACATCCTGCAATCAGAGAGTGAATGAGTTTAGGGTCTGAATTTCATCCATACAGCCATGACTGATATGACATAAAAACACATTACGAGGCATTATGGGTAAACTGGAAATGAGCTAATAGGATGTCTCAGTATGAAAGTCTTTATTCACTGAGGGGAGAGAGAAGATATTTGTGAGAAATGAACACCTCAGGGGAACAAAAACACAACGGGTTGGAAGAAGGAATGCAGAAAGAATGAGAAAGAATTCTCATTTGCATTCCAACTCATTTAAAATGGTTTATAAATGGGCAAACATTTTGGGTGCGGAGGGCACATGATAAAAAAAAAACAACATACCAGAGAGTTTTCATATCATTTTTTTTTTTGTTGACTGGAGCTATTTAGGTTCAGCAGCAAACTGCTATAAAGGCATTGAAAACATTCATACTGTATAAGCCTTGGACTTAAGAAAAGCACTTATAGTAGGCTATACAATGCTATCAGATACACACACACGTTTGTTTCACTTTATTAGTGAGGACATTGCATAGAATTTCACTGATTTTATATCACATTAATGATATTTTCTATCGCTTAACCCATCCCCTACCTCTAAACCTACCCATCACAGAAACGTGTAAAACACTAGATTTAAATAGAATCATGTTTCGGTCCATTTATAAGCACGTAAAATTTCCTCACTAGTCGACTGTCATGATATTTCACTATATAAAAGGCAGGACATTTGGCCCTCACAAGTATAGCTAAACCTATACACACACACACACACACACACACACAACCGATAAAACATTTGGGGTCAAGCTTTGCCATCACAGGAATGGTAATGAATAGTGTATATACACACTATATCCAGAAAAAAAACAAAAAACACATGGCGTTACTATGGTATTTTTGGTATCAGTATTGCTTTTAGTACTATCAAACTATGCTATTTCTCTCTAGATTGGGTAAACCCAGCCCGATCTGCCGGCGATTTGATTTCGCCCTGCAGATCAGGCTGGAAACCTGTACATTGTTTTATCCTGCTTCTGTTACAAATTTGCGGGAACCAATCACAAATGGCTTATCCACCTGGCGCGCTATTGGCGGGTTTAACAAAATGACGGCTAGAGAAGCGATGGATTGTTGGTCTGATTGGTTGAAGGACTATCCAATTGCGTACAGAGTCATTTGAACTATGTTCGTTGATCGCCTCTTGCAGTAGAAAATACAGAGCAGACTCCCCAGACCTGGAGATCTGGTGATAGTCAGACAAATTTCTCTCTAAACTTTCAATAAGTGTGCTACCATCCATTTGAACTCGGTCTACATCATCAACATCTGCACTGATTGGCTAGGGTGAAGGCCAATTCATCCATTAAGATTTAGATCCTTGATGTCACTTCAGGCTTCTTCAGTGGATTAATGTTCATAAAATATGTCTATGGTTTATTGTAGAGCTATATGTACAGACAACATTTATTTCAACTTGAGAAACGTGGCATATAAAATGTAAAAATTAGATGCACATATGCGATTGTAATACAAGGTTTACACCATGGTTGCACATGGAAGTTAATTCACCATATGGGAGTTGTTTGATACCTTGGTTATATACGCAAATCTACTGGTTTGTGGGTCAATTTGCTCTTTATTAAAGCAGAGGAGATTGTGATGATCAAGACCCACAAAGAATTATAATTTGTGTCAAATCCGATCCAGCGATAATAATGGATCTACAGGAGCCCGAAACCCCTCCAATCTTTTGGAAATGGGGTACTTTAACCCAATACATGAAACTTTTTTTTGTCATTTAAACTTACATTTTGAATCAAGTGCTAATATAAAACTTAAGATGGAAGTCTTTCCATCGAGTATTTGTTTGTAAACAGTAATCTAATCTATACAGGTCTTAATTCCAATTCAGACATTAAGTACAAACAATCCACCCAGTAAAAAGCTTCTTTCTTTTTCTGTCCCCCTTCGTTTTCTTGCGTCCCTCATTGTTTTTTGCTTTGGTCTTTGAGCCAAACCTGATTGAATTCCTGAGCAACTTGCCATTTAAGATGTCTCCATTTATTGCTCTGCCTCTTTTTCTCTTCTTGTTTTTTTTAATCCCCGTCTATCGCTCTTAGAGGGGAGCGAAAGAAAGCGAGGGAGGAGAGCTGTCAGTTTCCCATCTTTAATGGCCCCAGCTGCATCATTACTCTCTCAACACACTCACACACAGGGCCAAACGTACTTAGGTAACAGATGAAGAAAACGAGCGAGGGACGAAGGCCACCGAGAGACACAGAGGGATTCCATCATACTGGGAGGTTTGCGGCACAAAATGACTGAATGAATGCACTGAGTAAATGAGTGAACACAGAAGAATAGTGCCCGATAGACCTCCAGCTCAGCCACGATAAACAATCCCAGAATCCACTGTGAGCCTGCGTGAGGTGACACTGTCTGAAACCCATCAGTACTGATGGTGTTGACAGCCAACGAATACAGAACCGCACGGCCCTCGCCCTGAAAAACAGCCCGGCTAATGCAGCGACGTGTGTGGGATGTGGATCAAAGGAGCTGGGGAAAAGCATGAGCAAGTGAGCGGAGGAAAGAAAAGAGGAAGGAGAGAATGCAGGAATCGGAGATTTCTCTTTTCGGACTGACAGTATTCAATTCATCGGAAAGCTTTAGAAAGAAAAAAAAAAAAAAAAAAAAAAAAAAAAAGAACAATTTGCAACCAAAACCAAAATCACAACAGTTGCTATTGAGTGCACGACGAATTTAGCGCACAGGTGCCCGGCCTGTTGGTTCGTTAAAGTGCAAATTTGAGAAACATCTTCAGAGGTAAATTGCTTTTCCTTATCCCGGATATTGTGAAAAGTCAAATAACGCAAATCAAAGTGGTTGCAAACAAAGCGAAGCGCTCTTCAAACTGGTTCCAAGACATCAAATACCAAACAAGTGTCTCATTCACACCGTCATTATCATCTGTCATTAAAACCCTGATTAAGACCCTCCGAACTTCATTCAGGTCTCCTTTACAGTCGGACATTCCTGTAAGCCAAACAATTCCATCATCCGGCACTTCCCTCTCGCTCGCTCTCTCTCTTCAAGAAGTTCAAACGCTTCATCTGGGACTTGCCCTCCCTCCAAGCGACACAGATTGCATACAGAAGACATGACGTCGGTTTGGTAATGAGCCCCTTAGCATGAAAATGCAGCCCGCTGCGGTCGGCCCAGATTAGCATGAGAGATGATGGAGATTAGTGATGGAAATCCTAAACTCAAACAAACTGATTGTTGAGCTCTTCACATCAGACAAGGCCCGAAACGTGACCTTGCCGACCTCTGACCCCCATCAACCTGTTTTAAAACCGCAGAGGAGAAACGTGAGGAGAAAGTGAGTAAGAGAGAGCCCTATAGACACTCGTCCCCTGACAGACATCAAAGTGGGACGTGTTGGTCCAGTGCGAGCAGGACAGCGTCTGTGAATGTCCAGTGCCTGACAACTTCAACCAGCTTGTCTGCAGCTCTTGAGAAACCCTTCTCGCACACACACACACTCTGGAGAGGAGAGCCATTAACAAACACGCAAACTGTTGAAGAGGCTGATTTGCATACTCTTCAAGGGTGCCGCTACCGTGCTGCCTTCAAAGAGGACAGAGAGTACCCCGAGCTTTTATGCAGAGTGAATAAACGTTTGTAGTTTTACGTCTGAGAAAGTTTGTTGTTGGTTTTACAGTAAAGTTCTGCCAGCCAGTAAAGTTGTGTGCTGGGATTTGATGCCAGGAAAAGGCAAATGCGATGGGTTTTGTGGTAACTTTGCTCATCGCAGTAAAAGCTAGAGTGTATGTAAGGTAAGACGATCCTCAGTGTGGTTTCCTCTGTGAAGTTAAGGTGTAGAAGGTTTAACCCATAAAGACTGAGGCAACCACCTTGTTCTTAAATGTTTAATAACTTTTGAAACTCTGATCCAATCTGTACACTTAAAAAAAAAAAAAAAGTCTTGTAAAGAGGAGATTACCGTCTTTTCTGTGGTATCACGTTTGTCTCAGTCGTACATTCAGAGGCTCCGCAGTGAACGTGATTGTGTCGTCAAGATTTGATCAGCAATGATTCGTCAAAGAAACCCAATGCGGTTTGTTCCTCACGATTGTTGATGCTTAGTCCCACCCCTGTGCCCAGATTGGTTGAAACTATCATCTAATCAACCAATATACATAGGTTTTGGTCTTTTGAACCACCAATTAGCATGTCTCTTTGGATATTTGAAAGTGAAATAGATGCGTGCATGAAAACAAACACAAAATAAAAGATTTGCATGGAAGCATTCTCTGACAAAGCATGACACAAATCAAAACGTATAAAACAGTGGTACACTACATTCGGATGAGGCATTAAAATGTATGTTTTCAAATTAATCGAATGTCATTTTTGCTTCAGTGTTCTGTTATTATATGACAATGTTTCTATTTATCAAAACAGAGAATGCAAAAGAAGTGCTGCACGGGGTGTGAATGTTGTAATCTCGGTGCTCTTTGGATGCAAGGAATGGTTCCAATCAAAAATAAAGAATTTCCAAGGCACTCAAATTCACTAAAAAGCTCCTATAATAATGTTGTAATAAATGGCTATAATTTGCTTAGGGATTGTTAGATGTAGACAAATTAATCTGGAAATCTAGAACATCCAAGTATAACTTTCTAAAGGAAAAAATCCAAACTTCAGGAGGTTCTGTTTGAGTTCACAGTAAAAAAACAAAACAAAAAAAAACACCAAACTTTTGCAGGAGTTTTTCTCTGTCGTTTCTCACTCATAAAATGCTTGATCTGTGGCCTGCACAACGCATCTCTTTAATATCTACTGAAATAAATATTTTTAAATAAATATTAATATTGTTTTTTTTTTTAAGGGGTGTTACTTAAAGGCATAGCAGAAAAAACAGACTGTTTAAACGGGAGGAAAGTGGACATGAAACTTTATGCCACAAAAATGGCTAACCTTAGTGGACCTTCCAGAGACAGAAAAAAAACGAATGATAAATTCTTGGACAGCATGTTTTACCCCTGATAATTGTGCAATCTAACTCCCACACGCACACCTGATGCCAATAAATGCAAACCACTAATCCCTGCAAAGCTTTTCATCATACTCTTCGATAAACACCCTCTCTTACTCCCTCCTTTTCTGCAGAGGCTGTCTGACGGTCCTGACCACAACCTTTCAATGTGTGGAGAGCGAGAGAGAGAGAGAGAGAGAGAGAGAGAGAGAAATATTTTGTGCAGAGTGTCTAGACTATATTCATGATCAATCTGTCTGGCCCTGCTGTAGACAGAGAGATGGCAAACTCGATTAGACTCTAAACATTTCCTCAGATTCTGTCTCGCTCTAAGCATATATCGTCTTCACTAACGTCTATCAGCATCATTCCTCTCTCCCTCTTGCAGTATATGGCGGCTGTTTGTCTGCTGGGGAAATGAGCATTACCGCTCTAACAGCTCTGACTGAAGACACCCCTCAGAGCAGAGCAGAGCGAACACGGGGGAGCATGACACGGCAAGAACAGATGACTGATTTCAACGCAGCCAGGAAAGATAAACGCAGACGGAGCTACGTGTTTTTTTCTGGATTTTTTTTTTGTCTGCTCTGGTTTCCTCAAACTTGGAGACACAAAAGAGCTACGGTAGATCAAAGCTGACTGCCTGCCACAGTCTCACAAAAGGGGCCGGACGAAATAGTGAATATTCACCATGATTTTGCTCAAAATGTTGTCACACTTTTGCTTAATTACAGAGCAAATATATGGGTCAATAAATGAGAGTCCACAAGAAAATAAAAGGAAAAATCTTGTTTAAAACACACATGCAAAGTTTTAGGAAATATACTCTGTTTGCATTTATGTTTTTTCTTATGATTTTGAAAACCTTTTACCATTTAAATTGAATGACTCTAAAAATATTACGTGGCATAACCATCAGGCAAAATCTATAGGAATTTAGGTTGTTACATCATTTAAGGTAAAAGTTTTTTTTTTAAACAACAGAACCTGAACTAGCATTGCCTTATAAAAAAAGTCAAATAACAGTTTATTTTCTAAAGATTTGATTTATAAAAAAATATTATGTGTCAATCTTTAATCAGGGCAGTTTTATCACCCTGACATTTTTTACTTTATGCCCCTCCCAAAAATATTAAAACACAATTTAATTCAGAAATTAAAAATATGGTCATCATAGAGAGGGGGAGTTCAAGTTGTTGTATGCATGAATTGTATTTTCAATGTAAAAATAGGCAAAAAAGCCAAAACAAATGTCATGTCATTGACAAAAATAAATATAGAGGAAAATGTCAAATATAAATCAAAAAGACATATTATAGGATATGCATATTAAGGATATGCTATGACCAAATCATATGATGTGCGCGCGCACACGCACACACACACACACACACACACACACACACACACACACACACACACACACACACACACACACACAGTATGAAGAGACACCACTTAACACTCGTCTCACACTCACACCCTGCAGGTGGCTTGGATACATATGCCTCAGGAATTCAGATGAGAAGTACGAAAACATCCTGCTGACCTCATCAGAAGCAGAACACAGGCAGTTCTGAGTCGAGAGCAAGAATGTTAGAGAGATGGACTCACAACTGAAGATGGCAGATGCAGGATGCTGGGTGGAGATGGGGCAGTGCTCCTCATCACTGTTGTCTCCACAGTGGTTGAGCTGATCACAGACCTGCGAGCCCAGGTTCAGACATCTGCCGTTAGCGCACAGGAATCTGCACTCTATGGATGAAAATAAAAAAATAAAAATCCAAACAAAAAAAAACTGCAGTGACTCGACTTTAAATAGGTTAAATCAATAACAATTAGAGTCAGGCTCTGTTTTCACACCTGCTGCATCAGGGTTTGACAAATTTCCAACCTTGTGAAATAAAAGGAAAAAAATCCCTAGAAAATGATTTGAGCCAAATACATTTTAAATGCAGCTCCCAAAATACACTACACTACTGTTCGATAGTTTGGGGTCAGTATCTTTAAAAATTAATTAACACTTTTATTCAGCAAGGGTACATAAACTGATCAAAAGTGACATCTATGCTGACAAAAATGTATCAGTTTCCACCAAAATATTATGCAGCACAACAGTTTTAAACATTAATAATAAGAAATGTTCATGTGACAGTGAAGACCAGATTTATGGCTACTGAAAATTCAGGTTTGCCATCACAAGAATAAATTACATTTAAAATATATTAAAAGAGAAAACAGTGATTAACAGTTATGGTAATAATAGTGTACAATATTACAGTTTTCAGTACTCTTAAAATAAATCTCACAGACCCCAAACTTTTGAAATGGTCCTACATATGTATAAGATGAATCTTCCGCAGATCAAAACTTGTGTCATCTACAGAACTGCTCCTTGAAAATACATTTTCCCCATGTAACTAAATGTCAAAGCTGCTCTTTTCAACACAACAAAAATGCATGATCGATTGCTAGTTGTCAAGTTCAGCTGCAATTTTTGTGCTTTAAACCTGGGTCCCCATCCTGACCATTTACCCTTCAAGATTTCATAATGTGTTACTGTAGATTGATGAAATTTGATGTTTTGTCAGATGAACGACTGACAGCAGTGTACACAATGGTACAACATATTCAATAGACTGTATAGAATTCCTCACAGCCTTATTTCTGTTTGCATCATATAAAATATGACATTTAATTTGACTAATTCTAAAGTTTCAAGCTAATCAATAAATGAGAGAGCTGAACTCAGTGTAAAGTACTGTTCACACCAAAGGCAATAACGATGAGTATAACTATCAAAGTTTTCTTCCATGAGAATACTAAAGTCCATACCACATTTATAATGATAATGACACAGAGGAATATCATCTCTGGAATCAACTTCAGAATTTTTTTTTTTTTTCCATTGACATCCAAACAGAATCCACCTTGAATTTAAAGGGATAGTTCACCCAAAAATGAAAATGACCCCATGATTTACTCACCCTCAAGCCATCCTAGGTGTGTATATGAAATTCTTCTTTCAGACGAATACAATCGGAGTTATATAAAAAAGCAAAATGTCATGGCTAATCCAAGCTTTATAATGGCAGCCCAAAAAATATCCAGCTTCCGCCAGACTGTCTTCTGTATTTAACTTACGAAGAAAGTGTAACGCCTCTCACAGTTCAAAATGCTTACGCTACGTCTGATGTCATCGTCGTGCCAGTTACGTTTTTTTCCTGTAAGGTGAATGCAGGAGGCGGTCCGCCAGAAGCTAGATATTTAAATATGGATATTTTAACGCAAACACATCGCTACGCTTCAGAAGGTAAATTAAGGATTAAATACAGCACACGACAAAACTGCAGCAATCGCTTAATAAACAGAATGTTATCATCCATTGGTGGCTATTATAAAATTATCGTTCTTGGTGTGAATGGGCCTTAAGAAGCTAAAATTAATAAATCAAGGAGATGCCATTGAAGCAGCTCTCAAAATTCTGCCTTTTCCCCTCACACCTACTGTTTCTCAAACCCTGAACTGTCAAAACTGAGTGATCTTACTGTTGGCTATTGTTCTACGAAAAAAGTCTTCATTTGGAAAAACTTCTCAACTTAACTAAAACACTAGGACATCCTGTGAGGATCTGAAAATGCTCAGCTGGTGGAGTTTGTGGGAAAGTTTCACTGGGCTAAAAAAATTTGCAGTGATTTGTGGATCTCAGGCGGCGATATAATCCTCTATATGTAGGTCACTGGCTCTTATAAATGATCTTAAAATAAGTGTTCCTGCAAGCATGCTTTTAGAGATACTCAACATTGACCTGATATCGTTGGATATTCGACTGTATGTAAGACTCTCCACGATAGAGCATTTACACAGGACCAGAATGCAAAGCAAACCAGACAGTGATGACACCAGCACTCCAAACAACTTCTCTGTCTGAGGAGGAGGTGCTAGACAATACCAAAGTCATGCAATTTTTCACAGGGTGTGGTGCAGCCAAAAGTGGTTTTAGAAAATGTTATGAAGATCTTTAGACAAACAAATCAGCAGTTCTCTGCCTTCCTTAAACCTTAACATAGCATGAGTCAATTATGCAAATCACAATATACACCTGCACAAAACAGCACCAATCTAGTGAACAGAATAGATCTGACAAGATGAGACAAGACATGAAGAAACTAGGGGTGGAATGGTTCTCGGTAAAAAAAAATAAAAATCCAACCATACGGTTCTCCACCCACGGTTCAGCACGAACTTGCACCGCGGTTCATCTCAAATCTGATGACGCATCTTGGTTTGTTGAAAATAACAACGTGTGAAACAGACAGACAGAGTTAGGTTAATTCATGTTTCTGTCGATGGATACACATTCTGGCTTCCCAATACATTACAACAACAGCGATGATCAGAAAGCGCGGGCAAAACAGTCACTCTTGTACGCGAGCGCCGTATGCTCGAATGTGAACAGCACACGTTGTGTTTAAACTAAACTCATTCAAGCCTTGCCAATTTAAACATTCAAGAGCAAGACGCGAAAGAGAACTCACACACGCTGAGAGGTGATCTGTGTGTGTGTGCACTCATCTGAAGCCGCGCACACAGCGAGTCGCAGATAGCGCGCAAATATTGAGTTCTCTTTCATGTCTTGTGCTTGAACGGACAAGCATTCACACACAAAAAAAGTCAAAATTCCCATCTTGGTGAGTAATCCTAGTGAAAATAGTAGGTTATGTCTTAAGTAAAACGTAAACTGTCGATAAAGACGTGTTTATGTGTAGTATGTAGGGGAGAGCAGGGCACAACCTAACGCTTTTTGACTGTCTCAGTTTGTGTAAATCTTGGGGTTCAGAGTATTTATTTTTTCCTACATTGATTTCACACATCTAGTACAAATATGTGGTTTTGTTTCATTAATACAGCGAATACTTTTTTCTCGATTTACCCCGAAAGAATGGAAGTGAAATGTGACAACATGCCCCGTAGGTGAGGTACATTGTAACATGTGAAAGGCACATTGTAACATGACCAAATGACAGCTTCAAATTTTATCTGATATAATAAAATAAAAAAATTAAATAAAAAAATAGCCAAGACAAACTAAAATATTTTGTCAAAATACAATTATTAACTTTTAAAATAAAATAATGGCATTTTTAAATCATTAAAAATATACACATTTTTGAGTTTGACAACAAACACATTGCTAAATTCAGATATACAGCATAGTTCAAAAGTTAATAATAATGAATAATTTCTGAACATTGTCATTGTTCAACCTTTTCTCATGGTTTCTCAAAAGAATTCATAGAATAGAATATCGTAGTTCTAATAGGGGCTCATTGTAACACATCGTTACAACGCACCCCACCTGCACAACTGGGATTTAAACTGCCGCTCGTGTCTTCTGCTGGTTAGATCAGCATTAAAGGTGCCCTAGAATAAGTTGAAACAATATTTTAAATTGTTCTCTGATATCTACATAGAGGGTATGTAGCTTATTTAAGGTCTGTCCAGATACAGTTTTACAGGTCCATTTACAACCCTAGAAATTGTCCCTAGAATGAAATGGTCTGGTTTTTGCCTTATTTGGAAGGGTCATGAATAATAATGTTGAGTTCTGCTCTGATTGGCTCATTTTAGCAGCTCAAACAACTGCAGTTATTCAGCTAACACAATCGCAAACAGCACACACGGCTCGTGAGTCGTGACAGAATACAGACCGACTGAATGACACTTTAAGCAGAAAATCTCAAATGGTGATTGCTGAAATGAAGCTTACTTGTTTATTGGTGTTTTCCGATCTTCCACACGCGCGTGAGAGAGCTCGCGTGCACATGGTTGCCAGATTGCACGTTTAAGTAAAGCTCCGGATATAATACATGCTCTTTAACAGAAAAGCTCTGATAGGGGGATTTAAATTACTGAAATCTGGCAACCGCCAGACAAGCACGAACACTCGAACGCTCCACTTTGAGGCTATGAAAAGTGCTCACATCCCCTACACAGCCTGGAACATAACATTTATATCTACGATCTGCTGTTTTCACTATATTGTCCTGACTTCACAATACCTGCAGAATTTCTGTTGATTCGGTGCAGGTCCACATTAATACTGCCTGGCCTTGAACATGGGCTGGTTATATGCAAATTTAGGGAGGCGTAAATATTAATGACCCCGACTGTTATGTCACAGTCGGTGTTATGTTGGGATTCGCCTGTTTTTCAGTGGTCTTTTTCACGCACAAGATTTCCATATGAAGGAGGAAACAGTTGTGTTTGAGGCTCGTGGTATGTTAGTTCCATGTACAGAACTCTTATTATTCAACTATGCCAAGGTAAATACAGTTTTAGGTTGAGTCCCGCGCTCCCCTACTCTTTCTGTGCATTATTTCTTAAAGGGAAAGGATCCTTTTCCTGCTGTCTGTGTTTTTAATGTTAATCAAACAACAAATCACAAAGAAATCACTCACTGCTCTTGACTGAATAGCTTTTGTAACTACAATAATGCTTCATCTTTATTTAATTTAGACAGTGAAGATTATATGCAATGTTATTTTATATTTGATTACTTTATTCAATTTCTGTACCTCAAAACTACTGTTAGATACCTGAAAAACCTGAAAAGCACTGTTGATTTTATATGCATCTGTATACATTGTATGTATTTGTACTGTTGCTTGTAGTTTGATTATTTGTTCTTATTTTGTTTATTTTTATTTGACAAATGTCCTAATTACCATGAACATAGCACATGCCGAACCGTACCGAAACTGTGACCCTAAAACCGTGACACAAACGAACTGTGAGTAATCTGAACCGATCCACCCCTAGAAGAAACTAGATGACAAAAGAAGAGAAGTAGAAGAGACAAGCGAGTAGACAAAATTAAAAAAGACCAGACAAAAAGAGGAGAAGGGAGAAGAAAGGAGACCAGACCAAAAAAAGAAAAAGAAAAAAGAGACTACACAAAAATAAATGAGGAGAGAAGAAGAAAATGAGACAAGGACGGGAGAAAAGTGGGAAAGGAGATGGCAAATAAGAGGAGAAAAGATACTGAGCGTGATGAAAATGCACAACACTAGACAAGATGAGAAAAGGAAGAGACCAGATGAGACAAGACGAGGTGAGAAGAAAGAAGACAACACAAGAAAAACAATACGATGTGAGATGACACTAGGAGAGAACAAATGAGACACGGAGAGGACACATGATAGAAAGATGAGAGTAGAGGGGAAGAGTTGTGAAGGAAAATGAAGAGACCGGACAAAGCTAGAAAAGGAGAGAAGAGAAGACGAGAGAAGATGATGAGAAGTAGAAGATGGGGGAAAAGGACAAAGAATGGAAAGATGGGAAAAGAAGACAAAATAAAAAAAAGAGACCAGACATCAGGCTAGAGATGAAAAGAGACAGAGCAAAAATTAGAAAAAAAAACAAACAAAATAGAAGAAGAGATGAGACAAGAAAAAGACGAGATGAGGAGAGAGAAGAGATGAAACGAAACGAGAGAAAAAGAGACGAGAGAAGAGAAAAGGAGAAAAGGAGAGAAGATATCAGACTAAAGATAAAAAAGGCATAACAAAAATGAGAAAAAAAGAGGAGAGAAGAGAAGAGATGAGAAAGAAAAGACAAAAGATGAGGAGAAGAGACAAGACGAAACAAGAAGAGAAGAGATGAAACAAGAAGAGAAGAGACAAAATGAAATGAGAAACCAGACGAGATGAGAAAAAAAAAAGAGGAGAGAAGAAGAGATGAGAAAAGGAGAGAAGAGATCAGACTAGAGATGAAAAGAGAGGAAAAAGAGGAGAGAAAGAAGAGATGAAACAAGGAAACAACGAGAGATGGGGAGAAGAGAGGAGAGGAGCGAGATGAGAAGAGACGAGACGAAACAAAAAAAGAAGAGACGAAACAAGAAAAGAGACCAGATGAAACAGGAAGAGCAGAAACGAGACAAGAGAAGAGATGACCTGAGGCCAAATCAGAAGAGACGAGACGACAAGAGAAGAGAGGAAAAGAGAAGAGAACATGAGAAGCAGATGAAAAGGCGGAGAGGAGATCTGCTCTCTGTCTGCAGTGCACTAGACTGTCAAACTTTGGTTTAGTACACAGCCCAACCTCCACCGCCCTCCACCCATCTCGCACTTTCTCTCTCCTTCTCCGCATTCCATTCCAGGCAGGGGAGAGAAATGCAGCCTGTCGGAGAAATGGAGCAGAGGAGTCTGGGAAAGGGAGGGGGATTGTGAGAGCAGCTTTGAATATTAGCACACACAAAAAAAATCATGAGTTTGTACAGCACAATATGACCCTCCTCATGAACATAATCTTATTCTTTAGCGTTGGCATGAATCATTAAACTCACGTTCTCGCCAACAGCTTATCCCGCTTAATTCCAACACTGAGGGTATAAACCTGATCCGGTGCTCACCTGTGAAAGCATTGGTGGCCGGTAGGTCAGCCTCCTGCATACTGCTCCTGCCGCTCGGCCCGTATGCGTGTGTGTGGGCACCCACGTTATTGGCTCCGATTGCCTGAGGGCTCCTGGGGGCCGAACAGCCGCCGTGCTGCCATTCTCACCTCACAACTCCATGGCTTCTGCCTTGGCCGCTGCCCTCTACCTCCACGAAAGGGCAAATCAACTCAGAGGAAAGGTGGAGGGGGGCTAAAGTCTTCAGTGACGGACTAGGGCTCAAATCAGCAGGAATCAGGGTGGGGTTGCCAGGGCAACCAGCGCACCGATTACCCTCCCAGCCAGAGCCAGCCAGCCATAGCTGTGTGTGAGTGTGTGTGAGGGTAAGATCCAGACAGGTACTTGATTCAGAGCAGGTGTCTGATAGCTGATTCAGGAAGGGAACGTGTAGTTGCTGCCGCTCGTCCTGGGTGGATAAACCCTTCTCAGCATAGCAGCATGCTAATCAATGCGCCCCACCTCATCCTTCAGACTGCAAGCTCACTGAAAGAGACAGAGAGAGAAAATCAGTGGCTGAATTACATAGAACAACCCCCCCAAAAAAAACTCACTTGCAAAAGGCAAAATCCTTGCTTACAAAAGCTTACCATAGTTTCTTCTATGACTTACTACTGTAGTAAGTACTGTGTGGAATATTTAAGGATTGACAGCGGATCAAATCAAATTCATTGGGTTAATTTGATTCAATTCAAATTTGATACACAATTTGATTTAATTCTATTAAGAATGATCTTATTCAGTATTTTAAAATGCATGTATATGATTTGCTAAATAATTCCCCTGAAAAATGTTTGCCGTACATCATGTCATCAACTAAACTAAGATAAAGCAGTGATATTGTGGCAAATGTATCAGTGGTTTGAGCATATTAATTTAACATTAATTTGCAAACATAAGGATATTTAATTTAACATGCACTACCGCTCAAAAGTTTGGGGTCAGAAAGATTTTCTAATGTTTTTGAATGAATGAATGAACAAATAAATAAATAAATAAATAAATAAATAAATAAATAAATAAATATCTTACGCTCACCAAGCCTGCATTTATTTGATCAAAATAGAGTAAAACATAAAAACAGTAATATGGTGGAATATTATATCAGATGAACATTTTTAGCATCATTACTCCAAAAAATCTTACTGACCTCAAATATTTGAACGGTACGTGTATATTGTTAATCAAACTATATCAATATCAAAGTTAGGGCTGCACGATATATCGAATTATCAAAATAATCGCAAATGTTCATATTACAATATGCATACCACAATGGCTTGCGATATCTAAATGATTTTAATAGGCTACTTCAGTTGCTAAAGTCAAAATTTTAAGAATAGACTGGTCACATGACTGCTACTTATGTGTGACTTGCTTGAAAAAAAAAAAGTTAAGCGCAATAAGCGGAAAACAAAACAAAACAAAACAAAAATCAGGTATGTGTGTTTGACACTCACACCTGAAGCGCGCACACAGAAAGCCGCCTCTCAGACAGCGTACAATCCTAATACAGCCGAAAATACGCACACAGCGAACGGTCATTCACGCACACAGTTATGTCAAAATGCTGTTTTTGACAAGTATTCATGTAAACACAGTCGGTTATGTGTTAACAGAACGTAAACAACTGGGAAAGAAATCGGATGTGTGTCAACAGGATCTGTGCATTAGGTCTTAATGTGACAGTAGCCTAATGCACTATACCTGCTGTCTGTCTAGACTGCTCTAGACTAAATAACTTTTGTAGCTTTATTATGAATCAATGTATGTGAAGACTATGCAGTGTTTTAGTTTTACATTTGATTATTCAGTTTCTGTACTGTTTCTCACTTAAATGCTACTGTTAAAGGAACACGCCGACTTTTGGGGACTTTAGCTTATTCACTGTATCCCCCAGATGCGTGCCATAACTCTGTCTGACGCACCCACCACTAGCCTAGCTTAGCACAAAGACTGGAGGTAAATGGCTCCATCTAGCCTACTGCTCAATAAGTGACAAAATAACGCCAACATTTTCCTATTTACATGTTGTGATGTGTATAGTCACAGCGTGTACAAAAAACAAGGTCACGAGACACAGCCATCTTCTAAACAGATACATACTGGTAACTATATTCTCAGAAGGCAAAGCACTGCAACTTTTGTGGAGTGATTTGCTCGCAGCACCTGAGAAGCCCTGTGGTGAGGAGCAGAGAGTTCGCTCAGAGTTGGAGTAATAGAGTCAGCAATTACTAGATAGTAAATGCATAGTTTACGATCATGGGTGTTCGCTGTATTGTAAAGAGCTGTGACAATAAACAGGGGAGACCATGTAATACCATGATGTTTCATAGAATTCCAACCCAAAATAGGAAAATGTTGCCATTATTTTGTCACTTACTGAGCAGTAGGCTAGCTGGAGCCGTTTACCTCCAGTCTTTGTGCTAAGCTAGGCTAGCGGTGGGTGCGTCAGACAGAGTTATGGCACGCACAGAGATGAGAATGGTATATATGGACTTATCTAACTCTGGGGGATAGGGTGAATAAGCTAAAGTCCCAAAAAGTCAGCGTGTTCCTTTAAGTAATGTAGGCCAACCTGAAAAACTTAAAGCACTGTCTATTTCATTTTTTTACTGTGTTTATCCTACTGTTTGTAATTTAACTTATTAAAGATAAATTAAAATAACAAATATT
>CM031958.1:26068166-26245666 GCA_018749465.1 Paracanthobrama guichenoti
GTTTACATACATACATATAAACACAGACTTTTATGTTAGATGCGATTAATCACAATTAATCGTTTTTACAGCCCTGCGTGAAGGACAGATAGTTGACGGTGGGTTCAGGATATAATTACGGGTAAATTACAGTATGTCAGTCAGGAAATCCAAACGTTTGCCTATCATCCATCAACCTCAAATATGGCTTATTTAAAACGTAAGTAGTAGCATAACATAACTCAAACATTAACCTTGAAAAATGTGTGCTATTATTAGGCGCATAAGTGTTTGTGCGGAGTGTGGAAGCTGAAGTATTAGTGTGCTTACTGCATGACATGGAGGCGCCGCCGCGATCACTTGCATTTGTTCCGGATAACAGTGGAAACAACTTAAAATACTCCGTTGTTTTTGTTCATACAGATAAGAGTAATGCATACTTTTATTAGCGTACACTCACAATAACAACAAAATGGTGTGCTTTTGTAAAATAAAGAAAACAAACAGGATGTGCTTTCTGTCGTCTCACAAAAATGAACCGAGATCCAGTGTACGCTACTTGCCTCACAGACATGAAAAAAATATAGAAAACTTGAAATGTTTCTGAATGGTTAATTGATGAATTTTTGCTGATGTGGCGTTAACTATCTTTATGTCATCGATTAGCATATTCTGTCGTCATGATAATCTATAAATTGCTTGTGTGGAAACGGTTGTAAGATGCCTACTGAACAAGAGAATATATATGCTGCATGAAGATAGAACTGTATAGTTTAGTTTAACTAACAGCCGTTTGCTGTGGTCCTTAAAAAGCGATTCCTTTAAAAGAAAATATCTCCCTTTGCTTTGAACTTTGAGCGTCACAACTTTGAAGATGTTGTTTATGCTCAAACAGCAACATTGCAGACTAACTAAAGTTAAAAAAGTGAAATCATAATCAACCACCTCTTTAAATGAATATACACACGTTTAGTCGACTAATGACTTAAATGAACGACTACTAAATGACTAGAAAGATCAAGAAATCAACTTGAAATCAATCAAGAGTAATTTGTTCGGGAATGGACTACACTTGTACGGGTATAACAAAAAAATGGCCAAATTGTTCCCCCCAATATTTGAAATTCTTGCACTGTTCTGCTGCACTTCATTATGCAGCGCTCTGTATGTTAGGATGATAAAAAGGTTTAAAAGTCAAATTTTTAGTCTGGTTTGCCTCAGTGGTCTAACAGCGCTCGTCAATGTCAAAATGTTTAAGATGGCCAATCAAATCAAAGTAGGTGGGGTTTATGTTCTGTTTTGGCTTGTGCACACGGAAGAGTGCGTCAATCTATCGCTTAATGCCGTTGCAGAGAGAGACTCTATTCTTTCCGGTGAAATCACAAAACAAAATGCACACAAACGTGTCCCTGCTCTTATTTATAGACACACACACACACACACACACACACACACACACACACACACACACACACACACACACACACACACACACACACACACACCTAAAGGATTATTAGGAACACCTGTTCAATTTCACATTAATGCAATTATCTAAATCAACCAATCACATGGCATGGCATGGCTACAACAGCAGAAGACCCCACCGGGTACCACTCATCTCCACTACAAATAGGAAAAAGAGGCTACAATTTGCACAAGCTCACCAAAATTGGACAGTTGAAGACTGGAAAAATGTTGCCTGGTCTGATGAGTCTCGATTTCTGTTGAGACATTCAGATGGTAGAGTCAGAATTTGGCGCAAACAGAATGAGAACATGGATCCATCATGCCTTGTTACCACTGTGCAGGCTGGTGGTGGTGGTGTAACGGTGTGGGGGATGTTTTCTTGGCACACTTTAGGTCCCTTAGTGCCAATTGGGCATCGTTTAAATGCCATGGCCTACCTGAGCATTGTTTCTGACCATGTCCATCCCTTTATGACCACCATGTACCCATTCTCTGATGGCTACTTCCAGCAGGATAATGCACCATGTCACAAAGCTCGAATCATTTCAAATTGGTTTCTTGAACATGACAATGAGTTCACTGTACTAAAATAGCCCCCACAGTCACCAGATCTCAACCCAATAGAGCATCTTTGGGATGTGGTGGAACGGGAGCTTCGTGCCCTGGATGTGCATCCCACAAATCTCCATCAACTGCAAGATGCTATCCTATCAATATGGGCCAACATTTCTAAAGAATGCTTTCAGCACCTTGTTGAATCAATGCCACGTAGAATTAAGGCAGTTCTGAAGGCGAAAGGGAGTCAAACACAGTATTAGTATATATATATTTATATATTAGAATATATATTTATTTGATTTTAATGAAGACTATATGAGGCACTGATCTGTATAATGTTCACTATAAAAATCCGTGATATGAGGGCGGATTTGAACCTGGAACCTTTGACACGGTTTATAAAAAATTCTACCACTAGACCAGGGAATTCAAATGTCAACAGCAGATCTATGCATTTATTCACTAATGCGAATAATCTTGGGACTAATAATATATTTGACGCAAATATTATTTGCAAATAGTCCCAAAAGGATTATTTCACAACTAGAATTAGACCTAGAATTTCATTCACTGTTCTGTTCTTTATGCTTTATAAAAAAAAATTTTTTTAAATTGGTCCCCCCCAATGTTCAAGACATGGTTACGGCCTTGCTCTGAACTATATATAAACAGACAGAACAAGTGATAAAGTGAAAGGAATGCAAGTAAAGGAGGAAACACACATTGTAAGGCAAACATGCAGACTCTGGCCTCTGTAAAAAAACTAGCTAATGAAAACATGCCTGTCTGCACACAGTTTCAGGATGGATGTCGTTTTAACAGTCCATTTTCTATACTGCAGTTCCAGCATTCCACTTTCATTACTGTATGTTTTTGGGTCTTGTTTGCCTTTATCAGTAATTTGAGTGACAGCCCAATCCAACCTCTTATGCATTTCAGCCCACCTCTCCTAAGTGAACAGTTTATTTAGCTTAACAATCCTGCATTGCCAACAAGACAAAATGTGGGATGTATTAAAGTCTGTTTTATGCAATATGCTAGAGATTTTGGTTGCCCTAGCAACAGCGAATGAGATGACTTCCTTTCTGCACCCAAAAAGATAAGTGATTACCCTTTAATATAATGCACTAAAGTGATCTGAAAACATTAATGGCTTTATTGATCAGGTCAGACCTTACAATGACAACTGCATAATATGTTATTTAAAGCACTGAGATGAGACGCTACATGAAGATAAGGCAAATAAAATCAATTCAATTTGGAGCCATGTGGGTGGAAAAGACAAAATCAATCCGTCCTCCTGCATTGTTCAGAGAGCACAGGAACACACACACAGGCAAAACTGACCACAAACAAACACAAGCCTTTGAAGCGAGCATCTAATCAGTTTCAGGATCTCTCCTCTCAGCCAATCAATCGACAGGCCTCTGCGACTCCGCCCACAGCGTCTAGACAGCCAGACCTTTGCTGCTCTACTGCATTCTGCAGCGGTGCACACCGCAGAGGTCAGGGAGGTCAAGTCTAGCATGAGCTCAAACCAGACACTTGTTCTCCAGGGGTTCTCCACATTCCAACATTCAATAAATAAGTTAATAGTAGTGTTGTCGCATACATTTATGGCACTACACACTTCTGTTTTGATGCCATTGATTTGTAACATTTTATGTACATTTAAGACAAAACAAATGCATGCTAGATTTTAGATTTATTTCATAAATGAGCATCTTATTGCTCATTGTTGCAAGGGCATTGTTATACAGTTATGGTGTGTGGATACTTGCTAGGTGGCTTCTAGGGTATTCTGGGTGCTTGCTAGAAATGCAGGTTATGTGCAACAAACTTTATATTCTGTAAAACAGGTTAGGCTACATCTCTTCCGGTTCAGTTTTTAAAAAAAAAAGAAATTGTATGTGCTTTGTTAAATATAGAGCTGTTTTACTCCAGATGCCTTCAAAGAGCTACTAAAGATGAAATTATTACTTGTTTCAGCAAGGATGCATTAAATTGCAACAGTAAACACCTTTACATTGTTACAAAAGATTTATATTTCAAATAAATGCTGTCCTTTTGCACTTTCTATTAAGGGATAGTTCACTCAAAAAATTAAAAAAATTGTCATTTTCTCACCCCCATGTTGTTCCAAACCTGTATGAGTTTGGTAACCAGACAGTAGTCATTGACATCCATAGTATTTTTTTCCCTATTATGGAAGTCAATGGGGCACGACAACTGTTTGATTATCACCATTCTTTAAGTTTAAAATATCGGAGTGTCTATTCACACCAAGTGCAAATAGCGTGGCTTGTTGGCAAGTGCTATTCGAACTAGCTCCGCCTAACAATGCCTGGTTGGGCCAAACAACATTTAAAAAATGCTTGTAATTATCAGTAAAGTATGGCTAATGGCTCAGTGTTTTGAAGCGATCAACACGGGTTCGAATCCGCTTTTTGCAGAGCTTGCTCTTTTCTCTTTTCTCATCACAAATCACATCGGAAAGGCATTTACTTTCAATAAAAAAATAAGAAAACGTTCTAAAGGTGGAAATAAAGTGCTAAACAAAATGGTGTAGGAACGGCTTTACGTGTCCCTTTAATGGCGGCATCCATTTAATAATTTAAATAAAAATAATAATTTACACTTATTGCATCCTGTTAATGTACAACAATACTAAGGTGCAAATAGTAATCTGTCAAAATAAAGCATAAATTACATTTAATTACCATTTACACATTGCAAAAGAACTGCTACTTTTATATGGTGTAAATAGAATATATCACTATTTTCACTTAGTAAATAGCATCTACAGCTATTTGCACTTAGTGTAAATATCATATATCACTGAGAGAATGTGTTATTTTCACTGTGTGTAAATAGTTGCTATTAACACTTGGTGTAAACAGCATCTATCGCTATCTGCACTTAGTGTAAATAGCAAGTATCTTTAAGAAAAAATGCTATTTTTACTGAGTGTAAATAGAATCAAGCTGCTAGTGCAAATAGCCGCTGCCTTAAAATATCTTCTTTTGTGTTCTACAGAAGAAAGACACTCATACAGGTTTGGAACAGCATGAGGGTGAGTAAATGATTTAGTACATTTTATTTTTTGTGTGAACTATCCCTTTAAATAAAAAATCCAGAAAAAAAAATATGCATTATGGTTTCCACTAGAAATTGTTTTTGAAACCGTTTTCAACACTGATAAATGTTTCTTGAGCAGCAAATCAGCAGATTACAATGATTTCTGAAGGATCATGTAACACTGAAGAATAATGATGCTAACAATTCTACTTTGAATAGAATATATATTTTAAAATACATTAAAATAGAAAACATTTATCTTGAATTGTAATATTTCACAATATTACTGTCTTTGTTTTTTTTTAATATATACTTTTGAATGGTAGTGTATTATAGCCAAACTGACTGGCGGAAGCCATATATTTTACTTTATAACGTTTTAAATATAGATATTTTTCTTACACAAATGCATCACTTTGCTTCAGAAGACCTTTATTAACCCCCAGAGCCGTGTGGAGCAGTTATATGATGGATATATGCACTTTTATGGACTTCATAAACAGAGCAACAATTTACTGGCACTATAAAGCTTGGAAGAGCCAGGACATTTTTAATATAACTCGTCTGAAAGAAGAATGTCATTTACACCTAAGATGACTTGAGGGTGAGTAAATCATGGGCTAATTTTCATTTTTGGGTGAACTATCCCTTTAACAATTTCCTAAAAATGACATTAACAGTAGTTCTGTCTGACTTGTTTGGTTAAAATGACGGGTCACCTTCTTCCAGACCCGTGAAGGGTGATTTAGACAACTAAAGAAGCTGTAAATAATTAGAGGCCTATAAGTTTGTGTTTGCCCTGTCCTCTAGAAGAGCTGATGTCAAAGTCAAGCTGCAGCATGAGAGAGAGAGAGAGAGAGAGAGAGAGAGAGAGAGAGAGAGAGAGAGAGAGAGAGAGAGAGAGAGAGAGAGAGAGAGAGAGAGAGAGAGAGAGAGAGAGAGAGAGAGAGAGAGAAAGAGAAAGAGAAAGAGAAAGAGAAAGAGAAAGAGAAAGAGAGAGAGAGAAAGAGAGAGAGAGAGAGAGAGAGAGAGAGAGAGAGAGAGAGAGAGAGAGAGAGAGAGAGAGAGAGAGAGAGAGAGAGAGAGAGAGAGAGAGAGAAAGAGAAAGAGAGAGAGAGAAAGAGAAAGAGAGAGAGAGAGAGAGAGAGAGAGAGAGAGAGAGAGAGAGAGAGAGAGAGAGAGAGAGAGAGAGAGAAAGAGAAAGAGAAAGAGAAAGAGAAAGAGAAAGAGAAAGAGAAAGAGAGAGAGAGAGAGAGAGAGAGAGAGAGAGAGAGAGAGAGAGAGAGAGAGAGAGAGAGATTGGTGCAGAGTGCTGCAGTGTCCTGTATCAGAACAGAGATCAGCTTTGAAGCATTAAAGATAGCAGAGACAGGACTCGAACCCCCACTACAGCTTCAATGGGTTTCTGTACTAACTCGCATCTCCATTAAAGTTTAAATATAGGCCCATACAGAATATACACAAAGTACTAAATAATAACAGCAATGCCAATGATTGATCATATATCACAATTGCTTCAAACATTTCTAACAGATCAAACTGACAACTAATTGTGCCAAAAGGAGCCTCGTCTTTCGGAGAGCAGTTATGTTGTCATTTTTGATGGAAACTTGAGTTCTGACAGATGGCGATTTGTAACACCCCAGAGCAGAAATCATTTCTTTCCAATGAAGACTCGCACAGAAGTTCTGATGGGAGTTCTTCTGATCATCATTAAAAAGGATTATGTGAGAATTACCAATTACTTTGTGATGTTTTTAAAGCGTTTACTTGCCTTGAAAAAAGTGGTTGCTAACAAGTGGCTAAATGGGACTACAGAGGTTGTTGAAGACATTAAACTTTACACCCAACAGGAACATTTTCAGTTGACGCTTTTACAGCCTCATTGTGTTTATAATCCCTCTCTTGCAAACTATTCTAACTCAAACTTTCAGGGAAATCTTTTTTAAATAAAGACTAAAAGCATTGTCACTTCTGTTCCATCACTTCAACATCAAAATTCATAAAAGTTGTTCATTTGTGTAGATTATCATGATATAAATTGTGAGAATTGGAAACTTTTGTTTATCACAGAGCTTATTTTCTGCAATGATCCAACTTTTGTCAAAGAAACCAGGGTGATGCTAACTTCCGGGTTGGCATACAAAAATATGTCATCACTGCAGCACTCTAGAAGCATGGTCAATAAGTTCATTGCGACTGCCACTAGGGGGCAAACTGCAGATATTGTCTGCAGCGATAAAAGACAAAAAAGTCAAAAAATAAAGTAAAAAAGACAAGTTTAGCTCTGCAATGACAAGAGCTGAGCGGTAGTTAGTGTCTTTATCTCTGCTCCGCCAGGACTGCAGTTCCCCTCATGCCCCGGCATGCCTCCATCTGTCTCTCACCACAGGAGGCCAACCAGGGACCCCAGCCCTATCGGACCATCTCTGCCATATGCCTCTGTTCTGAGATCATTCATAGGGCTCAGTCTCAGGACTGCGAGAGACAGTCCAACTGAATCCAAAAAAACAAACAAAAAAAAAAAAGTGCAAAAACATCAAGATTGTACTGCACTTATTTATGCAAAATAACAAGGGTTTATTTTATAACGACAGACTAAACAGAGAACACGTAGGTGGCGTGACCTTTTCCATGGATGAATCCATAAGTGTCCGACTGTGTTCGCTGCCTGAGAGTCGCTCTTTTTGGCTGCTTGGTCTCCTCTCCAGTCGAAGCATGTTCTGAGGGGGTGCAAGTAATTTTAAGATCCTCCTGGGTGTCCCTTCTTAAACTGATCTGAGTCCAGTTCTGCAGCGTGTCAGATTAATGACAGACAGCAGGGTTTGCAGAACAACAGCTGATCCCGGTTCGGCGTGTGCAGCTCCAACCCAAAGCCCTTATGCCACCTGACGTTTCAGTGCCAGAGGCCAGATGATGTGGTTCGCAGCAAGACAGGAAGCTTGGCGTACGATGACTCCGCGTCAGACAGACGGCTCTCAGCGAGACAGGAAGCTTTCTTCCCACAAGCAGTGAGTGTTCCGGTCTGGAGTGGGCTGCTCTCCCAGCTCTCAGCCTCAAATCACTCTAACAGGATAGTGCTTTACCACTACAATATACTCAAACCACTATATGAAATATGAACTGATTTCTGGCCGATAATTATTGAAATTTGTTATGGCTGATTTTAAGATTTTATACTAATTTTGTCTAAATAAATAAAAAAATAAAACACTCAAATTCATGTATATAACAGGATAACATACTAATGCAAAGTTTGAAAAAATTATATTTAGAATTATTTTCTTTATGTTACATTTAACAGAAATTTTTTTCAATTAATATTATTATATTAAAATACTCTTTACAATAATATATAATAAAATATTATATGTAATTAAATTCTAATTAAATAAAAATATATAATAAATAATTTTAATATTAAATAATTATAAAAATACTTTACAAAAATAATACATTATACAATTTATTAAAATGTAAAACATGATTAAAATTGAAGATAAAAATATACAAATAAGCATTAGATTACAAGTATGTAAAAATGATAAAAATATCTGACTCCAATACAAAAAAACTGAAAAAATATGGTACTGATATATTGTGGGTCCGTCTCTAATAAAAATCCTTGTCAATGAATAATACATTTAGTCAATTTATTTTTTTATATTGAGCCATCATTTAAAAAAAAAAAAAAAAAATGTAAAAAACTTTTCTCTTTCAAAATTCTGCCCTGTGATGGTCGCTCAGCAAGCTTGCTGTGTTATTTGTTACCCGTGGCCAACAGTGTGTGTTTTGTGCAGGCAGACAGGTGCTGATACACCGCAAGTCCCGTTAAGCTTCTCTCACGCTTTGGACCGATTTATCATTCTTCAGTCCCTGAGCTCCACGCGCCTCCACGACTCACTGTTACACTTGGCCCGATGCCACGGCAGATCCATCAGCCGACACTCTGACACACCTCGCTGTCTGCCTGGAGCGGATGACATCACAGCTGGGACACGAGCTCATTTTTCAGGAGTGGAAAGTGCCCTTCTGTGTCGATAAACGTCATTCAGGGGTAACGCAGAGGAACGGCTCACATTCATAAATACAGAATGAACATGAGGCAACGACCCTTAGAGACAAGGAGGACATAGAGTCAATGACTGAATGCCACAGACAAGAAGTTAGAAGAGAAATAAGCATCAGATGCCTTCAAGCAACAATAAACGCTCTGTTGGGCTCTATCTGGCAGCGTATGACACAATCATGTCTGTGTCTCTCAACTGGGCCAGAACCTGCAGCGCACAGGAAAGGACACAGAGAGTGGAGTCTAAAACTGGGCCGAACACTAGTCACGACAGCCACTGGCAGCACACTCAGTCCAAGTCTGGACAGGGTCAGCTGACAGTTACACACACAGGCAGACGAGAGGGCACAAACACACACTCACAGTCCCCTTCTCAGTCTCACATGCATCAAATATTAACAACCAATTAATAAAGCTTAGATAATGGGATGTTAACCGCTTTGGGCATCGATGACATTACTAAGAGGACATTTCAACATTTCACAATCTTCTCGATACACACATTAAGATCATTTTCAATCTTTCTGGAGCGCAAAAGTGACTTCAGTAAGTAAATATCAAAGCCTCAAATGAACAAATGTGACATAAAATGAGTGCCTCAAGTCCAGGACAAGCAACCCAAATATAACTACCGCACATTAAACCACACATTATTACTACCACCTCTGACAGAAAAACCATGCTGAGCCGGGAAAATATGAATATAATATATGTTTCATTTTATTACTGGAAAACTTCTGGTGATTCTGGTAAACTACTTTCATCTTGACTCAAAACTGCTACTATGACTGTAATAAAATGACTTAACTGCTATATATATATATATATATATATATATATATATATATACACACACATATATATAGAAACTTGTAGTTAAATATCCATAAACGTACAACTTGGATTGCAAATAATAATATTAATAGTATATAAATAAATAAATAAATAAAATACTATTATTGATCTTGTTGTCAGATGTGTAATGCATTATTTTTTCTTAGCAGAAGCTAAGCTACAAATAAATTAAATATTAAAATGATTTGACCTCAAATCAAATCTTCACAATGCAATAAAAAGTATACATAGGAATCAAAATGTATTTATAAAGAACTATAAGTATACGTTTAATTACATTCGGTCTAAGTTGAATAATCTATTAACTAAATATTAATTAAATATAAATTATTTGTACTTTTAATAATATTTATCATATAATAACATCATTTGATAATTAGCTAATTATGACAGAATAAAGAAGATATCTCGCGCTGTCTGGGCCAAAATGAGCCCTATTATGTTTGGATGAAGAACTGGGTTACATGCAGGGTCCCGTTAAAGCAACCGGCTGTGTTCTCCGTTGCTGCACGACCACTTCTGTCTAATATCCCTCCGATAAACGATTTGATCTAGTTGAGTATATAAATATGACAGTCTAGCGCACCGGCCCCGATCATTGGCTTGTAGTTGTCTAGCTGCATAAGAAGTCAGAGGGTCCCAACAACTTTTTGAGCCGCGGTCTAAACCCCGCTGCGGTCCTCTCTATATCCGCGGGGCCACTGGCACAGCTGGCACCATTACGCACCCATCTGATGCCATCTGCACAAAACCAGACATATACGAGGAGAATATCAGCTCCTTACCTCTGCAAAGAGGAATCAGGAAATGGCACTGTGTGTCCGCGGAGCGCAGAAGCCCGAGCCGTGCTGTCTGGTGATCCGGCGGAGATGACCTGGATTTCACCGCCAGACTCGACGGCGTAAAAATAATCAGACGCACAGCGGCGAGTGAAGCTAGCGGCAGGAACACACAATCACTGATGGAGGACAGACGAAGTTTTTTTGTTTTTGTTTTTTAAAATAAGAGACTCAAAGCCAGCTCGCAACACCAGCCTTCAAAATAAGAGTTTCAGTCTAAAATAAATAAATAAATAAAAAATAGTTCATTGATTGTATTGTGAACTTTGTCTCACTTTCTGTTTCTGTTTTCTGAGTTTTGGTAAATTATCTTTATTAGAGTGGGGCGTGATTTTAGTTTGAAGTTAAACAATACATTTTCTTCTATACTATAAAATGAAACCGCTTTATGTTAGTTTAAATGTCTTAAATGTTTACAAGAAAATATTCTCATGAATTTTCCTATGATGTTTTTTTTTTTTTTTTTGTACGCCCGATATTTATATGTTCCCTCATTTTGAAGCAGTGATATTAATTGTATTCATATACCGCCCCTACTGGAATTAGCGTAATGTCACTAGTTTTGTTTTTTGTTTTTCCCTAGTTTTATTAAAAGATTCAAAAGAAACACTACACAAATAAAAGCTTTTTGTTGTCGTTGTCTTTTTTAAGATGGTTGTTATATGCTTGGTGTTATCTTTTTCTTACGGATTAAACCTGTTTCTATGAGTCTTGTTTTTGGTATTATTTATATACTTGTATATTTATATTTTGAACTGTATAGCTCTGATTTATTTGTATTTTAGTTTCAGTTAATTTTAGTACTTCAAATTTAATTTATTTCAAAGCACTAATGTTTAAGTTTGTTTTTCATGTAATATTTATATTTATTTCAGTTTCAGTTAACAATAACGGCTTCCACAGCCATTGATAAGTGTATTTTGATTATTGCATGTTGGAATTATTATTGTTATTGTTTCACTGTTCAGTCCTCATCTGTAATTGGTCAGTAAAGTGTTGAGCTTTCAGAAATACAGTACTTAGAAGAGCATGGGACAGTCATCCAGAAAATATGTATGGAAAATAAAACATTGTGCACTACTGCATCACTACATTATTTATATATATATATATATATATATATATATATATATATATATATATATATATATATATATATATATATATATATATATATATATATATATATATATATATATATATATATATATATATATATTAAAGCCTATATATATATATATATATATATATATATATATATGCTTTAATAAGGTATACCCAATGTCTAGATGACCAGAAACAGTTTTCTACCAGCTTGTCAAGAATGAGTAAATACTGGTTTTAAACTAAATGTAGTAAACAGAATACATTTTCCTGTGAGGCACATAATTAAGATTTATGTAAATGTGTTTTGCAAGATGCCTGTATATTCATGAGCAGCATCAAAATCCAGGCAGAAATGACATGCAGAAGATCTGCATTAAATACATGTCCCATGGTCTCTATTTATTATCCATTAAAACATGATCATGAACTAGGTCATATATATATATACACATGTACAATACATACATTACATATATACATATATAAATACACACACACACACACACACACACACACACACACACACAGGGTTCTAAGGGTCCTGGTGAGACAAGGGGGCTCATTTGGCACTATAATGGGGATCGCTCATAGGAGGAAGACCTGCTATAGGAAAGAAAACTGCACTCATCAAGTGATTTCACAGGGTCAAACCAGGAAACACGATGACTCCAACACTCATTTTTTAATTCAGTCATAGCTTTATTTTACCTCTAGGTGGCACAAGGCCCAAATATACAACACTCTCCCTCTCAGTCCTAGGGAGAAGCGTGAGAGTCTGCAATGCAAACCCAGACTCATCAAACCCAGATTTTGCGAATCCAGTCTCAACTCGAGTTCTACTGTGCAAAACAGAGTCTTAGAAACAGCTCAACTTCTATGATTTTACAACCAGAACTAGAGCGGAATCTAGATTTGTGTGTTCTGGCTGTGGAGCTCGGGCTTGTCAATGAAACACAGACATATTAGATACAGTGTAAGAGTGTCTCGTTTCCTCCGGAGACGTTTAAAACTCAATGCGGCCCCAGATTCAGAATCACCCTCTCAGCATCCAGTCGCCAGGCCACTATGATCTCGAAGAGATCCGGTCGCAGTGAGTCCAATCCGGTCCGGTCCAGCTTATCTGTTAAATAAATCCAGAGCCCTCCTCACGATACCCATTATCTACCGTGCAGCTTAACGTGAGGGTCAGTGAGTAGTGAAGGGGGCCCATGAGACTCCATTACTGTACAAGTCTGTGCTGGTGTGTTTCCCAGGGCATTACGTGCGTCATAGTGTCCTTTTTCTGAGGCTAATGCGGCCGTGCCTGTCCCAACATCTTCAGCCTGGCCTGGTCAATCACATCCAACAGGTTCTTGGCATCTACGGCGAGTGCATGCGCAGCTGTTAGCATCTGTTTCTTGTAGTCCTGCTGCAGGCTGGTCATTACGTACTGCTGGGCCAACTTCATCTTATTTATCAGCTCAGCCAGGTCTGAATTTAGAAGCTTCTGAGCCATTTCGATCTGAAGAGGAAGAACGAGAGTAACAGTTAGCCGAGCTGGCAGGAAGAACACTGAGAATCAGAATAGGTACAGTATTTAGGGTTTGTTTATGAATGCACTTACCTCTCTGTGTGTGTGAGCTGGTAATAAGGGTATCGTCTCATCCACTGTGGCCAGCAGTGTTCTCAGTGCCAATCCAACTTCCTGAAACACACAATTTCATGGTGAGAATGTTCAAAGTACAAAAATGATATAATGGTTTAAAACAAGTTCAAAATTCTTCCATTATTTACTCTCTATTGAATGGTCGTGTCATTTTAAACCCATATGCTGAATGCAACGGCAGTTTATAGTGGCCACAGGCAGTCATGCTCCAAAAAGAACAGCATAAAACCAACATGGTCTTTTAAAGTCATATGACAGCTTTGTAGGAAGAAATGACTGAAAATTAAGTCTTTATTCACTGATAATCTTCAGCTATGATTTAGCTTTAATTGATTTTAGTTTGTCATTTTAGTATTTCAGTATAAACTTATTTCAGTTAGTTGCCAAGGCAACATTTTAAATGTTTGTTTAAAGTGCCCTGATTGTAGCCTAGAAATCTAGACGCAGCCAGGGTCTCTAGCAACTCTCCGTTGGCTTGCGAGCTGGAAAAACCAAACTCTGGTCAGGCCCATCACATCGTGTATAGAGTCCGTGGGCGGGCTTAACATAATGACGGCTCAGCGTGCTACTTGAAAACAAAGAAGCTGGTGAACAGCGGTCTTTCGAATCGGCTTTGGCTGCAACTCTGGAAGACTTGGGAGTTAAGCTTTTCTTTGAGAAAAGAACAGCAAAAAAAGGAAGGTGTTCAGAGATTTTTTCTGACCGGATACGGTAAAAGTTTAATCTATCAACTAGCTCGGCTTCACCAATTTCGTTGCTCTGGTTGGTTGTAGCGATATCCTATTGCGTGCAGAGGGAGTCTGAAAGACAACCATTTATCCCGCCCCTCGGACTGAGCCCTGCCAAACGGTGTGTTCCCAGACCCAACATCTCAAGTGATGTGGGTCTGGCTTGTCAGGCTACCCCGATTGTGCCATTTTAAAAATTCCAGATTTTGTTTCGGAGGTCTCCTACAATAGGTTTAAATGCATCCAAGGTCAAAATCACTGTCTCATACACTGCAGCATATCCTCTTTTCTCACAACTGAAACGGTTCGATAAAGGAGTTGGGCTGCATCCGAAATCGTATACTTCCCTACTATAAAACTGAAAAACAGTATGTGGCAAAAGAAGTATGTCCAAATTCACAGTACTCATAAAAGAGTAGGCAAAAAGTACCCGGATGACCTACTTCTTGAATAAATAAGCTAGGACAATATTAGGTCGAGAAAAAACTATTTAAATATCTGGAATCTGAGGGTGCAAAAAAAATCTAAACATTGAGAAAATCGCCTTTAAAATCGTCCAAATTAGCAATGCATATTACTACTAATAATACATTTGTGATATATTTACAGCAGGAAAATTACAAAATATCTTCATGGAACATGATCTTTACTTAAAATCCTAATGATTTTTGGCATCAAAGAAAAAAATCGATAATTTTGACCCATACAATGTATTGTTGGCTATTGCCACAAATATACCCGTGCGACTTATGACTGGTTTTGTGGTCCAGGGTCAAATATAGGCCTACAAAAACAGTTTGGATAGTTGTTAATATGAGAGTTATGATACATTATTTAACAGATTTAAGTATTGTATAGTATGAGCAGCTCTCAGCCACTTTCATTTTTCAAGTTGCTCTCAAATGAAAAAAGGTTGGAGACTCCTGCTTCAGGACAATCTCTCTGGATAACCAATGACATATTCGGTAACCCTAAAGTATACATATCTAGGATATTTCTTAGTGTGTGTCATACCTTCACCATGGGCACGTATTCTTCAGGGGGAGCTGGCTGGATTTTACTGGACATCTCAATCACAGCCTTCACCAGCCCGGTCACATTTTCATAGACCTTATCGTTGGACCGATCCAGGTTAGCTGTTGGGGGTGGGTTGATCTCCTGAGGCTGAATCTAAATACAAAGTAACATGTTTTAAAATGATGCATTATTTCACAACAAGCATGAACATATAATGTTGCTATGTACATAAACAAAGGATTTTGGATGAAGGTTGTGTTATTGAATTATTGTTACTGGACATACATGATAATGCAATGTGTTAAGGTACAAATTTCATGAGTGACACTAGATGGCAGCAGAAGCAACTACTGGAGACCAATCACCACCTACAATATTGAGCTGATTGGATCCACCTACGCACCCGTGCTTAATACAAAATATGATAATACAAAAAAACGTTCCTCCATCTTAAATATAAAAGAGATAAGGGAAACATTTTACTGTAGATCTAAAACAACAAAGTAATCTCAATAAACTGTACTGCACCCGTCCCAAAAGAATTATCAAAAGCCTGCCACTAGACATTATTAAAAATCACAGCTTATTTAGAAAGCAAAGGACATGCATAGTGATCTATACAGCCATTCAGATTAGTGGATAATTAAGTTATGATTCGAAATGATATGGTTGAGTAATGACATAGTAACTGGTTAAATGGGGCATAAACACAGACAGAAACATAACACTGAGTCTACAGGTGGTCTTACCCTCCAGGGCTACCAGTGCAAAAACAAGTGCAACAGAGGAAGGGCAGAGGCACAGAGCAAGAGAATAGTGTGCAGAGAGAGGGAAAAAAAGAAAGAGATTAATAAATATAACTTGACATATACATGCTGCAACAAAAGAAAGAAAACAGCTTGGAGTTACGGCATCATTCTGTGTGCAAGTCTTTTTTTTTTTATTCAATCCAACCACATGAAAATGTTAAGAGAGTTTAGTGCTGTGAAGTTATGCAACTAAACTTACATTTAAAGACCCGATAAAATCAAAATGACAGTTTTGTGTCAAATACAGATATTTAAAATTCAGTCATCTTCTACTTCAAATTTTTGTCCAATCAAATGCTTTCTATAATGAGAATGTTCCTCTTAGAAAATGCCCCTGACTAGCAAAACAAAGTAGGCTACAGCATGATTGTGACACAACTAAAGCCTATTAGCTATTTATAAATATACAGGATGAGCCTTTCAATATTCCCCACACAAACTTAAACTGAAAATACAACACAAAATCAACAATAACACTCAAACTACTGACCAAACACACCCACAGGTAAAACTCATAAAAACTATAAAATGGCAAAGCACTGCAATTATATGTGCATTGTTTCTAATTATATTTTCCATTCCGCACTGCATTTCTGCTGTTGCTTGCGAGACCCCCCTGCAAGCTGACCCATAGCTTCAGGAAAATGCACTGGAATGGAAACTCTAGGGTTCTTGGTGTGCAGGGATCTTTTTATGAGAGACCCCGCAGAGCAATTGTGTGCGTGTGTATGTGAAAGGGCTTTTCAGGAATGAGGATGATTTTAATGAGGCTTGGCAAACGGCATCTTTTGGCATGCTAGCTGCTCCTGAAGGCGACCCGTAAGTACAGATGCTAATCTTACCAGCCTCCCAGTGTGTGTTTGGTGGGATTTCAAACTTTGTGGTTTAAAAACAGCAAGCAGTGATTACTATAAAGTTACACATGCACAACGCTCATGGAGTTTCTCATCTGAGTTTTCCATGTGGTAGTTCTAGTACCTTCACGCCTTCATTGTAACTATCTGTAGGGTTGAGGCCGGAGACTCCTGCTGGGTGGCTGGGTGCTCCGGGACGAGGAGGCTTTTTAGGAGGAGCTGCGTGCTCTGAGGAGGACAAGAAACAGTCAGTTAAATTAGTCAATCTGTTCTTTTAAGTGCAATAATATCAGATGGAAGTCATTTTCACATTTTCATACAAATCCATTGCCATTGATAAACCATCTGGACTTAGCAAAATACATTACAGACTACAAGATTTTTTCTTTTTGAAAAATTACTTTTATTCAGCAAGGATACATTATTTTGATCAAAAGTGACAGTAAAGACATTTACGGATTTCTGTTTCAAATAAATGCTGTTCTTCTGAACATTCTATTCATAAAACAAACCTGAAAAATGTATCATCTATTTTCACTGATAATAAGAAATGTTTCTTAAGCACCATATCAGCATATTAGAATGATTTCTGAAGGATCATGTGACACTGAAGATCACCATCACATGAATAAATTATAATATGTTGAAACAGAAATCGAGAAAGTAACTTAAAATAATATTTTAATAATATTTCACCATATTACTATTTTTACCAAATACATGCAACCTTGGCGAGCATAAGAGACTTTTCAAATCTTACTGACTTCACACTTTTAAATGATAGTGTAGTTTAAAATGATGTATTACATGAAGCAGAACTGACATATGACTCACCTGCTTTCCCTATAGGTTGGTAGATGTGCTGGTTTCCAGTCTGCAAACAAAAAACACAGTTACAACAGTTAAAAATATGCAGGAGCCAAGACAGACTGTGCCATGTGTGTTGTTGTGGTCTGGGTGGAGAGCAGCCTGAATGCCTGGCATGCCAACACACACACACACACACATCTGCCAAGACCACAGAGAATCAAAGAGGACAGCCCAATGTGATGGGATAGCTATTCAAAACCACTGCAGCAGACAAACAAGCTCTAGAGCAGCTGTGGAGTTATGCTCTTCTAGATCCAGATCATGACACGCATGAAACACGTTCATTACAACAAAACTAGTAAACATCTGTGGTAGTTCTGTATTAACATCAGAAGTGGGAGGGCAGAGCAGATTGGGTTTCTTGAGTGTCCACTGCTGTATGTTTCCTCACAAAAGGGCCCTTGTCCTTGGTCTCACATTTATCCCAATGATTTTTTTTATAGATAGATATCCAGCTATGATAGACATTTCAGACCCTTAAAGCTTATAAATACACACTATGGCAAAATATATGCATATGTACTAAAGAGCCGATATGCTGAGATCAAGGGAGACCAAAAAAATAAAAAAATAAATCATTACCAATTATTATATTATCATTTTAACAAATAAAAAAAAATGAACAGGAGTTTTGGAATGTCTCAGTTCTTAAGCTGCATGAACACCTCGAGTTTGTGTCAAACCTGACGATCATGATTTGAGAACGATCTAAAGAACATCTTGTGCTTCAAAGGAAGCAAGAATATCTGACTGTCTGAACAAAGAGTCACTTAATTAATGCCACAAAATGAATCTGAACAGTATGGAAGCTTGTTTCCGCCACAGAATAAAACCTTTCACACAATTCTGACTTTATATCTCTCTAAACTCGCGATTGTGAGAAAAAAGTCAAAATTGTGAGATAAAAAGGTTGCAATTACCTTTTTTTTTTTATTCTGTGGCAGAAACAAACTTCCATAGATCAGTGGCTTACAGTAGAAAAATGATTCTTAGTCTCAAATCTTTTAAACTGGAAATAAATGTTAAAATTATATTTAACAGAATTTTAGATTTTCAGTATGCTCTGATTTTTGCTCTATTTATTGCCTTTATTTCTAACTATATAAAGGTGCACATAATCTCAGTCAATGCTGGGTAATAACTGATTACATATAATCTGGATTACGTATTACTTAGTTAGATTATATCACGTTTTAATTACTTGTAATCAGACTACAGTTACTTTTTATTGATTAAATAATTACATATTCACTGAATGGCAGTAAATCATTCATAATTGATTGATCCCCCAATTCTTCTTTTTCATGTGTTAAATTTTCCTTTCTAAAAAAGCATATCACTTATATACATTTAGAAAGTCTTCTAGTTTTGTGAAATTGCACACACAGACCAGCCACTAGTCAGGTGGATATAGATAGTTACATGGAAAATTGGGAGGCCACACAGCATTTGACCACTGGATTTACAGAACTCACAAACTTCCAGCAGTTCCTTCACAAACCCTAGTTTGGGAAACCCTGATGTAAAATAATGTTTAATGCACTTCATGTTGTTGATAAAGAACGGAATATATTTTTCTTTCTCTTTATTTTTATATATTATATATATATATATATCATATATTATCCTATTCAACGTGATGTTACAACAGGTCAAAAGTAATCTTAAAATAATCAAAAAGTAGTCATAAAATGTGTAATGGATTACGTTACTAACTACATTTTTTGTCATGCAATTTGGAATCAGTAACGGACTACAGTTTGCAAGTAATCTACCCAGCACTGCCCACAGCTGTATATCATAGTGTTATTACATAATCTTCACATACAATCTTTCAGTATCCTACCAAAATCAATTGAAGTGAAATTCCTGTGCACGTACTGAATTCCCCCACAGCGAGTGTGAGTTGACGCCCATATACAAAATAATTTACTGCAGATGTCCATGAGTGGGAACACCACTATATTTAACATGACCTGATCAGATGATTAACTCTCACATTAACACTTGCTTGAGAGACATGGCTACTATGAACTGCTGTTGCATGGAAAAATATTCCACATTTTTTTATTCATGCAATAGAACAATTTTACAATATTCATGTAAAAAAATGGTTTAATGGATTTAATGAACTATCCATTTAACCTTAAATGAACTTGCATAACATTACATTTCATTATGTTTTTAACATTTACACTACCATTCAAAAGTTTGGGTTCAGATTTTTTTTTTTTTTAAAGCAGTCTCTTAAGCTTACCAAGGCTGCATTTATTTGATTAAAACTACCGTAAAAACAGTTAAAATAAACACAATATGAAATTAGAGTTACAAAGTATTAGAATATTATAATTGTTTTCCATTTTAACACAATTTAAAAATGTAATTTATTCCTGTGAGGGAAAAGTGGAATTTTCATTACTCCGGTCTTCAGTGTCTCGTGATTCTTCAGAAATCATTCTAATATGCTGATTTGAAAGCCAATGCATTCTTGTTGAATTTAATGCATCCTTGCTGAATAAAAGGATTCATTTCTTTAAAAAGAAAAAAAAAAAAAGAAAAACATCTTTCTGACGGTAGTGTATTTCAACTAAAAGAAAGAAAATGAAGAAACTCACTGGTCCCTGAAGGCTTCCATCATCACGGTCAATGCTGCCTCTGGAACTTCTCCCATCAGGCTTCTGCCACACACACACACACACACACACACACACACACAGAGAAAGAGAAAGAAGGTCAAACCTGACACCTCATTCAACAAATTCATTTCTGTCACGTATTGTGCTACTCCACACCACGTCCTGACCTGGAGCGACACAAGATTCCAGCGTAGTAATTTGCATGAAAATTACATTGTTGCATGGCACAGTAACAGCCAATCAGAACACACATGATGTTAAAATACAACTATAAGTGTGATCACAGAGATTCCATTGTGGGCAAAACTGCAAAAAGTGACAAAACAAAAAAGTGTCTCGTTGTATAAATCACATCATATTTATTGCTCACAAAACTTAACATCTGTTCCTACTCCTTAAAATGACAACGATAAAGCATCCATAAATCAACTGAATATAAACCAATCAGACTCATTTACAGCAAACAAGCACTTTGACAACAGAACTAAGTCCATGACAGTTCAAGATACCTTAAAGACTAAATAAAAACAGTAAAATAAAAACACACAACAAGCTTTACTGAAACGGCATCCTCCTCTTCCCATTAATTTCCCAGTAAAAGTTTACTGTACCAGTTTTCCGAAGCAGGATTTAAAGACCTGCATCTTCCTGTCTGTTCCTGGGAGCGTTTCTCTCTGGCGTTTCTTAAGCATGGAGCAGAGCACGGAGTGGATCTCCATTAAGCAAGTGTGTGTGTGTGTGTGTGTGTGTGTAAGTGGGATAAGTCAGAGTGTGTGTGTGGAGTGACTCGTCTCCTGAATGTGAGACATATTAAACGCACACTGACTCACTCACTGCCGACGAGCCTGAACTCAACGAAGCCAAGCCCTTTTCTGCTCTCCTCCTCCTCTCTCTCTCATTCCCTAGCTCAGTGTTTTCTCTCTTTCCCTCCCATTATTCCTCATGGACATTTGCGTATAACATCTGCGAAGAGATGAAAACTTCCTGTGATCAGTAATTTAACTTTCAGCAGATGCAGGTCAGGTTGAGTTTACCCGTCTCACGCCTCAGTGCCAACAAAACCCTTCATTACTGAGGAATTCCTGAAAACTGCACCTGTATCAAACGGCCGGGATCAAAAACTCATTCAGCCACTCACAGCATCAAAAAAAAAAAAAAAAAAAAAAAAAAAAAAAGCACCTTTAAAGGCCATGCAAATACTTTAAGCTATTTATTCACTAATAATCTTCCATTCCACTCAGCTGGTTATTTTAGAAACGCTACTTCAGTGAGTTCCGAATCAGTCACATTCATTCTGAGTGCTTGGCTCACAAATTGGAACGATTCAGATCTTGAGCTCAAACTTACTGATTCAATGATTCAGTAACCGGAGTGGAAAATAATTGGTGATAAATATAAAATGTTGTCCTGTTCATCACACGATTCTATCTTTTGACTTCAAAAGATTTGGAATAAAGTGAACAAATTTTTGCTGTCATTTTTGTAGCTTGCAACACTGAAGAGTCATTGCATGGAAAGGAGCAGCCTGATTCTTCAAAATATCTCCTTTTGTGTTCCACTAGCAAAACACAGTTTAAGTGCTTAGAAAAACACGACGATGAACAAATACGTCTTCGCTTTAAAGAGCTGACATTTCATTTCAACAGAAGTTGTTTGTGAGGAAAAGTAATAGTTTGAGCAGAAGAATGAATGTTGTTTGCTGTGGTGGAGCTCTGAATGCCCTTTTTAGTTGGTACAGGAAGCTACGAGAGGTTTTTCTGTGAGACAGACTGAACATAATGACACAGTGAAGATACAAATGACGGAGACTGAAAGCCAAAACTTGGCATACCACAAACGCACACAAATATTCTCAGACAAACTTATGCGGATAAAAACATGCATATGCACACATATCGCTGCAACAATAACACACCCCAGGGTGCAATGCCTTCTAATTCATTCCTTATTCATATTCTTTCTGTAATTCTTCAAAAATGCAAATTATTGAACAAAGGTTGTGAAATTGTGAGGATCACCCCGTTTACAAATAAAAAGAGCAGGAAACCGCAATTGGTGGAAACACTTATTCTCAAACAAACATGAAAATGACTGTTTGGAATATCATACCATTGCTGCAGCTATAAATAATCATCACAATGATTCACCACTAACATGTTTTTAGGAAGAAGTGAAAACTAACGACCATGTAATATAGCTAAGCAGGGGGAGAGAGGAGAGGAAAAGGGGAATAAGAGGGTAAGGGAAAGCAGATACATGTGAGGAAGAGATGGAGGAGGTGAAGGTGAGCGGGATCTGTACCAGTAGTCTCTCCTCATGCTCCAACCAGCGCTGATCATCCTCCATCTGCTGCTGCTGCAGTAATAACTGCTCCTCCATCAGCTGAGACAGACCTCCACGCAGAGCCACACCATCCTGAAAAGCACACAATTCATGAACAAATGCTAAGAAAGGCCCCGTTTACATCTAATATTAAGATGCATTTTGGTCGATCAGAACATAAGTGGACGAAACTAAATACAGGTGTAAACGGGGTGTAAAACGGTTTGAGCTTGTCCACTTTCGACCACTTCCAGAGGTAGTCGAAAACGCAAACGGATTGCTTTCGTAGCGTAGACGCTCATGTGGTTGAATATGTTCGAACAGCCACAAAAGACCGCCTACTCTCCACTTACTGACCTAATGCGTAAACGTATGGCCATAGACCCTCCTCCCGAAGAATTCAGGACAGTAGTGGTTGAAAGTGGACAAAAGAGACGGATTAAAACCCCAGGTGTAAACAGGTATGCATCTCTCTAGTCTACTTTTGATCCGATTGACTAAAACGCATCTTAATACCAGGCATAAACAGGGTCAAAGATGATAAAAATTATAATAAATATATGACAGCTAAAATCAAACTGGCACTGCAGTCTTGTTACTATAGCTTCTTTAGCACATTTACCACTGCTTGGCGATATTTAGTGAACGAAATCCAATCATTTTAATAGGAATCTGTGCGATTATGAGCTGTGTGTAAGATTTCAAGTTTCGTTGGCCAACAGAAAGCTGCTTGGTTTGAAAGTGCCTTCTGTGTGAGCTGTGTTTCATACTGTACCGCTATGTGACTGAAAATGGAACTTTTCTGCCAGCAAAATTTAGCTGATACTACTACTACTACTACTACTACTACTAATAATAATAATAATAATTATTATTATTATTATTAGGGTGTAACGATACCCTCATGTCGTGATTCGATACATATTACGATACTGAACTCACGATCACGATATTATTACGATACTCTAAGACATATGGTAAAAAAAAATGTTGATTAAAATGCTAAATTTGGTATTACATTGAGGGTGGAAATGAATAGGCTTGGACTTAGTGCTGGTAACCCAATGCACAGGACAATGGTGACACCAGAATAAAAATATCCATGATTCTGAAGCTGAAAATACAGAACTATTTTAGATGAATATGCTGGTACTCTGTCACTAACCAGATATTTAAAATAATGTAGGCCACTTTTTACTGGTAACAGAAGACATTTGGCATTATCAGGTCCCACAAATATTCCCCCATTGCATTATTATACATTATATTCAACATTATATATAGTAGTTTAATGTAGTACTGACACTAAAACTCTGTAAACTTTCAGAGTTTTTTAAATTTTCATTATGGGTGAACTATACACAATACAGACTGTCACTGTCCATGATACATGTTGCATTTTTGTATTGTGATATATTGTGGCACGATATATAGTAATACAATGTATCGTTACCCTCTACTAATAATATATAATAAACAAAAATAAATAAATCCTAAATAAAACCTCAAAATTATTGATTTGAGAAGTGCACAAGGCATCATGTTGCTACACTAACTACTTGATATAAGCACAATCAATAAACATGCAATAAACAACTTTCAGTACTTAAAATATATTTACAGTACAAATAACATGTCACAATGCAATTTGCCTAATTCATGAAGGACACTCAGTCCAACCTTATATTTTGGCCAAAATGAGTTACCTTAAAAGGCCTTAAACATTTGTTGTTAATGTTTAAAACGGTCTTCACATTTGGAGCATCTCAATGATGCCTAAAATGGTGTTTATGTTGGCAGCTTATTCTGTTTTGAAACAGAGCTTAGATTTCAGTACTGAGAAAACATGCAGTTTTCTCTCGTTCTCTTCTAACCTCCATGCTGGGGTTCCACATGTGATCCTGAGCAGTTCTGCGATGGTTCCAGCTGTCGAGGTGATCAAGTCCAGTCCCTGCGGCCTGGGGAGGGTACATCCCGCCAGGCACGGGAAGCAAGCCGTGTGGGCCAGAGTGTCCTGCCATCTACATCATGCCAAATGCACATATAAAGCAAACTGTTATTCTTCATAAACATTCAGGGGTTAATTCTCAAACGATTGCACAATACAGTATTTAATCTCTAAAAAACCTGGGTTTGATACACTAACAACCTGTAATTCAATTTACCCATTGGTATTAGACTAATACAAGTTTTGTACCTGATAATGATTGTGCTGGCCAATGTGCTGAGGACTAGGGTAGAAACCTTCACTGGAACGTGGACTTGGATAACCAGGTCGACTGGGCTGTAATCACACACACAACTTTATGTCAATGTACTAGCACATCTTGACCAGTCAGGTTAAGGTTAGGAGATGCTGTTAAAATCAGTCCACCAGACGCACACAAAATTCTTGTGTATTTTGTGTGGATGAAGATTTCAGGCTGTTGAAGGGAAAAAATTAAAACAGTCAAACATAAAATGCAAGCAGTTAGTTAAACGTTAACACAATGCTGCATGTGTTGTTATTGTAGTTATACAATACATGGGAGAAGGACTGGGCGGGTAGAATATATTAGAAGGAATGGATTGAAGAATGAATGCTGTTTGACAGGAGGCGGTCCTCATCCAATTGGCTGGGATACTCTGAGTTCAGCTGCAGGTGGGAAAACAGGAGACGGACTGATCTACCTTATAAACCCGTTCATAGACAGAGTCGACTGACCACAGCTCCAGATGAGCAAAGGAGGAAACAAAAGGAGAAAAAGGGGTGACAACACAGTAACATACACTTAATTGACAGAAAAGGGTTAAAATGGGGGGAAAACCCACATGAACACTGGCACGAGAGAGATGGGATTTATTGTCTATAAAGCAAAGCAAAACAAAAAATATGTTTATAATAAATCTGCTTTAAGAATCAATTTTCTTTTAAGAATGGTGTTTCGGGGATGTGGACAGAGTTGAGAGCCTACGGTTTTGTCTGCATTCATGAAAATAAAGGCAAATATAAAATTTGAGATTCACACAACCACACACGCAGGTTAATCCTTCATTTTAATACAATTGTTAAACATCAGGTCTGGCACACAGTTTAGTTTACATGCATTGAACATGCAGTTTTCCACAGTTTTATCTGGAAGATTATCTGAAGCAAGCATGTTTTAACTTGTTTTTAGTCTACAACATCTAATAGTAATACAACACCAAATAGTGGCTCTATAATAACAGCTATGTTGAAGCCTAAAAGCAGTTGACTCACTAAATGCACTTTAAACCCACTTTGAAACGTTAACCAGAATCTGCATCACAAACATCCTCCGAAAGACAGAGATGACACGTAATGTGCATTTAATCCTTCATGTATCCAATAGAGTGCAACAGTCAGATGAATTGATTTTTAACAATAACCTATAAACCTTTAAAGGCAGGCATACAGTGAGCTTTGACACTGGTAATCAATGCAATATCCTTTTGTTAAAACCACCAGCCCACATTAATTTAACAACGAAATTCCAGGTGAAAAACTAAAAGAAAAAGAAAAAAGAAAACTGTGCAAAAAGATTTCTTCAGCACAGTCCACTCCTATTAAACACAGCAATTGATGTAGATTAAGCAACAACTACTTAAATATTTGTAGGCAGACAATATATTTCAACACATAATATTTTATATATTTTTATATATCCTCATAGCTGGTTGGTTTGGTTCATGGCTTATAACTTGTTAGCAAAGACTTTTTTTTAAATCTCTAAGGGAAAAAAATGAAGGGGAAAAAGTGGGCGGGCACTGTTGCACTCTATTACACATTGTCATATTTACTTGGTCATCAGATGAAGACTTCTGCTCGACTACGCACAAACCCAATGTAGCTTGATTACAGACTGATTACAGTTATATATTGCAGTCCTATTGCTGACTCTAATGCACTAAACCCTTTACTGCTTTTTACCACTATAACATCTAATCTGCAGCTAAAAATGGCATGCACCTATAAAAGCACCTGTGCTAATGAAGAAGTTACAGTAAAACTCCTGGGACACCCTGCTAACAGTCCTAGCACACCTGCCTGTGAGAATCTGTAGGGCACGTGGGTCAGGCTCAGCTGTTGCATGGAGGGATAGTAGGGGTCGAAGAAAGCAGGCTGAGTGGCACTGGGGGGGACAGAGGGTCTCCTCCTTGGCCCCTGGGGAAACAGCAGGGAGCAGTGCAGCGGTAACGGCTGAAGCAGAAGCGAGGTCTGAGTTTGCGGGAATGGCTGGGGATGTACGCTAAGCTGTTGTGTATTAGCATGGCACTGAGTGTGAGCGTTTTGCTGTAGCGTTTGCTGCATGTGTGGTGATCGGTTAATGATGGGTTTGTCACATGGACCCAAAGGAGAGGCAGAAGACTCGGGCTGGCGGAAGCAAAGGGAGATCTGGGAACCGAAGGGTTGCTGTGGAGGATGAGAAGCAGCAGACGCAGATGCAGACAGACAGTCCATACTGAAGCTGTGCTGGAGGGGGCGTCTGCGGGAGGGCTACACATTCACACACACACACACACACACACACAATGAAAGATGAGCTAACCAACACATGGAAACAGGGCACAAACAGAAAGGATGACAAAAGCAGAAATTTTGTGAGACATGACATGGATGAAAGCAGATTCATTCTGGTCATTAGCACGGCGGCAGGTGTGACCAGTCAACACAAAAACAGACATCAGCACCTGGACAGGATGAGTGACAGGTCTGACAGGGAGCAAGGGGGTTTGAAAGTAAGAGTATGAAGTGCTTTAAGCCACACACAGAGTGACTGGAAAGATCAGCCTGGCCCATCAATCACTATAATGTGAGCAGCACAGGACAGGGAAGGATTTAAAACCCTGTCAAAAAGCAGACAGACTAACAATATCAATCAAAAACTTCAAGTGTACTGACACACACTACCGTTCAAAAGTTCGGGGTCGGTATGAATGTTGAATGTTTTCGAAAGTCTCTTATGCTCACCAAGCCTGTATTTATTTGATCAAAAATACAGTAAAAATAGTGACATTGTGAAATATTATTTAAATTTAAACTAATTGATTTTCAGAAGATGCTGCAGTCTCCAGTGTCATATGAACCTTCAGAAATCATTTTAATAGGCTGATTTGATGCTCAAGAAAACATTACTCATCATTATCAGTGTTAAAACAATTATGCTGCTTAACTGCTTTATTCTTTATGGTTTACTGGCACTTTTGGCCAATTTTAACAAATCCACACTGAATAGAAGTCTTAATTTCTTAAAAAAAGCAAAACCTTAAAAAGCTAGGAAGGACATTTCATAAGACTCAGAATTGTTGGTACATTTTAAATGCATTTCTCTAAAATTAATTTAGTTAATTTTGAGGAACAAACCAGCATATACAGAACTCTGGCACACAAGCTGGCACACATGGACTGAAATCCAAAGTCAATGGATGCCTTGATTTTTATCACAATAATAAAAAAATCTGTTTATTGATCAACCAATGTGTGATTGACTTTGTATTCTCCAGGTGATAAAATGATAATGTCTTTAGTAGCAGACATAAAGAAAGATCATGTCACGTCTAATAATATTTATTTTCATAATAAGCTTGTTCAGACAGATGAAGAGAGAAGTGAAGACAGAGAACCACATGGGAAGAAGCTTTTGTTTGCATATGGGAAGAATATATACTATACAGCGGGGTCCAAAAGCCTGAGACAACATTGAATATCTGTGATTCAAAATCGAATTAAAACATTGAAATACAAATATCAGGAAATAATTACATTATTTAATATTTAAAGATTTACATTTTAGGACACTAATTAAATAAGCAAATAAACCAGATTGCTATGCTAATGATATCATTTGTTTTAAACTAGGCAAATACAAAATAGAAGCATTTCCACTGATGGTCTCAGATGTTCAGACCTCACTGTATGTAACCATAACAAATGAGAAACTAGAATGGTGCTGTATCCAAGATACAGTGATGTTACATGACAGAAGACGTGACCTGGCATTGGTGAGCTGAGATTACAGACAAAGGGAATCTCTGGAAAATTGCTGGCTAACTATAAACGCACACAATAATGAATCAATCACTGCAGGAAATATACTTAATATAGTCTTTTACTTTGATAGACAGAAAAAAATGCATCTTGTCCTATAGAAATGTTTTAATGATACATAGACTCTCTTGTTTAACACTTGTTTGCTAAATAAAATGTACAAACAATATTGTAAGCACATGTAAGCAAAAAAAAAAAAAAAAAAAAAAAAAAAATGTTCTAGTCCTTTCTTTCTCTCCAATTTTCAAAAAAAATACGACCTGGTTCACGTTAAAACAAACACGCATACATACTACTACTACTCCTAACAAGCCACCATGTGCTAGGGTGACAAATGGTGACACGCTGTTAACCTTGGTAATAAATCTGCTGTTCCAGATGAACTCAGGCTGCCATAAATGTAAAAACACATGAACAACCCAAAGATTTTTTTTTTTAAATGTTCTTTTTGCATTCTTAGTCAGTTACACATCGATTAGGACATTGGTAGTCAGCTTTTTTAACATAGGAAATAGCCCAGCGCAGTTACTTACTTTTGGTGGCGCCTCGTCCGAGCCTCCTGAGTCCCAGGATACTGGGACTTGTCTCCTCATCTCCATACGGCTGCGCTCCTCCTGCTGAGCCTTCTCATCCGCAAGGATTGTACTGCACAAACACCGGTGGAGAACACTATCAAACAACAACATCCTTCTTCTAAAACTACAAGTCTTTATGATACAAGTCTTTATCTGGATCCTCGAGTTTGAGACCACTCTTGCAGAGCAGAAAAGTAATAAAGCGCTTTAGTACAAATGTGAATGTAAGATGATTTCCACTTAAGTTTGCTTTAAATGAGTTCAAGAGGAAGACATTTCCAACTTTATGCAAGTGATTGAAAGGTGGAGTCACGCTATCATCACAGACGAGTCAGTGTAAGATCCCAGCCCACACAAGGTTGACTACATGGGAAAATAAAGCTAAGCAGATTCATGTCATACCTGACACACTATTTCACAATCAAATACGTCATGACAAGCTGTAAGTAAAGTCAGACAGCCTGAATAAGAGGACACCAGGCATTATGTTAACACATTCCATCAACATTTCTCATTTTAGACTGCTATGTGGAAAAAAGAGAGACACTAATACAAAAGCGTTAACAAAGACTCTTCATGCATTATATATTGCATTGGTGCATTTGGGGGCAGCTCCATTTTATCTCTTAAAGACTTTTTTAATCTATTCAGCAAAGATACAAACTGATTAGGAAAAAAAGTGGCATTTACCCGGTTTCCACAAAAATGTTGAGCAGCTGTTTTCAACTGATTATACACCAAATCTTCAAATTACAGCAGAAACTTTGCGAGACATGATATGGATGAAAGCAGATTCTTTTGAAGGATCATGTGACACTAAAGACTGGAGTAATGGCTGCTAAAAATTCAGCTTTGCCATCACAGGAATAAATTATTTTCAAATGTATTCAAACTGAAAACATGTAATAGTACTATGTAATAGTATATACACACACAATATTATTGTTTTTACTGTATTGGTAATCTAATGAATGTTCGCCCTGGAAAGCATAAGAGAACATCTTTAAAAAATTTTGCCAACCCCAAACCACAAACGGTAGAGTAGTTTCAGGGTGGGGTCTGCTTACGCTCCAGTACATCCACAGAAATGGCTTTAGCGATTAAAAAAACCTTACAAGAATGGAAATGTTAGTAATGACCTAAAAACTCACCACACAGTCTTTATAGTATCGATATGTGAAGCTCGTACCTGTCGTCAGTGAAGTCTTGCGCTCAGAGGTGGCTACAGAAACGCAAGAGGTGCGAAAGAATGGAGCATGTAAGTCTTACTGGTGAGAGAATGCAAGCTGGCTGAGAGAGGGACTATTTCTGGAAACTCTATTATCTCTAGACCATGAGTGGATGGACAGAGAGAGGGAGAGAGGGAGAGAGGGAGAGAGAGAGAGAGAGAGAGAGAGAGAGAGAGAGAGAGAGAGAGAGAGAGAGAGAGAGAGAGAGAGAGAGAGAGAGAGAGAGAGAGAGAGAGAGAGAGAGAGAGAGAGAGAGAGAGAGAGAGGGAGAGAGAGAGAGAGAGAGAGAGAGAGAGAGAGAGAGAGAGAGAGAGAGAGAGAGAGAGAGAGAGAGAGAGAGAGAGAGAGAGAGAGAGAGAGAGAGAGAGAGAGAGAGAGAGAGAGAGAGAGAGAGAGAGAGAGAGAGAGAGAGAGAGATGCAGGATAAACAGAGGGGACACCTGTTGTAATCAATCCAGACCTGCTGAGCTTCCCCACACCCGGACCATCATACACAGCCATGACTGTTGCAGAAGTCTCAGGCTCTCAAAGACAAAAACTGTAGCTGAATCTAATAAAACAGATTGAAAGGTGGCATGATAAGTTGAGGATTAAAAAGGTTTCTAAACAATTGTTTATTATATAAAAAACAAATATTCATTAAAAAAAAAGTTCATAAAACTTAAAAAAATGTTTTAATAATTTTTAATAATAACAAAAAAAAAAATTCTTTCATTAATTACTTTCGTAATTAATGAAACCCCACAAGACTTTCGTTCATCTTCGAAACACAAATGGAGATCTTTTTGATCTTTTTGATGAAATCTGAGAGATTTCTGTCCCTCCGTTGACAGCTACACAACTGACTTTAGCACCTCAAAAAGTTCAAACTAATCCATATGAATCGAGCAGTTTAGTCCACATTTTCTGAAGAGAAATGATGGCTTTATTTGATGAACATTGAATTTCGGCTTTTATTCACATTTAAATATTCATCAACTCACATTAGTTGTGTTAAACCAACAGAAGCTCAAGTATGTTTGCATGATGTGCGAGAACCAATGATCTCGCGTGTTCATTCTTGTGTCTTACGCAACAACATTTGAGCTTCCGCAAGAACCAGTGAGGTTTGTTTTCACGAGTCAAGCCAGCTTGGTTGAGCTTCTGACAATGTTCGCTGATCAATGTTTATATGTGAATAGTACATGCCTAAATTCAATCTGTTCATCATATAAAGCGATAGTTTCTTCAGAAAATTTGAACTACTCAGTTCATATGGAATAGTTTTACAGATCTCTTTATGAACTTTTTGAAGCTTCAAAGTGTCAGGCGCGTAGCTGTCAATGGAGGGACAGAAAGCTCTCAGATTTCATAAAAAATATCTTAATTTATGTTCCGAAAATGAACAAAAGTCTTACGGTTTGGATCGACATGAGGGTGATTAATGACAGAATCTTCATTTTTGGGTGAACTATTCCTTCTATAAATAATACAATTAAAAGCAAAATCTGACCTCAAAAATCTTAAAAACATTTCTTAACAAAAATGGTAATAAAAGAAAGAAATTAGGGGTTGACAGCACTTAATCGACTTAACAATACTGAAATCTATAAAAAAAAAAAAAAAAAAACCTGTTGTTAAAAACATTCTCTTACTAAAAATGTAAACATTTATTATCATGATTAAAAACATTTCTAAATGAAAAAGTTAATTTAATTTAATAAAAAATAAAAAATAAAATCTAATTTTTTTATGTAGGGCTTAACATGGATTAAAAATGTTTCTCAACAAAATAGGTAAAATAAAAATAATAATAAAGTCTGTCAAAAAACATTAAAATAAAAAACAGTAAGTTTCTGCTTAACAGCTCTTAATTTATAAATGCAGTTTTTCTTTCAGAAAATCTCTGCAGCATCTCAAAGGCCACATACAGAATCTATGGAATGACCACTGAGTCCCAGCAGCCTCACCAAAACCATACCAGTCCATCATGTGAATATCAGACTGTCTGCTACATCAAACCTTCATTTCTCAGGTCTAATGCTGAACTTTACAGAGCTATAATGTTCCTCAGAGGACCACTCTGTTAAAGAAAGTGACAACATTCACACCTGGTTAATTCGGTTCCCGTTACAGCGTTCAGAATCAAATAACAAACATCTCAACATACATTGTAGCTCAGACAAGCAAACTACAGTACTTCTACAATGTTTTGACTCAAACTATTGAGTGCGAAAACAAACAATGATTCATTCCTCAAACTGTTTGGACTAGACTTTCTTTCTGCAATCGCTGACAAAGCCTTCTGAGGAAAAGTGTTTGGGCATCCGTGCGTCAAACCCATGTGACTTTATTCCATTTCATAATCCTCACTTCATCTCAGTATGCACTGAAGGAATAACATTAAGAGAGAATTTTGTGGAAGGTACATAAACTTTATTTATGTTCTATTAAAACAGCTGTTTAACAATCATAAACGTGACGCTTTTAAAACAAACCCCATGAACATCGACCTTGAGATTACAGTCTAAAGACCATAAATCCACCAAAAGATCTCAAGTATACAGTGGCTAATTTCCTTATCAAACACAACAGGACAAGGATATTGACTAAACCTCAGCTCTGATACCTTCAGCACCAGTTATGGCTGTAATTTGGTAAATTTATGAATGCATTAACAGTGCAAATATTTACAGGGTCTCCTAGAAACAGACGTGCTACAATTTAATGTACAACAAAATTAACGAGGGTAGAGATAGGGAACATTTTAAGAATTTCACTCCATCCAAGATACCTAACAAGGAATACATTTGGAAACTCAAGATGCAACATGACATATCTGTCTCAATTTGGATATCTGGGGAATCGGTGTATAACCTGAGGTTTTGGAAACAACTCATGCTGTCAAATCTGTTTTATATCAAATAGAAAACTTGGATGTTTTTGCTGAAGGTAGACAAGATTCCTCAGATTACTGAGGAATCGAGTGTTTGATGGCCTGTCAGAGTACAGGTCGTTTTCCCCTTTCTATTAGCGTTTACGGGAACTGACTGCATGTGTGGACAAGAACAGACATTTGGGAACGCAATACTATTGTATCATGAAAGATGCAAGGAGTGTGTGTGTGTGTGTGTGTGTGTGTGTGTGTATGCCTGAAAGGGTGAGGGAGAGATAAACACTCAAGGATGTGTGAGAAAGAAAGAAGGAGAGGATGATTTCTTTCAATAGTTGCTATTCTATGAAATCAGGTCCGGACAGGAAGTGTCATAGACGTGCAGAGGGTGAGTCAAGGCTTAACGAGTTTAAACTTCCTCAAGAATGCAATTCTCAATGTTTACACTTACATACACAGTATGACATATTCATGTTTTGGAAATGCGTCTCTTTTGCTCATCAAGGACTTATTTATTTGATTAAAAATACAGTAAAAACAGTAACATTTTGAAATATTATTACAATTTAAAAGAACTGTTTTGTTTTGATATATTTTAAAATGTAATTTATTCCTGTGATGGTAAAGCAGAATTTTCAGCATCATTACTCCAGTTTTCAGTGTCACATGATCCTTTAGAAATTATTCTAATATGCTGATGCTCAAGAAACATTTCTTAGTATTTTCATATTATTTCATATTGTTCATATTCATATTATTAATATAACTGATACTTTTTTTAAGTTCAACAGCATTTATTTGAAACAGAAATATTCTGTAACATAAAATGTCTTTACATGCTGAATAAAAGTATTCATTTCTTTTCAAAAGTTTGGGTTTCATTTTTATAGTACTGAACTGTGCATTGGACGATGCTTTTGTTTTAATTTCATAAAACCTCAAACTACAAATTACATTATAAAACAGAGAAAGAAAGAAAAGAACAACAATTCAATTGAAAAAGTTTAATAATAATAATAATAATAATCATCAATAAAAAAAAACAAGTTTGAGTGCTACTAAAAAGTCAGTGGTACTGTACTGCTAGATCTGATGAAATGCTCATTCAAAACTGTAATTATAAATTACTATAGTGATGAGTAAATTATAATATGTGTGATAAATAAAAAGTACAATATAAATATAAACCACTGTAACAACAGCAACAGAAAATATTCCTGCTCCCCTATTCATTAGTGTTTAAATATTAATGTTGACTTCACAAAAGCTCTTGCATTTGAGAAAACAAAAATACGGTGCACATATGGACATGGACAACTATTTGAAACAGTAACAACCACTGTAAAAGTACAGTATCTATATAATGTAGAGCAAGCTGAGCACTTGGATTTGGAATAGCCTGCATGAGCACCACAGCTAAATGTGTTGAAGCAAACCACAGCTCTGAAATAAAATGCATTACAGGTCTAACCTCAGTCCTATTCATTGAACTCAATCCAGTATGGGTGGATGTTGGGCTGAATTTTTACCTGCTGCACCCAGCAATCTCTGTATCACTGTAGTCAGTTATTTATACTAGAGCATCACAGCGCCATCTACTGTTATCAGGCAGATTCATTTACTGTGGTCATGTACAGACTGCCAGCAAAAATCTGATTTCTTGCATATCCAAATGGTTTTTTGAAAGTCTGGACATCGATTTCGACATGAAATCTGATTTTTATTTTATTTATTTATTAATTTTTTATTGTGATTTAAACCACATTTTGAGATGGTTTGAAATGCGATTCTAGTCAGATTTTTACAGATGTGTGTCAGTCTGCACACTGGCTGTTCAAATCGGATATCAAATTGTCTTTTGCATCATTCTTAAGCGACACAGAACGTACTATAAACATACAAAACCAGTGACTGAAATGCCTGGAGTATTCACACATTCATACATATATACCAGTCTCCTCCGTTTTGGAGTTTTTCCTTTGCGATGGAGGAGTTCTGCACCGTGACTCGACAGGGTGCTTTTTTGGAAAGCGAGATGGTGCATCTCGAGTCTACGATCCTCCTCTTAGACTGTAATACTGGATCTGATATTATTGATAACACTTTAAAGTTAATTATTCTTCTTGGGAAGTTTCACATACATAAAGCTAAAGTAATGTCTATCACTCCTGCATTAAAGTTTTTCTGTAAAGATCTTAAAATATTTTTTGACTCATTGAATTCAATTACTAGAAATAAGAATTGTATTAAAACATCTCTCATATTGAAAAAGTAATTTGCTAAATGTAATGTTTTCCTTGTACAATGTAACATCTGTTATGTGTATTCCCAATTTCTGTTTATTGATTTGTTTGATGTTAAATGTCATTGTATGTTTATTTGGAAAATTGAAGAAAAAAAAAAATAGATGGTGCATCTCCATTTTTCCTGCATCGGTTTTGAAAGACTTGTCACATATGTGTGAATGCTAACGTCATTACCAAAGCAATCCAAACAGATAGGTTGGCTATGTCTGGACACACAAAACTTATTTGATCAATTGCAATTAATAGTGAGGACAGCCTACCTGATTTCAGAAAAAAAATGTTTGCCTAAACATTGCCTAAACAGTGTAAGGACAACCACAGATCCTATGTGGCATTTTTTTTTTTGAAAATGAACCTTTTAAATATGCAAACAAAAATAATTCAAAACCATGACCTATAATATTCAAGCAGCACATAATGAACGGAGCAGAATTTGTGAAAAACTCAAAGTTAGGTGGACTGACCTTAGTTGGCCTTTGAGCTCTGTGAATCGTGGTCGTTTGCTGGGATCGTACGCCCAGCACTTGGTCATCAGACTGTAGAGGGTCGGTGGGCAATTGGGCGGCATAGCCAGACGCTCGCCGTTCTCAATCCGACCAATCACGTCATTATTCTTCACACCTTGAAACGGCTTCACTCCATACATCAGTATCTCCCACATACACACTCCTAAAACACAAACATAAAGTGAGTCTAGATACACATGAAGACACTTGCAATATTCCACTTTAGATGAAACCCAACAATCCCCGATCTACACTATTTATTAAACTTTCTCCACACACACACACACACACAGAGGACGGAAAAATTCAAGCTCTACGCCACCTCTTTATACACACACATTTTCTAAACAATTTAGATGTCCCAAAAGCATTGAACGCATAATGCCAAGTTTTCGTAAGCCATTTCAATGTCAATGCACAGGATGTTGAGTTTCTGTTTCTGACTAGGGGAATTGAGAGCAGTAACGCGCACACACACACACTTACCAAACATCCACACGTCGCTGGCTGAGGTAAAACGTCTGAAGTTTATTGACTCTGGCGCCATCCATTTAATAGGCAGTTTTCCTTTAGAGGCTGCAAAAAGAGAGAGAAAGAGACAATGAGTGTGAATGAGAAGAGTCTGTCCCAAAAGACTGAGACTACTAGTGAGAATGCTTCTATTTTGCATTATTTTCTAATTCAATGGAACAATTTTCATTGCAAATTTTATATTATCGCATAACAATTTGAGTGAAAACTGTGCAGAATTTTAATTATTTCTTAATTTATGTATTTTTAAAAAAATGTTTACATGAAATGATTAGCTGTTTTATATCTTTTAAAACATTAACCTGTCTATTTTGAGGTTTAATTAAATAAAATCCATGAGACTTTTGAACCCCACTGTGTACTACTGTTCAAAAGTTTGGGGTTGGTAACTTTTTTTAATGATTTTGAAAAAAGTCCAAGTTAACCAAGGCTACAATTACTTGATGAAAAATACACTAAAAACTGCAATATTTTAAAATATTAATCACAATATTTAATAACTTTTTTATTTTCAAATGTAATTTATTCCTGTGATAGGATGGCAAAGCTGAATTTGTCAGGATCATTACTCCAGTCTTCAGTGTCACATGATCCTTGCTGAATTTTGGTACTGAGCTGGTGCCCAAGAAACATTTATTATTATTATCAATGTTGAAAAGTTGAGCTGTTGAATATTTTTTTAGAATAGAAATCCAAAAGAACAGGATTGGTTTAAAATAGAAATTGTAACGTATATAAATGTTTTCACCAGCCAGGTTCCCATGATCCCATGATATTTTTTTCTTCCAAAAAAAAAAATATATAGCTGATTACATATATAGCTGATGGAAATAGCATTTATTGATTACATTTCTGTGTGTTGACAGTATTTTTCATTGACCTTCAGCACATAAATTCTTTATTAATACTTCAAAATGTCGCAAACATTTGTTTGGTAACAGCTGTTGAGAAAAAGGGCTTTAACGCAAATACATGTGGTGTCACGTGACAGAATTAACCTACATGCAGTGTCTGCGATCGTAGTGTTTCTCCCATCAAAGCACCGTTTCTCTGTTACAGTATGTTCAAAGGTGCATGAAATCTATTATATTCATATTATTAAATTAGATATAAAATTATTTTATTACTATTGGTATTTGGTTAGAATAAGACGGGTTACCTCTCAAATATTATTCATTATTATTTATGTAATTTTGTCTAATATTTTATTTCTTGATTACACATCTTAATTTGATGTTCCTTTTATTTTGTAACATTGCAAGGTAAATTTTGTCATTTTAATCTGAAGATGAAGATTTTTTTTTTTTTATATATATAATTTAAAACAAAAAAATCTGTTTGTTCTGTTGCCATGGTTTCTTTTTGTGGACACAAAAACCGTACACATACTTCATAATATCAGAGCATTTTAATAAGAATGAGTATGAGTACATGAGAGCAGTATCACCTGTGCATCCCTTATTTAATGTATCCTTGCTGTATAAAAGTATTATTTTGTAAAAACAAGAATATATGTCGACAGTGACTTCATACCTTTATAATAAGAGCTGTCCTCCATGTATCTAGACAACCCGAAGTCTCCCAGCTTCACACAGTCCACTGAAGACACAAGAACGTTCCGTGCCGCAATGTCCCTGAAAAGTTAGGTAAGAAAATGCTCTTTAAGAACTGCCTTATTTCCAGGCTGTCAGTACAATAAGTGCAACTAGATGAGGGCTCCTAATCTTTCCTTCAAAAACATTCAACAGGAAAGGGAAGTGAGGACTACGACACCAGCAGTGTTTGCAAGATGTGGACACTTACCTGTGCACAAAGCGTTTGCTCTCTAGGTACGCAAGGGCTGTGCTGAGCTGGTAAGAAAACAGGATGAGCGATGCCAAATCCAGATTGTACTTCCTAATCTGAAGAAAGGAACGCAACTGAAAAATAAAAGAAATTATAAATATATCAGTAAATACTGAAATAATACAATGTGAGCTTTATGCAAATGCACAGCAAATTTAACTACATCAATTAACATATACAGCACTGTCAAGAGTTAAAACCAAAGCTGAACATTAGATGGAGCTGTTGTACTGTTCACAGGAAACCGCAGCCTATATCACCCCAGTGATGAGTTTCTATTGCATTACTATGTTTTTCCTCCCACAACTGTACACAGGTTTAAGAGATCACGGCTTAAGTGGTCACCACAAGTAGTCAGCACTAAATACAGGTGTAAATAAGGTCCAAACGATTTTTGTGATCACTCAAACCACATTTAGTGATGGTCTGAAAATAAATGAGTGAATTAATGAGTTAAAATAAGTTTTTTATACACACAGTGTATATGCACAAAACTTCATGGAACATCTTGATTATGCCTGCCGGCTGTATGCTGCAACAGATAATAACTCACTTAAAGTGTCAGCAAAAAAAAAAAAAAAAAAAAAAAAAAACTCATGTGAAGTTTCCATATCAAAGATTTGTTTAATATAGTTGTACGAATTATTGAAACGCCTAATACTTTAAACAAATAAATTAATACAAAACCAAATAATTGTAATGTTACCAATGGAGATTTAAGACAAGCTGGATGTTATTCTAACTTTAAGAAGTTTTTACAATGAACTGTAAGAACATTTGAATTTTTGTTAAGCTTTGTCTTAAGAACAATCTTAAAAGGCACAATATGCAAGATTTTTAGATTAAAATATCCAAAAACCACTAAAACAATGTTACATATGTTGTTGAATTGTGTACTTACTTTGCCCCAAATGTTTCCAAGAATGTTTAAATCCAGAGAAATAAGCCGTTTTAACCAGGACACAAACCATGTCCTTTGCGTGCCTATAAATTCCTCGATTCCCTCAATTTATTTTGTAGAAACCATGGAAACACCAAAGATTCTTTAATAGATAATGTGTTTTATTAGACAGGTGAGTAACTGTTTGGATACATTCATCGACAGAAAATTAATCATTGTTAAATAGCTCAACACAGTTAGTATTATTGTTTAAATCTCGTTTTCTTGATTTACCGCGAGTACCATGTTTTACCATGCCTAATATCGATCTAGCTTACTGCAGTGAGCAACAAGTGTCTCATAGTAGCCGTCAAGCGAACGCACAGAGTAGCATTATAACAGAACTCAACACACTCAAATGTATCTAATATGATAAAACATTGCTGCACTACCCCACATACACATGACCGGAAGAAGCAGAAGCAGTCGCCTGAGGCGTAATAAAAGCTTTGTTTTGAATAAGCAACCTCTAGCAGCGAAAATTACATATTGTGCCTTTAAAGGGATTGTTCATATATAACAAAGTCACACAGGTTTGGAATGTCTTGAGTGAAAAATGACAGAATTTGAACCATCTCTTTATGAAAAAATAAGAACATCTCTATTTGGGAATAAATAAATAAAAAAATCAGCAAGAAGAAATAAAATTAGAAGAAAATAGTTTAGTTTAGAATTTTATAGTGAGAGATTGTTCTCTCAATCTGGCCCCAGATGTGACCAGCAAGTGTCTCAGCTGTCCGCTTTTTATTGGATCTCGCAAGACAGATGTTAACACCGGGTGTAAACAGGACTTTATGTTAATGCAGAACCCCTGTAGTGACTTTAGAGAGCTTTTAGCTATTTAGCAGGAAACAGTTTCCCATGAGAAAGCCCATATACACTCATATACACCAAAATGCACAGTGTCTTGGATTGAATCATCTGAGATGTGCCATGACAAACAGCCTCCACTAGCAATCATCTTTACTACACCTTTATGGCCAGTTTATGAGACAAGCAGTCATGATGGATTCCTCCAGCCTTAAACCGGCTGCCATCTTGTGAATAATGTGAGCTTAATGCGTTTAATACCAGGTCACGTTCCCTTGGACATAATGTGTGTTCAAACCCCTCCCCCAAACCCAATGCAAACTGCTACACATAACTCAGACTGCCTGCTATAAGAGAAAAAAAACCCACCTCTCCCAGCGTGCAAAGCTCCATGATGATCCACACTGGGTTTTCTGTAATGACGCCAATCAGCTTAACAATATGCGGGTGATCGAATTGTCGCATGGTCACTGCAGGAACATAGAGAGACAAAATTAGCACCAACATCACCGCTATGACATTTTAGCAGAGCTTACTACAGCATATATAACTGCATTTGTTATGAAAAACATATACTACCATTCAAAAGTTTGGGGCCAGTGAGAATTCTTTTTTTTTTTAAAGAAATGAATACTTTTATTCAGCAAGGACACATTCAATTGATTAAAATTGACAGTAAAGACATTTATAATGTTACGGTAGATTTATATTTTCTATGTATCAAATGAATGCTGTTCTTTTGCTGTTCGGTTTTCAACATTGATAACAATAAGAAATGTTTGGGCACCAAATCCACATATTAGAATTATTTCTGAAGGACCATGTGACACTGAAGACTGGAGTAATGATGCTGAAACTTCAGCTGCATAATTGCAGGAATAAATTACTTTTATAATATTAGTATTAATATGTAGTATAATATAATCATATAATAATATAAGTAATAATATGTAGTAATCTTTCTGGCCCCAACATTTAAATTGTAGTGTATATATTTGTTGTTGCATTCATAATGGAAGAACAATACATTACTCACATAGTATGTATAGAATTTTTAGAATTTAAGTATATTTCTGTATATTGTCATGAAAATCTGGGCCCTGAGGCAAAACCAGATGAGAGACATCCATAGTATTGAAAAAATATATACTATGGAAGTCAATGGGGCCCATCAACTGTTTGGTTACTGACATTTAAAATGTCTTTTGTGTTCAGCAGAAGAAAGAAATTCATACAGGTTTGGAACAACTTAAGGAAAATGATGACAGAATTTTCTTTTTTGGCTGAAGTATCCCTTTAATAAGTGTGGTATGACATTACTAGATATTCAAAACAGTGGGATGTGCATCATGTGTAACTAAATCAGACAGAATAACTGAATTATGCAGTTAACTCAAATTATCTGTGAAGGATCTATAAAAGATGTGGTAAAAACATTATGTCCTAGTTAATAGTGCCTGACCTTTTCTTCACTCTCACTCATACCAGCACCTGTTCGAGTGTACAAAAGCCAGCAGCTGTGCTCTTACACACTCCACATTGTGAAAATGTTTGGAGTTTCGGCACCAACTAACCAAAACACATTCCTCTCAATTTAAGTGATGGAAAGCTGACGGACAAAGCCATGGGAATGACGCAGATATGCAGTGCTGGTATGGGTTGCTGGGTATCAGAGATTTTACACTCACAGGCCTCCTGGAGGAACTTCTCTCGAACGCTGTCCGAGGTGCAGTTCTTGCATGTCTTTATTGCCACAGAAAGAGCTGGGTTTTCCTGACGGCAAAAAAGGAACAAAAAAACCCCCCAAGTATTTAATAACCGTTTTATTACGGTTTCCCATTTCACATGACATTCTTTCCTATCACAGTGTGAAAATTATACTTTAATACAGACTGAACCTTTAATATCTAATAATTTAATATACAAAAACATTCAAAAGTTTAGGGTCAGTAAGTTTTTTAAAACCTTTTTATTAAAGGGTTAGTTCACCTCAAAATTAAAATTCTGTCATCAATTTCTCACCATCATCTCATTCCAAATCCATAAGACTTTCACTCATCTTCGAAACACAAATGAAGGTATTTTAAAATAAATCTGATTTCTGTCTCTCCATTGGCAGTCCACGCAACTACCACTTTGAAGCTTCAAAAATAATCATAAAACTAATCCGTATGAATCAAGAAGTTAAATCCAACTTTTCTGAAGAGACTTGATCGCTTTACATGATGAACAGGTTGAGTTTTGGCTTTTATTCACATATATCATTCATCAGCTGACACATCAGTTGTGGTAAACGGAAGCTCAAGCATGCTTGCTTGACGTGCAAGAACCAACGAGGTTTGTTCTTGTGTGTTACACAGCATGTTTGAGCTTCCACAAGAACCAATGAGGTTTGTTCTTGTGTGTTACACAGCATGTTTGAGCTTCTACAAGAACCAATGAGGTTTGTTCTTGTGTGTTACACAGCATGTTTGAGCTTCCACAAGAATCAATGAGGTTTGTTCTTGCGCATCAAGCAAGTACGTTTTACCATATGCGTTTGTGCATATGGTATTTGTGTACCATATGCATCCGTTTATGAATGTTTATATGTGAATAAAATCTCTTTATAAACTTTTTGAAGCGTCACAGTGGTAGTTGTGTGGACTGTCAATGGAGGGACCGAAATCACTTAAAATATCTAAATGATGACAGAATTTTAATTTTTGGGTGAACTAACCCTTTAGTACTTTTATTCATTACATTGATCAAAAGTGACAATGAAGACTTTTAAATTGTTTAAAAAATTTATTTCAAATAAATGCTGTTCTTTTAAACTTTCTGTTCATCTATTCATTAAAAGCACCACAACTAAATTTCAACAGTTTGTTTGATGAGCACCAAATCAACATATTAGAATGATTTTACAGGAATACATTTATTTTTAGAATATATTCAAATAGTTTATTTTATATTCTAATAATATTTCACAATTACTGTTTAAATAATTTAATAAAATGTAACAAAGTCATTTATACCGGACACAAGTAGATCCCTTGATGGACGTCTCCAAACTGGCCCTCTCCTATACAGCGTCCCAGCTCGATTCGGTCTCTTTGGATCTCATAGTCTCTGGCTGAAAGACAAAATGGACCTACAGTGAACAAACACTTAAAAATACCATTTCATATATGATTCTGACAGGCCACTTTGCACCATGTACTCAGAAAAAGAACCACGAACCAAGACACCATGCAATTCTTTATTCCGTCTGAATCGGTTCATATATGCTTTCCAATATAGAATCCATCCCATACATGCCATTACAACACAATTATGAAACAAAACGCATACAAAGAAAATATATACCAAGGTTTATTCATCAACAAGAGCAAATCAATAATTACTAAACAAGCCCTTTGAAACATTTATATGTAAAAGTGTCAAAGTCAGTTCAGAGCACCTTTAGTGGAACTTGACCAGTTAACACGCAGCATATATGTGGGTAAATCCAAAAACAATTTGGTTTAAAACATCAGTAAATAGGGATATAAAGATTTAACCAAAAGAAACACAGACAGGCAAAGCAAAAGCACACAAACACACAGGCCCCACCGTCACACATGAAGTCTCAAGCATATGGAGGGAAAGGAATAAAAACAGCAGGAGAAACAGCTTTACCTTCATCTAGTCCATAATATTCTGTTGTGCCAATAATGAGAGAAAACAAAGCGGCAAATATAACACTGGATAACATTAAGATCACCATTAACTGATAATTATTTCCTTTTATAAAGAACAGTTTAATTAATAAAAGCAATGTTTACAAAAAAGTTCTTATCATGGCCCGGTGATTTTAACACTTGTATGTTAATTTCACAGTTGTGGGCAGCTTATTTAATATCAAACAGCATAATTCATAATTCACCTTAAAAACAATAATACCCGTGGAACAAATAAGCAAATAGAAAAATATGTCCTGTGTAGCAGTGAAATCAGTAGTACAGGAGGTAAAACTTAAAAAATGCTTGTAGAATATAATAAAAAAAAATAAAAAAAAATAAAATGGTTCTAAGTGAATTGTATGTGTGTGTGTGTGTGTGTGTGTGTGTGTGTGTGTGTGTGTGTGTGTGTGTGTGTGTGTGACCATATCAGGACACAAATGTGTATAATGACATGGGTATGACATGGGTATTACAAGGAGAGGATGACTTATGAGGACATTACCCATGTCCCCATTTTTCAAAAGGCTTATAAATCATACAGAATTAGGTTTTTTGAGAGAAAGTAAAAATGTGCAGTTTCCTGTGATGGGTAGGTTTCGGGGTAGGGGTAGTGTAGGGGGATAGAAAATACGGTTTGTATGGTATAAAAACCATTACGCCTATGGAATATTCCCACAATTCACAAAAATAAACGTGTGTGTGTGTGTGTGTGTGTGTGTGTGTGTGTTTCTAATAATGGGTAATTTAGGGTTACAAACTTACAAGAATATCAGATTTTTAAAAAATATATTAAATAAGTAGATAACATGTTCTCCAAGACATGGCACAACAATACTGCACATGCTCAGGTTCAAATCCTGACTGCGACCTGACTCTCTTTTCAATAATTCACTAAATAAATAACCCAAAAATTACAGCATGACAAAGCTAAATGTTTGTTCCATTTATAAATCTGACGTTCAACATCATATCCATTTCACTGCTTCCCTTGTGTCCTATAAGCACATGGCACAGCGTGACCAGTATTGGTCAATACTTGGAATTAGTTATATTCTTATAATACAACTTCCTCTAATGAAACCCACACTGAGCAAATGATGATTGACTGAGATGCAAGCGCACAGAAAGAAAGAGACAAAACTGAACGCCACGTTACTCTAGAGTTCAGTTTCAGACCTAAACGGACAGCTAAGCAGAAAGCGACACCGACTCAAGCAACTATAAACGTCTCAAGAGCCTCTGTGTCTGTGATGCCAAACAGCGTGTTCAAAAATCATCTAGATAATAGGAAGAATGTTAGGAAAATGTGCAGAGTGATATACTTGCTTTAGAGGATGTTTTACAATACAGAACAGCTGAACTAACTTACGAACACAAGGGTGTCACAATAAAAGAATCAAAAGTTAACCCTCCAGATTAATTTAAGTCAAATTTGAAATATTCACAATATACAATCTTGGATTTCCTCAACAAGTTAATATTTGAGGACAAAAAGAATCACTTTAAGCCAGACCACCATAATACTGGTCTGAGACCAGTGTGAATCTGTGATACTCACTGGAAGGCATGGTGTATGTGTCCTCTTCATCTATGATCTCAGCGTAGTCGTCTGTTTCTGAAAAGGGAAAACACTATTTTAAATCCTAATGAACCAGGACCAGCTAAAAACAGCCCTTCCAAAACCAGAAACTCCATTAGAAACACATCTCCTCATCTTTGGCACAACTCACACACTCCATATGTCTCTTTCCCAGTGCTAAGTTTAAAAGTGTTCGGAGGTCTATGTATTCTGCAAGAGCTTGAGTTGGCTTTGATCACATCCTCGCAGCTGTGATATCAGAGTGTGTGTTTAAAGAGCGAGTACATCTGGCATTGAGGGGGAAATTTCTTTCTAAAGCATTGGAGTCATTGGGAAAAACAAATGAAGTCATGGGTAATCTGACAGCTATTGTGTCGGTCCTGTCTGGTTTTGAGGAAAAAGTTATGTCAAATATTCTCCATGCAGCAATGCGGCGAAAGCCAACAGATTTTGACAGCTCATATTGACTGTCAGTGAAGTCCCATGAGTGGAGTGCTGTGAGCAAACACTTTCCCCTTACTGTGAGAGAAAGGGATGTGTGTTTTCAGTAGATAAAGTCTCCAACATGGCAGCGCTGAATAGTTTTACCAGATCAAAAACAACATCAAATTCCACTGTAAACTTGCTGCGGGAGATCACATACACCTAGGTATTTTGTTTTTCTTGAGTTCACAGGACTGTATCATGAAGCTGAATGCAGTCAAACCGTGCTATCAAACAGGAAAACACTGAAGCAACTGTTCACTTGTCTTCTGAGCAGCAGGCTTTAGCAAATAGTTCTGCTAGAAGGAAAAACTTCAGCTCACTTTGATATACAATTAATATTCTTTTGCACATTTTTCTGAAAAATATATTGTTGAGCTAAAAAGTAAATTACAAATGGTTGGAAGTCCAGTTGAAGCAATTAATTAAATATATGAATTAAAATAATATGCAATTATAAAAAAAAAAAAAAAAAAAAAAAAAAAAAAATATATATATATATATATAGAGAGAGAGAGAGAGACCTAAAAATTGTAAAAAATTGCAGTTGTTATAATAATAATAATACACAGCAATTATTACCCAAATATATTTATTACAACATTTACGTTATAAGAAAAATGCCACATAGAGACTTTTTAAAACATTTCTGCGTGCTGGTGCAAATTAATCGTTTCATAATTATAATTTTTTTTTATGACTGCTAAAATTGATAATTATCTTCAAATTAAATTAATCAACTTAAATGCGCATTAGAATCATTAGGGTATTCACACTTTTTTTGTCAGCAAAATCACACTGATCAAGATGACTCATGATAATATACTGTGAATAGCCCCATTCAATTCAGCAATAAGACAAAATTGGACTTTACCATCCCCACCAATATCATCTGTGGATCCAATCAGCATGCAAAAGATTTAAAAAAGAGAGACAGAGAGAAAGAGAAAGCATTAGATTAATGTCTTAATCATAACAGATAGAAGTTGGTACTGAGGAGAGGCAACAGCACAAAAGAGTATTTCATGGCTGTTACACAATGCAATAAAACAAAGCCCCAAACCATTATTAGCAAGAGGAAGATCTTGAAAAAAAAAAACATTCTGATTCTTTAGGTTATATTAAACACACATGCACTATCATGGAGGGGACTTTCCAGTGATCTCTATTGCTCTTCCACCGAGATAAAGACATTTTCTATCCCGTAAAACTCACACAAAACTTTTGTATTTTTATTAAGACATTATTTAGTATGGTTATTAAGCCATTTTCCTTGTGAGGAACACTGACCACTGTAATTTAGGTGACGTCAGGTTTAACCATGTGGGGACATTCTACACACAAAAGTAAATTGCAGCAGGGTTAGGTAGTAACAATGTTAGTTACAGAGCAAAAGACTCAACCACATTTATTTCAACTAGAACAACTGCTCAGAAATAATGAGATCTCGAAAGATTTCCAGAAAACATCAGCGGTTCAAAGAACATGGTTGGAATTAGTTATAAATTAAATTCATTATCAGTGAAAATGCGAGGTCACAGTGCAGTCCTCTTGGGTGAGTCTTACCTGAAATGGAGATTGCTTTGGCCCGGACTCCTTGCAACCGTTTCTCATGGTTTGCTGATCTGTGTGACAGAGGTTGAAGAAGATGAATCGTGTACATTTTCAATCAAACTTAAATCACAGCATGACCTTTTCTACACTGAAGCCACTGAGCTGGTATGTTCCATTAGCATATGCAGGGGGGATGACATAACAGATGGGCACTACCACAGTCACCTTAATGGGAGCTGGGCTGCGCGTCACATTAGTTGAGGGTACACTGAGAGATTCCACATGTCTGAGCCAAAGAGGCCAAAGGAGCAAGAACAGAGTGTGCAAGAGGAATCGAGTCTATCTAATGAAAAAAAATAAAAAATTGTATAAGACCCACTTTTAAAGTCTGAGTTTTGAAACTTACTTTGGAGCCTTTGGGATAGATGGAAGCGCTCTCTCTCCTTCTGTTGGCAAACATTGACAAATAAAATGTAAATGTGAAACCAAAACAGAAATAATAACAAAAAAACTGAGTAAGGAAATCTCATTTTCAATCAGAGTTTATTTGATGATTTGAGTTGACATGAGCAACAGTGACCATTGGCAATGTGCAATAGCTATGTTTCCTGCAAATGAGGGTGACAATACAGAAACTACCAATGGAAGTGAAGCCAGTAAAGTTCATGTGATAATTAATGAGAGAACGTACTAGGCATAAGTTAGCATCTATTAGTAAGGTCAATTAATTTTGTTTTAGCTTTATTTTTAGCAGACCTCTAACTGATTATGAAAATGTGTTGTTTTGCACATAAAACATACAGTTCAAATATTTGAGGTCTGATTTTTATATATTTTTATATATATATATATTTTTATATATATATATATATATATATATATATATATATATATATATATATATATATATATATATATATATATATATATATATATATATATATATATATATATATATATATATATATATATATATATATATATATACATACACACACACACACATATACATATACATACATACATACATACATACATACATACATACATATACATACATACATACATACGGTTTTAATAGTCTATTATGCATTGCTCACCTGTGCTGCATTTTTCTTTTTTATTAAAATACAGTAAAAACAGTAAAATTGTGAAATATTATTACAATTTAAAATAGCTAAAATGTCAGAAATAATTTTAATATGCTGATTTGGTGCTCAAGAAAATGTCTTATTATCACCAATGTTAAAAACATTGTGCTGCTGAATATTTTTCAGGACTCTTTTGATGAATAGAAATAAAAAACGTCATTTATTTGAAATATAAATCTTTTGTAACATTATAAATATATTATATTATGTTACTCCTACTATTCTTGCTAAATAAAAGTATTCATTTCGTAACACTTTACAGTAAGGTTTCAATTATTAACATTATTTAACGACATTAGTTAACATGAACTAAAAATAAAAAATACTGTAAAAATGATAATCTGAACATTTACTAATACATTTTTAAGTCCCCTGTAGCCAATAATTGTATCCACAATTCTTCATGCCTTAAAATAGCTTGAATGTAACTACACCCTTGCTTCATTTAGTATCGTGAATTCATGAATATACAAATGGACCACGCCTCCTCTCAATCACATGAGCTCAGAGTCCTACCTGATCCATTCGGTCAACTCAAAAGTTGTATCTGTTTAATGCACTGTGAACTAACATAATACAATTTTATTAACTAATATAAACAAAAGATAATAAATGCTGTAAGAATATATTGCTCATTGTTAGGTGATGTCAGATAATACATTAACTAATGCTAATAAATGAAACCTTATTTGTACAAAATGTTACCCAATTAAAAAAAAAAAAAACAGAAAAAAAAAAGAAAAATCATACAGACTCCAAACTTTTCAACAGTAGAGTATCTTATTTTGTCTTGGATCAGAATTTGTATGTATATGTATGTGTGTGTTCTCACCTTTCTGTACACGGACGATAAACGATGAGGAAGTTCCGTTAACAAGTCTACAGTAACCATCAATGAGATCGGCCATGTTCTCCGCTGTGTTCAGTGTTGTGGTTGTTACCGTCAGAGGCTGAGAAATGCACAAGAACACTGTACCATATCCATGTACAAAAACCACATTCAAGACAAAATAATACACTGAAAAATGCATGGGTGTTACCTCAGGTGCTCCAGCCACATCTAACTGCAGCATTCCCTTCCTCTCTCGCTCCTCGAACTGGATACTCTGCAGCTGCGTGAAGTTGGCGAGGTGTGTTGGCTACACAGAAAGAGATACAGACTTTAAAAACACGGTGCAAATGTCTATAAGTCCATCCCCAATCCATCGGACTGCACAGTACTTACATTTGAGCCTTTGTCCGTCAAGTAACTGATGCCCTCCTCGGGTCCGATGGCCAACTCCACTGATATCACCCAGCTCGACTATCACACACAACAGCAGACACATTCAACTCAAACACTTCATGAAACACAAACAAACTAATAAATACAATGCAACATTTTTTTACCATCACATTGATGAATGATTAAGCCTGTATCCATATTAAACAAATAAACAGCAAAAAAAAAAAGGATGAACATTTGGAGATGATGATATTCATCTTTCAGCCAACAGAGGGCACTACAGACCATTAAAGTAGTCTATCACCATTAAGACAGAAATAATAAATCAAGAGTTATTACATGACTTGTGGCTTTATTGTAATGAATCAAAATTAATTAACGTCTAAACTCAACTCACCCCGAGAGCACATTTAAAACATTCTTTATCAAATCTGTATATAGGCGACAGGATCTCAAAGAACTTGAGGATACACTGCTCATCGTTCAGATTGGCGAACTGTTTAAACGTCTGTTGGATCAGTTTCCGCAGGGATTTAGCCTGAAAAGACCAAACACAAATCACTTTTAATCAAATTAAGCTAATAGTTACAATTGTGTTAGACAACAAGAACCTTACTTCAACAAACTGGGACATTTGAACCTTTTAAAAGGAAAAGGCGTTCATTTCTTCAGAGAGAATGTGAATCATTTTGATGGCACAATACAAGACTGAGACCACAGCCCAAGAAATCGCTAAATAGAATAGAATAATGACATCCATCTCAATAAGGGGTCTTAATCTAAATTTAAACACTTTCCTAATAGCTTTCAAATTAATCTTTAATGGTGTAAACAAGCTGTGTCAAGTCATGCAAACACTATCAAAAAAGTATTCATTATTCAGACATGATAATTAGCCAATTAGAATCAGGGTCCTCTCCTTAAGAGATTCAGAATGTTTGCAAATCTAAAGATTCTCAAATTAAAAACTGGTCGGCAATTCTCTTGACATGGGCTTGGGTTTCCATGGCAACCGATGAAGAGAAGGCAATTTTGGGCTGCTTTGGGGTAGAATGTAAAATACAAAAAGGAAGAGCAGAAGAGAGTGAAAACCACAAAATATGCAGAAAATCCTTTAAAAAAGAAAAGGGAAATGCCATTCCCATTCTCAACCTCAATTTCCTAATGCATTTAAACCCACATAACTACAATTGTGTTAAATTTCGATGTCATGAGCAGAAATTAAAAATAAAAAGCATAGATTCTAATTGGAAAAATGTAAAGGTGAACTGCATTTTTGGATGTTAAAATATTTTCTTTAAACATGTTTTTGTTTTTTTACATGTATAAAAATAAAAGAAAATATTCACATATAGGTACTTTTATTAATGGAAAATTTTAAATACTTTTTTTTTGTAAATTAATTTTGCAATTTAATTTAACCAATTCTTTTTAAAATGACAGAATGGAAATTCATTTGTATAGAATTTTTCACAAAGAATAATGCTGTACAAGCAGCTAAAACAACAGTAGACATGCCGCAGCATACTGAAGACTGAAACAGACTAGATAGGTCAGGTGGAAAAGGAAACTGGCTCTCTGGCAAACTGTATTTCATTAGAACGGTTCCCTTCAGTGGCTGCTTCTTGAGAGAGAGAGAGAGAGAGAGAGAGAGAGAGAGAGAGAGAGAGAGAGAGAGAGAGAGAGAGAGAGAGAGAGAGAGAGAGAGAGAGAGAGAGAGAGAGAGAAGAGAGGAGAAATCATCTCTCAGGGGTGTGAGACCACAGAGGAAGCCAGGCAGGTAATATAACATTGATTTTTGCCTGAACACCAGCATTTTCTCACATCCAATAAATCAAGACAACCACCGTTTGGTGGAAGTCATCGCAGGAGCATCAGAAATGTCTTATTACCTTTACTGAATCTAATAAACTCTTTGGAAAGAATCTCCGCAGACCAACGTCCTTCCTGCAGGGAGAGAATACAGAAAGACACTGACTTTCAGATTTTGGGGGGAAAACACAATAAATGAGACAGCAAATTGTTTGAGGCTGAAGTTGTTGAACCATTGGTAGAGGTTATTGTCTCTTCCAGTGTAAACACTACAGTAATGGAGCCCCTGCACCACTGCAGAAGATACGCAAAGATCAATTATACTCTACTAAAAATAGATCAGACAGGTTTCAGAGGGCCATGCAACACGGACCAGTTATTCTGACCCATATACACAATATGAAAGAAAAAGAGAAATCCTCTAATGGTTCAAAGAACTAGGTATTCCTTTCAGTCCAATATGAGCTTGTTTTGAAATACAGCATTACATAATTAGGGAACAGTGCTCTATATGTTATTATGAGATAATATGAGTCATATGAGAACGAAAATTAAAACAATATCCAGTATTTATATCCAATATTTAAAAAAAAACTAAAAAAAACAGAGCAAGTTAATAGTGACAGCAACAAGCAGTACCACATTTTGCTAGCCATTTGTTATGAAAGCCCATTTTTTGGTAACCATCTCATTCTCAGAACTGTGAATATTTCTTCTAATTGCTCCTGTATCGCTCAACTGCAATTTTATTTCTCCCAAGTTCTCTTAATTGTGACTACATCTCACAAATGTCGACTAGTTCTCACAAATGTGTAGAGTTTATTTTTAACTTTCTCACAACTACCTTCTTCATTCTGGGACAGAAATCCCCACATCAAAGATAACCAAAATTCCTCAAGTTCAATAAAAAGATTCTGTCTGAAGAAGCCTCACGTAATTAAATATGGGCACAGTGTTAGAGCTGGATACTAATGATCCAAACATAGACAGCATTACTTACTCTAATAATTCATAATTTGATTTCTTATCCAGGGCGTTACCACGCATGTCCCTGAAAAACCTCCTGGAACAGAGAAGAGTAAAGTGATTTGTCTGAATTCACACTTTAGTTGATAAAAGTTCAAAATGAAACACTTCATTTTACACATTTACACTCCCATTCAAAAGTTTGGGGTTGGCAAGATTTTTTACTGTTTTTGAAAGAAGTCACTTATGCTGCATTCATTTAAAAAATATTGTAAAAACAGTAATATTGTAAAATATTATTACAATTTGTTTTTTATTTTAATATATTTTAATTTATTCCTGTGAGGCAAAGTTGAATTCTCAGCATCATTACTCCAGTCTTCAGCAATGAAACATATTCCTGTTATGTTTGCTATGCTGCTTTATATTTTTGTTCATTTTTTTCATGATTCTTAGATAACCTTAAACTTTTGAACAGTAGTGTGTATTACACATACCTGATTTCAATGCAGCCTAGTTTAAGTGCTATGTCTTGATCAACCTGATCGGCAATCTCCATCATATAATCACTTTTCACCTGGGCATATAGAGAAATATTAGGCTGGGCAAGGAGAAAGACATAGCGAAATAAATACAAAATAAAAAAAATAGGACACTGATCAGTTTTAATTTACAACAAACACAATAATATTTTTTTAAAAAGATCAATAACTGATTTAGCGGTACTTTCATCTCAATTAATAAAATCAAGTTAAGTTTTCCTGTTATTTGTAAGTTGTTTGCCTTAATGTCTTTTGTATAGATCACCACACAAGGACAGTGTGGAATTGGTTTGTGCAACTTTCATGTGATGACAACAAAGAACAGAGACATAAACTTAAAGGTGGGGTAAGTGATATTTGAAAAATGCTGAATGTTTGAATGTTGGTCGGACCGACACAACAACAAAGTGTAGCCAATGTGCATTAGGGGCCGTATGATGGTGGAGGAGAGAGAACGAGCAAGAGGAAGATTTGAAGACTGTAGAAAGAGTTGCCTGAGAGACATTACAAAAGAGAAAATCTCATAAGAATAATCACTGGAAAATGAAGGGTTATGATCAGAAAAGAGCTTTAGGACCGGCATTAATATTAGAAAAGCTTTCCAGCGCTAGAGAGACCCAAGCAGGAAGACCTGAAAACAGATGTGGAGGTTGCTTTGATACAGCTCCATACATGAGTAACACTGGTTTTGACTGTCATCATTTGTCTGGAGCTGCTGTGCTGTTGGCAGCTAACAACAAACTCTTGTTTGCATTTATTCTTGTGTACTGTATGTTCATTTTTTGTGCTTCCTTGTCATCCGCTCATCGTCTTCACTTTATTTTTCGTGAAACATTATTTAGTTGCTTCTGTTACGATAAACAGACATCCACTCTTGCATTGCGTGTGTAACGCAGGCCAGCTAGTGAGAGCTGTGCAGGCTGCTAGAGAATGGCGTTTGCGGTTTAGCGTCCTTAGTGCGAATTGCATGCCAGCAATCGGGGTTGGAGACCGATTTGGAACAGGGTGGTTAGGGTTGGAGAGTGATCTTTTGGAGGCTTTGGAGGCATGTGTTTGTTTGGGTTAATTTCAAATATCAACAATGTTCAGCAACGACTTAGAAATATCGCTTACCACACCTTTAATACAAGGTCAGACATTTGTCGTTTAAGTGTTTTACAATGATAAGTGCAAGCTCATTGTTTGATCTTTGTAACCTGGCAGGGATCAAACTAGTTATGGACCCTTAGCCTTGAACACTAAAACACCACTCAATCTCTATGTGGGTGAATCTCTCGAAAATATATATTTCACCCCAAAATAATCTCACATATTTATAATTGTATAAAGAAAAAAAATACCTATTGTAAGACTTTTTTTCTCTCTCCATTGTGACATTATTTTCATGACAATTATGATTCTTATTTTTGCAAAAATAAAAAATATATAATCTGCATATAAACTGCACAACAAATAACAATTATTATGCCAAAATACTTTACTTATTTTTGCAATTCTGTACTGAGAAATGGGAGTGCTACAATATAGGCTTCACTGTCTTAATACAAATGATAGTATAATTTCTACCTTTTTTATATTGGCAAAGGGTCTGGCAGTAGTACACAGGCTGACAAATTAAACCATCCATCACCTGATGATAAAAGTAGTTAAGAGTTGGCTGGTCCTCAGTAAACTGGTTTAAAAATCCTTTAGGCAGGTATCGAATCCGTAGCTCATATCTGGAGAGAGAAGAGAGAGAATGAAAGAAATGATCTAATAACAAAACGCACATGCTGCCAGCTTTACATGAAATCGCATGCATCATCTCAGCATAAAGCTCAAAATAATCAATCAAATCACAGGTGATCATCAAGGATTGCCAGCTGTCACAGCCTGACCAATCACAACAGATGCTTTAGAAAATGAAGCCCTCAGGTTGAACATCTTTACTGTGTGTCTTGAATCTTTAACAACAATGATGGTTCCGATTATGGAGCTGTTTACTCATCTTCCCTCTCATATGTGACTGATTAGAGATGCCGGTGAGACATGATCTTCTAAAGTCTGCCAGACAACACAATTACTGTCGTATCAGTGGCTGCTCTCAGCAGCTGTCTGTCTGGGAGGTAAAAATCACACCCTTTTCTCTCACAGCTGGCTGGCTGTCTGCTCTCAATTACACTAAATTAGTTCAACACATCTCTCTACAGGAGCACGAGCCAGAATGCGGTGGCACCTGCCTCACATGTTCAAAAAACAACATTCCCTAAATCGGCTGGGGAGGATGTACCTGGAACCTGCTGCCATCTGCCTCAGAAATGATGCACAGAACATAAAGACAAAATTGAGTTTCAAAATGCATTGTGGAAATAATCTGTGCTGAAAAAGACAGTATGCACTATATGTGGGCATGGGCTCTTTTGTGCAGGAAATTTGTGAACATTCGGATCTGGAAGAACAGCTACAGATTCTGTCACTTTGTTTAAAATGCCTCGTTTGACTTTTTAAGGTAGGGACACACCAAACCGATGCCAAAGAACTAGCACTGATGAAAGCCGACAGTGTTGACGCCTCCCATCACCTGCGTCAGGAAAACAGTGCTTGAATACACCAAAAGAACTACAGGCGACTGTCAACTAGCACATGCGCTCTAGGGCTGGTCCGAATATCGTTTTTTGAGCTTCGAAGCTTCGGTAGTAATCAACACCGACTATTCAAAGCTTCTGAGGGAGGGGGCTCAATATATTCTTCTCCTTAATAAAAGGCAGGAATCTCTGTCTGTCTGTATTTTACTTATGTCGAGAACCGATGACGGGTACGTTGCTGCAGACCCAAGGGAGTGCAGTGTCGCATTTGGTGCAATATGGACACGCAACACATTCAGAATTAAACTACAGAACGGCGCAAGCTGGAATCAGCACGCCTCACGTGGGCAGGGCTTATACGCTCCGAGAACGGACACTGCACTTGTGATACAAAACACACAGGTCTGTTAAGAGCAATACTTTTAATAAAATAGCATTTTTTCTGACAAACAAATCACTCCCAAAACAGAAATTAGCAGCACAGTAGTTACTGACACAGTAAAGGGTAGGCTATTTAAATAAAAGAGGAACGAAAAATAAAGAACGAACTGTAATAAAGAACACGGTAGCATACTTTCAATAACAGCATCAAGTTTTTATCATGTGTAAAATTACTGATTAACACGGCGAATAAAAGCAGCTGTTTTTTTATACCAACAATATGCTGTACTACCTACAGAACAGATTTTTCAAACTTGATGTGCTGTTGTGGTAGTCCAGTTTCAAATCGCATATTTAGCACACTTCCTATGTTTTAAAGTGCTCCCACACAGCTGAGGTATTCAGCATTTTTGTCTTCTCTTCCAGATGAACTGAATCATGATGTTCAAGACGTTCACTAATGGGCAATTTTACTGAGGCATGTGACATCCCAGTATAATCTCAGGTTTGAGTTTTAACAAGCGCCTATATTTATTTCCCCAGATTTTATAGTGTAAACATATTCAAGCACGAATGAGAACCGTTTCAAGGGGGACGCCAGGTGTGCCAAAAAAAAGAGAGAAAAATAAAGAAATAACTAAATCCCAAAATTGAAAATCGAATACCAACCCAACGAACAAATACTCGAATATTCGGGTCCAGCCCTAGTGTGTTCTGAACCTGTGTATGAAGGCGATAACGGCCTATTTAAGCAGATATATATTCATCTATATTCGTCATTCAAAAAGGGAAAGCGAAACTAAGACTGCAGGCATATAAACCATAAACAAAGCAGGGCTTGCTTACCATTTTGAATATCAATCCTGCTGATCAACATGAATCAATTCACGCAGTAGAATGCTCAGGTAAGATGACGTAAAATGCTGTGCCGTCATGACTTTGCTTGTTTTCATCACTTTTGCTCTTGTTCTCATGCACCGACTCATTTGCTAAACTGAACAGCCAATGAGAGTTCTCTCTCTCACCGATGGCCCGTCACTGATTCTACATGTTGAATAGGCCAAAAAAACAGACGGCATCCGACTAGAGCCAACGGTGTGGAACAAACCGAAAAAACTAAGTCGGTCGACGCTCAGAAACGGCCCGACATTGACTGACGGCTTGGTGTGTCGATGGTTTTAGACATCTCCAGTGAAGAAACTATTCCAAGACTTGAGTTTAGTGCACATGCTTCAAGATGTTGCATATCAATAATTAATAATGAATTATGAATATGTAATGAAAACGAAATAAAAAGAAAATGTGTATTTATTTATTTATCTTATCCACACATAGTATACTGGTGAAAACTTTTTTAATTTGAAGATCAAGGTAAATTGTATTTAATTTGTCTTCCAGGAAACATGCAAGCACCTTCTGTATATTTAAACAAAATTAAAAAAAAGTTGGACATCTTCATCCTGTTCAAAAGTTGTTTTCACCCCCGGCTCTTAATGCATCGTGTTTCCTTCTGGAGCATCAGTGAATGTTTGAACCTTTTTCAATAGTTGTGTTTGAGTCCCTCAATTGTCCTCAGTGTGAAAATACATACCTCAAACTCATACAGTCACTGCTGGAAAGGATTCAAATATGCAAAAGATGCTGAAAAACTAAAGCATTTGCAGGAGCTGGAGGATTTTTCTGAAGAACATTGGGCTACAAACATATACACATTTATATACACATACATACATACATGCATACATACATACACATATATATACTGTGTTTGACCCCCTTTCGCCTTCAGAACTGCCTTAATTCTACGTGGCATTGATTCAACAAGGTGCTGAAAGCATTCTTTACAAATGTTGGCCAATATTGATAGGATAGCATCTTGCAGTTGATGGAGATTTGTGGGATGCACATCCAGGACACGAAGCTCCCGTTCCACCACATCCCAAAGATGCTCTATTGGGTTGAGATCTGGTGACTGTGGGGGCTATTTTAGTACAGTGAACTCATTGTCATGTTCAAGAAACCAATTTGAAATGATTCGAGCTTTGTGACATGGTGCATTATCCTGCTGGAAGTAGCCATCAGAGAATGGGTACATGGTGGTCATAAAGGGATGGATATGGTCAGAAACAATGCTCAGGTAGGCCGTGGCATTTAAACGATGCCCAATTGGCACTAAGGGACCTAAAGTGTGCCAAGAAAACATCCCCCACACCATTACACCACCACCACCACCACCAGCCTGCACAGTGGTAACAAGGCATGATGGATCCATGTTCTCATTCTGTTTACACCAAATTCTGACTCTACCATCTGAATGTCTCAACAGAAATTGAGACTCAGACCAGGCAACATTTTTCCAGTCTTCAACGGTCCAATTTTGGTGAGCTTGTGCAAATTGTAGCCTCTTTTTCCTATTTGTAGTGGAGATAAGTGGTACTCGGTGGGGTCTTCTGCTGTTGTAGCTCATCTGCCTCAAGGTTGTGCCTGTTGTGGCTTCACAAATGCTTTGCTGCATACCTCGGTTGTAACGAGTGGTTACTTCAGTCAAAGTTGCTCTTCTATCAGCTTGAATCAGTCGGCCCATTCTCCTCTGACCTCTAGCATCAACAAGGCATTTTCGCCCCCAGGACTGCCGCATACTGGATGTTTTTCCCTTTTCACACCATTCTTTGTAAACCCTAGAAATGGTTGTGCGTGAAAATCCCAGTAACTGAGCAGATTGTGAAATACTCAGACCGGCCCGTCTGGCACCAACAACCATGCCACGCTCAAAATTGCTTAAATCACCTTTCTTTCCCATTCTGACATTCAGTTTGGAGTTCAGGAGATTGTCTTGACCAGGACCACACCCCAAAATGCACTGAAGCAACTGCCATGTGATTGGTTGATTAGATAATTGCATTAATGAGAAATTGAACAGGTGTTCCTAATAATCCTTTAGGTGAGTGTATATACACATACATATATATATATATATATATATATATATATATAAATAAATATGTAATATAAATAAATAAATAAATAAATATGTATATATATGAATATAATATATACACACACATACACATATATATGTGTGTGTGTGTGTGTGTGTGTGTGTATATATATATATATATATATATATAATATGTATAATGTATTAATAATGTATTAATAGTGTTAATAAAAAGTAGTATTATTAAAATAGAACCAGATTGGATTTCTGGTTTAGATCAGTTTATCACACTGTACTTTAGGCTGTGCTGAACAATATTTTTCCATATGGGAAACATGATCATAGACCATGAAAAACAATAGGTAGCCTGCAGTCAAATCCTATCTGTTTCTTTTCCATTTCTTCAGAAACTGAAAAGGAGGAATTTAACCTGCTGATCTGCATTTGCAGAGAGTAAAATGACTTGCTTTAAAGCAAATGCTGCATTTATTATCAGAGCTCTGTTTTTCATTATGAAGACATGCTGGAGGGCGAACAGAATCAAGCTCATCCTTTGAACCACAGACTTCCCCGTAAATGCATAAAAAGCCCATTCATTCATAATGAACGGTTGAAGAAAGAAGAGGGGGGAAACAAGCCTGAGGGCTGCGTGAATGGAATATAAACAATAGAGCAATTAAGCAGGGACTGCTTTATTTAGCTTCATTAAGATAAAACTCACCACGTCTAGCCACATTCATTCTGAAGCTCCACCCACTGGGTCAACCTCATTTTGATGCAGAATTATCCACCCCCACTGAATGAATTATACATAAGCCATTATATCATCCTCTAAAGAGGAATATTCACTGCATATTCACTCCGATAATGCTTTACAACAGAGCAATGTGCAGTATCATCCTTATAAAACAGGCATGCATTGGATATAAACACTTTGGAACAAGAATCCTGTTTTATGTTATTAAGGTTTAAATAATTTTAGTTTTGACTCTTGAACCACCATTATTTCATTCAATAGCCTTAAAACTGAGAGCAGAGACCACCATACAAAGAAAATAATATAAAAGTTAATCATGTGTCACAGTACCACAGTGGTCAAAGATGTGCTACATCAGGGAGTTAGAGGTGTTTTGATTGTATTGTAGACAGAAACAAAGCAGTACGGGGAAAAATTACAGAAATAAGTGATGACAAACTTTACTAAGCCCCTATGTGGCCACATAGACCTGTCAGAATCTAATGCTTGTGGTCTTCAGAAAGCTCCTAGTTCTGCTTTTAATTTTAAATGCATATGAAAAAATATGACAAAATGCATATGAAAAAATATGACGCAGACGCACCTGGCCATCCACGTTATGTAAAAGAAAATGTGATTTATCAGACCAGGCCACCTTCTTCCATTGCTCCGAGGTCCAGTTTTGATGCTCACGTGCCCACTGTTGGCACTTTCGGCGGTGGACAGGGGTCAGAATGGTCACTCTGACTGGTCTGCGGCTATGCAGCCCCATACACAACAAACTGTGATGCACTGTGTATTCTGACACCTTTCTGTCAGAACCAGCATTGACTTCTTGAGCAATTTGAGCTACAGTAGCTCGTCTGTTTGATCGGACCACACAGGCCAGCCTTCGCTCCCCATGTGCATCAATGAGCCTTGGCCATCCATGACCCTGTCGCCGGTTCACCACTGTTCCTTCCTTGGACCACTTTTGATAGATACTGACCACAGCAGACCGGGAACACCCCACAAGAACGGGTGGCCACACATTAGGGTCCAATTCTCATTATTAATTAACTATTAACTTTGACTTTTGCCTCAATAAACTCCTAATTACCACTTATTAATATTAAGTTAGTTGTTAAGTTTAGGTATTGGCTAGGAATTGGGTAGGATTAAGGACGTAGAATATGGTCATGAAGAATAAGGCATTAATATGTGCTTTATAAGTACTAATAAACAGTCAATATCCAAGTAATATGCATGCTAATAAGCAACTAGTTAATAATGAGAATTGGAATGTAAACTAAAGTGTTACCATATATCTCAAATATATATATGCAAACTGTATGTATACATCTCAAAATAGACAAATATCAGCCAGCTAATGTATGCCCCACTAGTGTCACCAAATGAAATTAAAATAATAATTTTCAAATACAACTGTAAATGTATTGACTGAGTAGAACTACACAACTCAGCTGGTCATATGAGCTCAACATCTCAGCAACCATTGAGAAGGGGAAACAAGTTAATGGCCATGTTTCCTTGGTCATAATGGCTGAATCCCAAATGGCACACTTCTATGCACTTTCGGACATGTGGACTTACAATGGCTACCACATGCGCATGTCCATTAAGTCCACGAGACCGTAGGTTGTCCCATTCATCATTTTAGGTCTCAGAATGGTACTCGCGAGCGCCCACCCCCCCTTTACAGCCATTTTGTGCCCTCGATGCGCACTTCAGCTGAGCCCGCAAGTTTGCGAGCTACACAGAGGACTTTACCCGGTAGTCAAAGCGGAACTGCGTCATGAAAGTGCGGACTCAGAGGAAGACCGTGAGGGTTTAGGGTGCCATTTGGGATCCAGCCAATAATGCTTTTATGGTTATGACATCAGCTTTAAAACAGCGACTCACCTCCAGTCGTCCTGAGGATGGCTGTGCTCGTACCGCTCCCTCACATGAGACACGCCCATGTCGGGGTGGAGCCAATGAACTTCACCTGTTCTCAGCTGGCAAAGGCGCAGACCAAAGCAGGACACGCACCTCACCTTATGAATGTCCACAATCTTCTGTATAATGCCCTGAAAAACACACAACAATTTGGTGACAACATATAGTACCCTATAGAGCTTATAAAATATTCAAAGCAGGACAGATTTTAGAGTGAATCTGAGAGAATATTCTGAAGGAAACGGGGTCAGTAAATTCTTTGGTTCTGTGGGATTGTGAGAGGAGATAGATCAGATAAGTGTCTGCTGTGGTATAATATATGATGTCTAACAGGATGGAAAAACTGTTAATTTATTATGCAAATTGCAAAATGCATAAGCCATGAGGAAAAAACTGATAAGTCACATTAGTGTTTTATGAATTATATGTCATGGCCATTATCTTTTCTATTTCCTCACAGCCAATATAGACTACTAATATAACATGTCTAAAAAACAAATAACATTTTAAAAACGGGAAAACATGGATCAATCATAGGGCTTTATCACACTAAAACCACCTGAATAAACTCCCACAGATTTCATCTGAGATGTCAACTTCAATCCATTTCATTTACTGAATTAGTGCGTGTTAATGTGACGCTTCTGCGGCAGTAGTCCGTTTAGTGTGAGCCAGGTTTGGATGAGTTTCAAACCTGATACGACTAAAGAGCATCAGATGTAAACCTGCATAAAACTGGGGCAATGGAGAATGCGTGAGGGATGAAAGCGGGACAATACGCTTTGAAGTAACAATGGCTACTTGGCTTCCAAAACCAACCTCATTAAATAATTTAGAGTAGCATGCTATTGTCTGAGGGGGTTTTACCATGAGTGTTCTAGGCCACGGAGAGCTGTACTCTGAATAATGCTGAAAAGCCTGAAGCTCAGAGGAAATATCATCTTTAGTCTTGCACAGGAATGTTTGTGTGTCAGTATCAAGAAGACTAATGCATCAATGATTAATGTTTATATGTGAATAAAAGCCTAAATTCAGTCTGTTCATCATATAAAGCGATCGTGTTTCTTCAGAAAATTTGGACTGCTTGATTCATATGGATTTGTTTTATGATCTTTATGAACTTTTTAAAGCGTCAAAGTGGTAGTTGCGTAGACTGTCAATGGAAGGACAGCTATATCATAGATTTCATAAAAAATATGTTCTGAAGAGGAACAAAAGTCTTACGGGTTTGGAACGACATGAGAGTGAGTAAATGATGACAGAATATCCATATTTAAAACTTTATAAAGTAAAATTTCTAACTTCCGGCAGACTGTCTTCTGCATTCAACTTCCGGGAAAAGTGTAATGCTTCTCGCAGTTCAAAATGCTTACACTACGCCTGATGAGCGTAACTGGTGTGCAATGTCATCAGACGTAGTGTTAGCATTATGAATACTGGATATTTTCTTTACACAAATGCTTCGCTTTGCTTCAGAAGGCCTTTTTTTACCTATTGAATTTAATTGAATATTTTATTTGTCATTACACATGTACAAGTACAGTGTAACGAAATGAGTTTGGAGCAAGCCTCCGGGCCGCAGCCGATTAGTCAGGCGCCGCCACACGCTCTCCAGAAATACAAGAATGCAGTTTAGCAAGCATTACATAGCAAAACACAACAAAACATCAACAAAACATAAACATAAACATAAACATGACACAGTACACGTGGTCACGTGATGGGATTTTTTGTATGGACTGGGGAAGGAGATAGATAAAGACAGGCAGACGGTTGTAGTGATCAGGTTAGGTATTGTGTATGGTGCGAGTGAGTCTGTGAGAATGTTAGCCATAACTTCAGATGTTTTCGAGTTCAGTTCTATGGTTTGTCCTTGAAGGAGATAAGACAGCTGCCCGGCTGCCCGGCTGGACTCCCAACCGAGAGAAAGGGACCAAGTGGGGATTAGGTCAGGCAAATACAATTTATTATTTTTTAATCCATTTGATGATCTTCGGTAATTTGTCCGGATCATAATCAATCAATCAGATCTGGTCCTCAGCGTTTGGCGTCCGGTCTGTGCAGTTTCCCTAGACATTACGCCCAGCCTCATGGCCAGACCGGTTACAGTCCGTAAAGTTCACCGATCTGACCCCGATGGAGCCCACTCTACCCTGCGTATCCGCAGTCCGGACTGCGTTATTTACGGTTCAGTTCCTCAATTCCTATCACTTTCTGATCTAATTCCTTCAAACGGTCACACACAACCCCGAAGCATTCTTTAATTTCCACAGACAGCGGCTGGGTGAATTTGCTTGCAGCTGTCTTACCAATCTTCCGATAGGTCAGGGCAATCCCAAAGCCAAAGAATAGGAACCCCGCCATCAATAATCCAATCATCTATAAATCTTCCGCATCCTCCACGGACAGAGCCTCCAGGCACAGGACTTGCCAGTTGTTCCATGCGTCCCTCACGCACTCCCTGCGGCAAAGGTCCCGTCCGGGCAGGTGGGTTCTCCCGGGGCACCCTTCCTTAGTGAGAAAATCTTGTCGATCGCGCTGATTGACCAGTTAATCAATTCCATTTCAGTATTTTCAGGAGTCCAGCAAAGCAGCAGTCAGAGAGAAAGAGAAGAGACGAAACACTAGACAAAACAAAACAGCGCTAGAGCACAGCGGGGAGCAGAGAGAAAAACACGTCTGCACGGATTGAAGGACAGATCAGGAATCTATTTTCTGTTAAAAGTTAATTTGGAATTATTCAGCTTTTAAGATGCAGCAGAAGATATGTGGTAGTGGGCGGGACTAATGCGCAAACTGCAATCTCATTGATTGACGCTCAACTATTACCTTCACTGTTTTGATTTCAGCAAATCAGTCTGAGCAACGGTGACAACGTGATTAATATTCATGAACCCAGCAGCTCATCAGTCTTTAGTGTCTTTTATATTGTTATTAATAGTAGTAGTAGTAGTAGTAGTAGTAGTAGTATCTTATTAATAATTAATATGATCTATTACTATTATTATGTTTTTTTACAGAAACACTGAATGACCAACAATATCTTAAGCACCACCACCAGTCCTAAGTTCAGTTAAAATATCAAATATGCATTCATACGTGTGTGTGTGTGTGTGTGTGTGTGTGTGTGTGTGTGTGTGCGCGTGTGCATGTGTGCGCGTGTGTGTGTGTGCGTATAAACATTTCTTAAAATTTATACGTGTGTATTTCAGTACCCAGTGTGTATAATTATTATGTGTATATAAATACACACATAATAATTATACACACTACACACATATATTATGTAAACACAAACTTAAATTTATCGAAAATAAAATTGCGATAAATCGATTTGGCAGCACTAATATAAATAAAACCGTATATCAGTCTGGCGAGTAAACAAACAAACAAAAAAAACGCATATACAAACCCGATTCCAAAAAAGTTGGGACACTGTACAAATTGTGAATAAAAACAGAACACAATGATGTGGAAGTTTCAAATTTCAATATTTTATTCAAAATACAACATAGATGACATATCAAATGTTTAAACTGAGAAAATGTATCATTTTAAGGGAAAAATAAGTTGATTTTAAATTTCATGGCATCAACACATCTCAAAAAAGTTGGGACAAGGCCATGTTTCCCACTGTGTGGCATCCCCTCTTCTTTTTATAACAGTCTGCAAACATCTGGGGACTGAGGAGACAAGTTGCTCAAGTTTAGGAATAGGAATGTTGTCCCATTCTTGTCTAATACAGGCTTCTAGTTGCTCAACTGTCTTAGGTCTTCTTTGTCGCATCTTCCTCTTTATGATGCACCAAATGTTTTCTATGGGTGAAAGATCTGGACTGCAGGCTGGCCATTTCAGTACCCGGATCCTCCTTCTACGCAGCCATGATGTTGTAATTGATGCAGTATGTGGTCTGGCATTGTCATGTTGGAAAATGCAAGGTCTTCCCTAAAAGAGACGCGTTTAGATATGGCTTCTTTTTTGACCTATAGAGTTTTAGCCGGCAATGGCGAATGGCACGGTGGATTGTTTTTCACCTGAGTCCATGTTGTGATTTCCATTACAGTAGCATTCCTGTATGTGATGCAGTGCCGTCTAAGGGCCCGAAGATCACGGGCATCCAGTATGGTTTTCCGGCCTTGACCCTTACGCACAGAGATTGTTCCAGATTCTCTGAATCTTTGGATGATATTATGCACTGTAGATGATGATAACTTCAAACTCTTTGCAGTTTTCCTCTGAGAAACTCCTTTCTGATATTGCTCCACTATTTTTGGCCGCAGCATTGGGGGAATTGGTGATCCTCTGCCCATCTTGACTTCTGAGAGACACTGCCACTCTGAGAGGCTCTTTTTATACCCAATCATGTTGCCAATTGACCTAATAAGTTGAAAATTGGTCCACCAGCTGTTCCTTATATGTACATTTAACTTTTCCGGCCTCTTATTGCTACCTGTCCCAACTTTTTTGGAATGTGTAGCTCTCATGAAATCCAAAATGAGCCAATATTTGGCATGACATTTCAAAATGTCTCACTTTCATTATTTGATATGTTATCTATATTCTATTGTGAATAAAATATAAGTTTATGAGATTTGTAAATTATTGCATTCCTTTTTTATTCACAATTTGTACAGTGTCCCAACTTTTTTGGAATCGGGTTTGTAGCAGAGAATAGACTGGGCACACGACTGTTACTTATGTGACTTGCTTGACGTTAAAAAGAGTTATTAAACGCAATAACTTGCGAATAACAACTCCTTGCAGTCTCACACTGTCTGACACACACACACCGAAACATGCGCACAAGCCGCCTCTGAAAGCGTGTGATCCCTTCAGTTCTGTTTCATGTCTTGTTACACACTCGAACTGTCAAATACACACATAGTTATGGCAGAATGGCTGTCTTGACGAGTATTCATGTAAACACATTCGGTTACGCTTTAAGTGAACGATATCAGTTGGGGAAAGAAACCGAATGCGTGTCAATAGGATCCGTGCATTAGGTCTTAAAGTGACAGCCTGCTAATACATTAAACCTGCCGATAAAGTAAACCTGCCAATACAGTAAACCTGTTAAAGTAAACCTGCCGATACAGTAAACCTGCTTATACAGTAAACCTGCCGCTGTCTGTCAAACAACAAAAGAAAAAGAGAAAATAACTCAGTGCTCTTGGCTGAATAACCTTTGTAGCTTTATTATGTATAAGTGTATATTTAATTCAAGTGAAGACTACTGTTTTTAGTTCTTATTTTTAATAACAAAGATAAATTAAAATAACAAAAATAATGGTCTAGTTCAGGTGTCTTTGTTTACCTGGATGTTCTTGATGTTAACTTTTAGGTTGATTATAACTATATATTACCAAGTCAAAGAGTTTTTGGTATTTAAATATTTGCATTACATTTTTTGTTTGTTTACATGTTAAAATTATATTGTCAGATTTGTGACATACATTTTTGCTAAAACACTGCTGGTCACTTTAAGAAGTTGCAGCGATGCTTTCTTTTCCCAGAAAGAATGTGAAACACATAAATCGTATCATTCTCAGTTTTTAAATAATTTTTTTAATATAATTTAAATAGATTTTACACACTAATAGCAATATCACATATCGCATTATTTAACAAGGTATTGCATATCGCATTTTTCTTCCATATCGCACAGCCCTAATCTGAAAGAAGAATGTCATATACACCTAGGATGGCTTGAGGGTGAGTAAATCATGGGGTGAAGTATCCCTTTAAGTCGGTGACCCAGTTGAACTGCAGACTCACCCTGACATCGGTTGAGTCCCCATGTCGGATGTTGCTGGACCAGGTGCAGGGTTCACTACTGCTCTCGAAGTAGTGGAAGACTCTGAGCACACGCTCCAGAGCCCCTGCCGTCCGCTCCATCCCTGCGCTGAAGCGAGGCTTGACCCCCTGGTTCAGGGCATGGGTCAGGTTGGGGTCCAGGTAAGCCGCTGCCATGGCTTTGGTGGGTGCTAACTGTCTGTCATATTCTGCAGAGAACAAAGTGTTAGAGAACTACATTTTCAGATGCAAAAGTAAGGCCTTAAAGAATTACACATTTTTAAAGAATTAACACATATACATACATATACATTATATATACATACATATACATTATATATGTGTGTGTGTGTGTGTGTGTGTGTGTGTGTGTGTGTGTGTGTGTGTGTGTGTGTGTGTGTGTGTGTGTGTGTGTGTGTGTGTAAATAACTTGATCATCAAATCATTAAACAGCATATAAATCAAAACTGCCTAATGTTACTGAATGAAATGTCGACCCCGGGCGAGCTATAGGACTGTGAAGTTTTGGGGTGCTGATGGACTCAATCTACTCCATCTGTGTTCTGCTACTCTTACTGAATCTGATCCAGATGTCGTCTGACAAAAAACACGATTTTCTCAGCTTTTTGCTCAAAATGTTGCTTTTTTATGAAAGTGCTGATTAAAAAAAAAAAAAAAAAAAAAAAATGGGAATGCATGAAGTTAGAATAAATTTAATAAAATATTATTTATTTATTTTTTAAAGCAGAGGGTCTGATAATCAACCAAAAGGGAAAAAAAACTTGCAGGAACATACACAATTTAATATTTTTAGAGCATGGGAAAGCTATGGCTACACTATCAGATTTACAATGCATTCAGTCTATTTAGTCTTATAATAATAATAAAAATAGGATCACTGCATTAGTGAATATTCTTGTTCAGAACAGAAAGAACAAAAACAATCAGAGCACATCAAAACACACTGACAAGACAATGAAAGCTCTCAGTCAAGTCGCTTCAGAGCTGTCACCTGAACACAACTACTGAGGCAATGAACGGCAGCGAGGCAATGTCAAGGCTTTGGATCTACGCTGACAAAGATGACGGTCGGATCAGCACAATATTCAACTGTCAGAGTAAAATTTACAGCAGGAATCAGGATGCTGCAGACACTAACAGGAGGTTGGACTGCTGGGAGGAAATAAAGGAAAAGGTCCAGACACCAACACCTCAGACAGACAGATGTCTCCTGCAAGCATGCCAAACAAGTGGCCTTGGGGACAATAATAATGTCAGATATTCTGCCAAAAAAGCTTCAACTACAACAATCCATGATGGCAAACTATAGCATTCCAAAGCTCCAAGGTCAACACCACAATGCTTGACTGTTTCACGTCAGCTAAATCAGCCCAAAACATTCCCACGATTTGTCTACAGCTCTATTATGATGATTAACAGCTAAGCATAAAGGTGATGATAAGCCTACATGGTCATTATCATAAAATAAACCCCGAACAAAGCAGGACATCATTCAATTATTTCACCAATCAGTTTCAAATATTGAAGAATTATAGGACAACAAACAAAATTAGGGTCACCAACAAAATAAACCCTGCAAATGGGAAAATTAAATCGATGTGAAACAGCCGATAAGTACATAAGACACATTTTATAGCAGCTTTTAGTTAGTTTCAGTTCATTTTGAGCTCCTCTCCTACCTTTTCTGAAAAAGGGCCAGCAGGTACACGCCAGCGCAGATCTCAGTTCAGGGCTCAAACGGCCCTCTAAAAACACAATGACCTGACGAAAACACTTAAGTGCAAAGCACACATACACTTTGGTGGATCCAAAGGACGTCAACAAAACGTTAAATCCACATTGTCGCAGTTAGTCTTTTGGTACACATTTCGGACAAACATTCCAGCCCTCACATATTCAAACAGACAATACATTTCAGTAGCTTCCTCTGTGTGACATCACATCCTGCTTATCATAATGTGTCCATGGTTCATGTAACCGGTGATCCAGTTCCTGTCCGTTTGTCCTGAGGAGACCAGGAGAATACACAACACTTCCTGACAAGACGATCATGAGTCAAAGACCTGGATTCAACGGCCCTAAAAATCACAAAACTCTAGTTAAACCAGCTAATAGACCGCATTCACTCACACTGGCCTACATACACACGCGACTGTACAAAGTAAACACACGTGGTTCAATGGGACTTTGGTCAGGAGGAGGAGTTCACACACACATCTGACTGATAACAAAGGAGCCTAGCATTTACAATGCATTCAAACTCTAGCAAATATCATCTGAATGTTGTATCATCTCAATCTTTTGCTTGAGCCTGAAACGTTATGAATCCTGACACTAAATATGGCCACAAGAGCTTGCACGGTAACACCTGAGAGTATTATATTTAGCTGTGCCATTTCCATTGAGAAAATAGGTCCAGTAGCATTACATTGAATGAAATAAGAAAAATGACTAAACGGTAGTTCATTCACTGTGCATACAATTATTCAGATGAATGTCCTTGACTGAACCAGAGGCAAGAGAGAGAAGCTTGTTTTAGCACTTGATGCCTTCAGTAGGATTTTCCAAAATCTCAGTCATCCAGTAGCCAGAATCTCCCTCTCTCTTATTGGACTGTTGCCAAAGCCAAAGTCAAAGCAAAGTAAAAACAAAACAATTGTCCAAACATGTCAAAAACTACATTATTCAGATAAAACAGAAGTCATTGCTCAGACGCATTGGTGTCAGTCATTTTATATAGTAGTACACATGTGCTGCCTTCATCTTATCTTTCTCTCAGCAATAGTCTTTTCAAAGAGCTCACTCTCTGCCAGAGAGAATGGACACCACACAAAAAGCTCCTGCATCTGAGCTCAAGAAACGTAAGCTGAGACATCTGATAGTGAGAGTGGTCTCTCTCAATATCTCTTTCTCACTTAAGGTTTCTTTCTCTGGCTCCTCCACAGCTATAGGTTAAAAAGAGAAGACTAGAGAAACTCTTTTCATGGGGTAATTCTGCACAGACCCATGGGTAGAGGATTCGGTCTCCTCTCACAAGATGACACCAACAGACATACAGTTTTCTTTGCAGCAAACGTACATGGACCACAGAGATAGTAAAAATGGGCTGGTTCTGTCCCTCAGGAATGGTTTATTCCAATTCCAAGCTCGATTTCTTTCAATAAAAATTAAATAAAAAGTGAGAGACTGGCATTTCTTTGCCATATTAGATCTGACTAAAACCCTGCACATGAGAAACTACACCTTTCATCTCTCTTCTCGTTGCTCCTCTTGTACTTTTGCCTTGTCATTGCTCTCTGTGTCCTCATTTCTTTGTTCTTGGCTAACAGAGGTCAGTTGTCCTACTTTTTATGTGTATTACACCATATTGCCATTACATCTGCACTGAAAAAAGATTTTTGCTGCTTGTTCAAATTACTTATTAATAAAAACAAGCTAATGCAACACAATTGCTTTACTTTTTTCATAAATAATTTAAGTGCGTTCAATCCACCGTATCCACCATAATTTGTTTGTGTTAGGATCATGTGAATGATTTTTATTACCTAGCATGCTTTGCATATGGCTGGATCAGGAAAGTAAAAGTTGAAATGAAGTGTTATTTTATGTTTTTGAGTGAAGGGAAAGGTCTGTTAATGTTTAATGTTCGGCATTTAAAAGAATTTCTCTTACATGGTTATCACTGTGCTGAAAAGTAGGTTGTGAAGGGCTATATGCAAAAAGACTGATGCATAATGCTGCATCCTTTCCACGTCTTTTAATTGTAGGCTACTACAACAATGTCAAATACAAACAGTTTTCCATTTACTCATCACAGACTATTAGAATCTATTCAATATATTTTAATTGAAATAGCTTTAAAAAAATTAAGTTAATTTAGAAATTAAGAAATTAATATTGTTTAACCACTTGCCTTAAATTTAGTAAAATCAAAAAAGCCTTTTTTTTCCCCCAGAGTGTCATTTTCCTTCTACACACACACACTGTTAATTCTCATCTTTTAACGGCTAGAAAATCTGTATTTGGTGCACAGAAAAAGGAAACTGTCTGATTGTGGTGGAGAGAAGCAAGCCATGAGTTCATCTATGGCCTGGACAGTTAGAGAAGAAACAAAAGGAATGGGTTTAACTCACACTGCGTTTATGATACAATAATACAATTCAAAATTCCTTTCTGCAGCTTGGGTGGCAGTGGGCTGTCAACTGCAATCGCTGTGTGAAATAGGGTCCAGCATGTGAGATGTGAGAAACGCACTGAAAGTGGCTGTCAAGCTTTGTGCCTTTGGTATATTAATTGGTAAAGGCATACTCTCCAATTAGCACCAGTATTGCTGAGATTTGATTAACTCAGCTATAAACACAAGTAATTTTCCAGCAATTAGATAAGTCTGTACTGTATGAAAGCTAATATCGGGAATGCCTATTTGCAATTTTTGAAATTATCAATATCAGTCAGACTGGGCCAGTAATATAAAATAAAAAAATGAATATATAATATATAACATTTCTGTATCAGTACCGCAACCACACAATGAAACTCATAGATCTCACTGACAATAAATAGCTGTATATTTTGTATTCTGTATGAGCCAAACTTCCCACATACACAATCAGTTGAGCTCCTCAGTAATGAAGCTACACTCCACCTACATGACTGCTCTTGCACTGATGTCAGCGGAGAGATAATCAGGCTCTCTGATTGTTCATTAAACTCAGTCTAATGAGTCGGAGCTCTTAGACAGAGAGTTGATTTCTCAGTCCTATATTACAGAAGAGATCATTTAACACTTGCTGCTCTAGTGTGGCTAATTTCATTGAAACCATGTCATAAAATCATTAATAATTGAAAGTAATAAGCTAATTTGAATATCTTTGCCTAGACTTGTACACAGGATAACAAATCAGAAACATTTGGAATGAGGATGGGTAAACATAGGCACACAGACCAGTGGCAGATGCAAGTAAAATATTCTTCAGTGAGTGAATAATACATTACATGATTCAAGTCAGATTGCAAAATGATAATCTGACCCTTGATCATATAAGTGACAAATCTAAGACTAAGACTGTTCAAAAGTTTGGGGTCAGTGCGATATTTTCTTTTTTTTAAGAAAATTAATACTCATATTCAGCAAGGACTAATTAAATTGATCTAAACTATCAGTAAAGCCTTTTAATAATGTTACAAAAGATTTCTATTTCAAATAAATGCACTTTCTGAAAACAAAATATAAATCAAAGTTTCCACAAAAATATAGTATTAAGCAGAACAACTGTTTACAACACTGATAATATTAAGAAATGTTTATTGAGCAAAATTAATAAAATTCAAAAACATAACTAAAAACCCCAAAGTTTTGAACAGTAGTCTAATCCCTATAGCAAAATAAATGTAAACATGATTTGACAGTGATTAAAATATAAACTAAAAATCAGGTCTAACAGGTTGTCGACGTGGGTATAAACTAAGGTTGGACTGGCCAACTATCTCACAATACATTACTAAAAATATCATAATTTGATCATGATTGACACTTCACCAATCATGAGATTCACGTGTTGGCGAAATATTGAATGTGGTATCAATTTTGATCTCTCGTGCAATTCACTTTACTTTTATCTAGTACCAAAAAAATAAAACTACAATAAAAGTACTGATGCAATATTGTGAGGTAAAATAAGTACAATAAATCAGTGTAGGATTGTGGCAGCGCAGCCCTACAAATATAGATGATGTGCTAGCAGGCATCTGCCGAGATATTAAACTAAACCCAATTCAAAAGCACTTCTATTGAGAGTAAGTACCACAATAAAGGTCTGTAGCAAAAATCTCTTCAACGAAAACGAAAACCAGTGCGAGGTCATATAGGACCTCCTACACCTTTCTCCTAAACTGCCTTTAAATCAATACTCCACATCCTGTAAGACAGATCCAGCGTGAAACAGTATCGTGGAGGTTTTCTGGAAGCGGTTTGCAGTGCTGTATCTGGGTGACATACTTGGCAGGGGGGGAGGGTAGGAGTAGATGCAGGCTCCTCGTGCCCAGCACAGCGGGAAGGGATTGCAGCCGCTGCTCTCCATCCGCTGGCCTCCTCTCTCGTCTCTCTCCCAGGCCCAGCGGCTCTCAGACTCCCTGAAACAGTCATAGGGAGCAGGGGGTGACCCCGGCCCACCGCAACGCACTTTGACCAGGCCACCAGGAATGGCCCTCAAAGGCTTGGGGCGGGGCGTGGTGTGAGGTCACAGGAAAGTGATCGGTCAGCTGACAGGAGCTCCAATCCAGAAGTGTGAAAACATGAAGTGATGCAGAAGAGCATGCGGTTAAGGGAACAAGGGCGGCAGGTAGATACAAACGCAAGGTGTGCTGGTCTTGTTTGCCTTAGAAGCGCTTTTTGAAAACCACTAACAAGTGCAGTGGAAAAAGATCCAGAAGTGACAGGGAAATCCCACAGCTGTCCGGATTATTCCAGAGAATGGATGCAGCAGGCAAGGCTGGAACAAAAGCAGAAATGTCGAAAAGAATAATCCTCACATGTTAAAATGCTTCCTTTTTAGCTGCCTTTCTGAGGTTCATCCAGATTAGGAGAGACTGCGGTGACGGCGTGTGTAACTTTCACAATCTGCCAGAGTGTGTCAGGAGAGAAAGTGTGTGTAAGAGGGTAGGATGAGAGAGAGGGTAGGATGAGAGAGAGAGAGAGAGAGAGAGAGAGAGAGAGAGAGAGAGAGAGAGAGAGAGAGAGAGAGAGAGAGAGAGAGAGAGAGAGAGAGAGAGAGAGAGAGAGAGAGAGAGAGAGAGAGAGAGAGAGAGAGAGAGAGAGAGAGAGAGAGAGAGAGAGAGAGAGAGAGAGAGAGAGAGAGAGAATCAGGCCAACTGAAATAAGAGGAGGGGTCTCTTTAAATATGCCAATGAGTTTCTGTGAAACCAACTGCTATTGGCTGACCAGTTTATGTTTACACAACACAGACCACCAAGCCAAAAGAAGCAGCCGAGCAGGTTTTTCAGGGTCAGGCTTTGACCAGGATTATTCAGTTGGGCGGTAAGGCTTCTGTTTACATTCTCAGCATTGTGTTGCACATTTAAATACAAAGCATTATCGTTTCTAAAACCCCCTAATCACCTTATGAATGATGGTAGAAATATTATACTGTATGCTTCACCAAAAGGCTGTTTGTGGCTCCTCAGGACAGCTGTGGGCTACTCGTGGAGTTTCATGTAGAGAGGGACTGAAGGAATGTCCGTCAGCTACCTGACAAAGGCTCAAGGAAGGAAGCCTGTTTCCTGTTTTTGACAACAGCCCATACTTGCAGAGATGCACATAAATAAAAGATGAGACACTGCTGCAAATGTAGCTATGGGTTTTTTAGCAAACAAGTGCATCAAGCTTTGCATTTTGCATAACTTCAACAAAATTCAAGGTACTACGGCAATGTACTGAAGAAACAGTTCAAAGTTGTGTAATCCCAAACATACCTTTTCAGCTTACTAACTACAACAATGTCTTTGTTGTGTGCTATTTACTACACATGAAAAATTATATCTGCAATGACACTGCATTTTGTCTATATTGATGTTTTGCTAAAATAGGTTGAAGGCAGAAATTGAGCCAGACAAAGAGAAAAAGAGAGAAAACACATCAGAAGATGATTAGATGATAAAAACTAACATAAAAAGTAGTAACTTACAGACTGTCAACAATTAGAATTTAAAGAACCACCTAAATACAAATTTTGCATATTTTATAACATATTTTAAATTTGTTTTTGATTGATGACAATATTTAAAAAGAATGCTGGTAGACAGCATATATAATGCAGACGATTTAATGATAGTAAATAACATCCACAAAGCTGCAAAAAAAAAAACAAATCATAATTTTTCATAAATATTTATGTAAAATTTATTTAAATTTTACTCAAAAAACTTTTAAAAATCTGTTTCGAGGGGGATGCCAGATGTGTGAGAAAAAAGAAGAAAAAAAACTACAGAATATTCTAATCCCAAAATTTAAAATGTATACCAACCCACCGAACGAATATTCGAATATTCTGGTCCAGCCCTACCACAACATTAAAAACTTGACTTTCACCACAGGGGGTCTTTAAGAGAGTGCTCAGGAGAAGATGGAGGGATGATGACCTCTTCTTTTTCAACAGACAAAAGGTCAATAACATTAGTACAGGAAGAACTGTACTAGTTCTTCATCTCCTCAGTACAAATACTGTACCAGCAGATTTGTGCATCATTTTGTGCTTATAATACCAGTCCTAACTTTTTGATTGCAAAGCATAATGCAGAAAATTATTTGCTGTTATTTAAGAGTTTCACCTTGCCATGTTTGCCAGAGATATTCATTACCATTCCAAGCACTCGTTCCCTATAGGGAGGGCAAACAGGTCATTTCCTGCTATACTAACCGCATTCTCAAATATCAGCTAATAGGCCCCATTTTGTGCTTAATAATGGTCTCCATAGATGCCATGCAGACACACAGGAACCCTACTGTCTAAAAAGGCCCTCCTTCCCTCCAACAGTAATGCCCTTGGCGATGGAAAGAAACAAGGTTAAAAATATGAAGCATCAGCTGATTGGTTGGGCATCTCGAATCTGATTGGATAATGTTCCAGTTCCTCAGAAAACTATGAATGAATTGAAGATGCACCAGCAAACTACACATCTAGACTTGAACAACACTCCCTCCTCAACACCACCAAATGAGCAAAGACAAAAGAAAAATCGCCTACAATTACAGCTATAACCCAAAACGCACGTGCTTTTTAAATTAATGAATAATACATCAAATGAGGGGGGAATTAAAATGCAGCTCAATTGTCATATGGGCAGCCCAAAGGCAGCTGACAGGCTTTGGAACAGACTGTGCTGATCTGCTTTACAGGAGAACATGCTCTACCCAATTCACATTCAGTAAATGGTGGATTAAGGTTAGGCTGACATTTCCCCCGATCAATTTGAAATTCATTTCAGAGAGAAAGAGAGAGAGAGAGAGAGAGAGAGAGAGAGAGAGAGAGAGAGAGAGAGAGAGAGAGAGAGAGAGAGAGAGAGAGAGAGAGAGAGAGAGAGAGAGAGAGAGAGAGAGAGAGACAGAGAGAGAGAGAGAGAGGAGAGACAGAAAGTAAAAGAGCTTGTCTTACCTGCATAATATGATATCCTTGAAATATCTGCAAAAATAACAGAACCATGTTAGAGTTTATACAGTTCCAGAAATGATCTTTATTCTACAAAAGCATTGAAACTAGTATGTTCAAGCACCAGTGTGTATAGAGAGCCCTCTAGCTGTCAATTGCTCTGGTAATCTACACATTCAACTTTTAATCAAATCACCAGCTACAGTCAAGAAGACTATGTTTATGTGCACTACTTAGTGATAAATGGATCTAAAATAACCACGGACACAGAACAGGAAAACAAACAGGGAAAAAGATAAAATTACAACTAAGCACAAATACTGCTACTAGACTGATGGTAGAAATTCTAAAACCAGACCCTATTCAAACTCACCCTGAACTGCATCTTAAACGGATACCAAAAAAGTTATTGATCTTACTTCTCAAGATCTCGAGATTTGTGGCTTTTAGTTACTATTAGTTTTGAGGTTAATCTAGTGAACTGCTAAAAATGTTAAAACTTTATAAGATAAACATTTAAGATTCACAGTTGTTCTCTTCAGGGAAAAATTAACCAAAAATATAATTGACTCATCATGTACTGCTTAGATTTTTGTCCAATCGAATGCTCTCTAGAATGAAAATGTCCCACCCTAACTAGCAAGCAGCAAATCATGGTCCATGGCTGTGATGTAATTAAAGCCTATTGGCTACAAAAAAAGAGACCCTTTCGATCTGTATAAAAAGTCCTGTTTTAACAGTACTGTATTTTCCGAATACGAGTCATATTTTCACCATCTGAAATGTGTGGTGATTTACATAAATGAAATTGACGTCAAGCGTGCAAAACATGTCCAAATAGCACACATTTGGATTTGTGCCAAATAAGAGAGGTACATGAGCCCACGTTTATTTGTAAAGCACAAGCCAGTAGTTTCAGTTTCAATTCAAATAAATGTGTTTAGTCTTGGCATTTATAATAAATGTTTGTGTTATACTGTATTGTACACTCGGTTTTATTAGTACATTCTGCATTTAAAAACATTCATATAATACAATACAATACAATACAATACAATACAATTTGTATTGTATGAATGTTTTTAAATGTAGAATGTACTAATAAAACCGAGTGTACAATACAGTATAATGCAATCTTGTGTTTTTTCCTCAACAATGCAATTTTGGCCTGGAATAGAATAGAATAGAATAGAATAGAATAGAATAGAATAGAATAGAATAGAATAGAATAGAATAGAATAGAATAGAATAGAATACTGTCCAGGGATCATTAAAAACTGAAAAAGAAAAATGTTAGGAATAGAATAGAATAGAATACTGTCCAGGGATCATTAAAAACTGAACGCGAAAGAAAAAATGTTAGGAATAGAATAGAATAGAATAGAATAGAATAGAATAGAATAGAATAGAATAGAATAGAATAGAATAGCTGTCCAGGGATTATTATAGCTGTCCAGGGATAATTAACAAACTGAACATTAAAGAAAATGTTAGAAATTAGAATAGAATAGAATAGAATAGAATAGAATAGAATAGAATAGAATAGAATAGAATAGAATAGAATAGAATAGAATAGAATAGCTGTCCAGGGATTATTATAGCTGTGCAGGGATAATTAACATAAACTGAACATTAAAGAAAATGTTAGAAATTAGAATAGAATAGAATAGAATAGAATAGAATAGAATAGAATAGAATAGAATAGAATAGCTGTCCAGGGATTATTAACATAAACTGAACATTAAAGAAAATGTTAGAAATTAGAATAGAATAGAATAGAATAGAATAGAATAGAATAGAATAGAATAGAATAGAATAGAATAGAATAGAATAGAATAGCTGTCCAGGGATTATTAACATAAACTGAACATTAAAGAAAATGTTAGAAATTAGAATAGAATAGAATAGAATAGAATAGAATAGAATAGAATAGAATAGAATAGAATAGAATAGAATAGAATAGAATAGCTGTCCAGGGATTATTAACATAAACTGAACATTAAAGAAAATGTTAGAAATTAGAATAGAATAGAATAGAATAGAATAGAATAGAATAGAATAGAATAGAATAGAATAGAATAGAATAGAATAGAATCCAGGGATCATTAACATAAAACTGAACATGAAAGAAAATGTTAGAAATTAGAATAGAATAGAATAGAATAGTGTCCAGGGATCAATGACACAAAATGAACATTAAAGAACATTTTAGAAATTAGATTAGAATAGAATAGAGTCCAGGGATCATTAACATAAAACTGAACATGAGAGAAAATGTTTGTGTCGAATAGAATTTTGACCAGGAATCATTAACATTAAGCTGAACATGAAAAAATGTTTGTCTAAAACACAACATAACGCAACACAATAGAATAGAATTATGTCCAAGGACCATTGGCATGAAACTATTGGCACACAGAAAGGACAGAGTGATGCAAAAAGCACAGAATGAGGTCATTCTTGAGCCCACTGCTCACTCAGACTCTATCAGCAGGCCAGCCAAAGGCTGAGCGACGATCAGAACCACAGAAAAGTCTGTCTCATTATACGGGGAGCGCTGGATAATCTTTTCATTGTAGATGCTGAATTTCGCTTTAATTGGAATGCAGTGCATTTCAGCCATTTGAAGCATCAGTATCTCACACTGCATTCTGATGAAAAGGTTAATAAACAAAAGGCGGCCAGACTTTGTAATTCTGTGATGATAAATAAGACTGCATTTTATTTAAAGGTCAATGCAGTACTCTACAAAACCTATAAAACTACAAAGTCTGGATTGTTTTTATCTGCCAGCGACCAACTTTCACTCGATGAACTCTGTTCAGCTTTAGAGTTTATGCCAGTGAGATCTTCTCATAAACAGCTATCAAACTGAACCTCACACAGCACTAAAAGCAAAAGAAAATAAATGCAAAGCAGACAGTAATTGTAAAAAATAGACAGTTCAGAGAAACAAACACTGAAGTCATCCTTCATAGAGAACAGAGAAGATCATAAATGAACACACGCATAGCATTCATCTATTGTTATATGCTGCGCTGTAGCTCCAGGTCTGACCGTAAGAGTGAGAGCAGGAGAAGGGAGAGATGTTTGTTATCGTTCACATAATCTCCTGATTGATTCATCACACCAACCCGAGAAAGTGTTCAATTCCAAAAACTGACAGTCATGCTACAGCAATGATTTCATCAGGAATATAACAGAAATGACTCTGTAAATAAATATAAGACAAAAACATTATCATAACTTAAACAGATTTTTGCAATATGGCAGCTTTAACAGGATGGTTTAAAAGATCAACCTCCAGCCATGACAACTATCTTCACCAACTTAAATGACCATAAATAACAAGCTCGGACCAAAACTCTACCATAAGAAGCTGGTTTTATCTAGATTTCCCAACATAAAAGCAAAACCATGCAAGACTAAAGAAGGATAACAGCCAATATCTTAATGATGCCTTTATTGCTTATTGAATAACAGCCAAATGATCTTGCACAAGTTCTCAGAACATCAGTTGTTATTATGAAACGCTGATGCCAAGTTATTATGACACCTAGAGCATTTTATACAAAGAATAAATCTAGGAAGTAAAGTGAAAACTAAGATTAGAAAAGAGCTAAATGTTATGCTCACAATGACAGAGAGCAAAACGGGAAATATCTTTCAATCAAACCCATCCAATGAATGGACGAATGCAAACAGGAAGTTGCACTGGAAGATTGAGAAATGTATCAGTTGTCGTCTGACATTCAAGATTTTTGTATTTTTTCCGGTACCAATCAATATTAGATATTTAATTGCACATGCTCAATTCCTCTATTTGTAATCTTACACTCACTCAAAATTTGTTTTTTAAACACCAATTTAATAACACTGTTAAATGTAATCCTCAGAAAATCTCAATTTTAATACATTTTCACACTGTACATTATAATTGTCTAAATTCACTTGTACCATTATTAATTTTAGTTGGTAGTGTTTTATTTTTATTTATTTAGACAAAAAAAAAAAAAACGGTATTACATTTTAATATCTGCCACGCCATTTATCAGCCATGACATCAAAATGATTATTGGTATAATTATTAAAATAACTGTATTATTGTCTTCTTGAAAGCAAATACAAAGCATCAAAAACATAACAGAGATAGATGTGTGTTTCACTCAGGGAAGAGGAGAGGAGGGCTTGTAAGCCACAGGGGAGAAGGAAGAGTAAAAGTGAGAGACAGCGAGGAGAGGATTGACCTCTCCCAACAGCATCTACAAAAGACATCCATCAGTGCAAAGCCCCCCCTCTGCTTACCGCACACAAATTCACCCGTTTCTTAACCTCTTATCTTTCCTCCCAGCAGTCACACCGCTGTGACACTGCCATAAAGACTCATCACGTTGGTGCTGACTGACAGAGGCTGAATTCAGAGCAGTTTTAAAGTACAGATATGGGTAAGAGTACTTTAATTAAATCACCCAAAAAAGAGAATTCTGACCCCTCCATAGACAGCAATTTAACACTTTCATGGCCCAGAAAGGTAGTAAAGCCATCGTTTAAACAGTCCATGTGACTCCAGTGGTTCAACCTTAATTTTATGAAGCGACGAATATACTTTTTGTGTGCAACAAACAAACAAAAACAACGACTTTATTCAACAATTTCTTCTAGCCTGTGTCAGACTCTTACGCTGTTGATGTAGTGTAAACAGTGTAGCGCTTCGTAGTTCTACGGCAGAACGACTCGCGCACATACATCGTGGTGCTCACGTGAACAGCGTCAGCCAATGGCAAGCCGGGGATCTGGTAGTGCTGCGCTGTTTACACTACATCAACAACGTAATGCCGAGTTCACACTGCCTTGTTTTAGCCCCGATTTTGACTAAATTTTGACTCGATTCAAAATCCTGCTGTGTGAAATGAGTTCTGAGGGAAAATGACATCGGCGATGACCTACAGCCAATGAGAGAGCAAGATACAGGGCAGCAAGAGGTTCAGGGAGGAGTTAATAGACCAGAATATCAGTATTTTAATAGATATATTTACAATTCTATCAAACAGAAACAAAGCACAAACATTTACTTGACCAGCCGCAACTGCAGCACATTGCACGATTTATTTTACCTCCAACTCTCTTTGCAGAACACACAATCCTTGCTCCCTGTGTCTCCCCAACTATTTCCTCCTCCATAATCTTTTTTTCTTTTTTGCTGCAAATCAGTGCACAGACAATTTGGATCGCAAGCTTTCTGCAGTCTATATTTTTAATAACAATTCCTCCCGTTGTTTCCTTGTCACTTCTCGCATGTGTGTGTGTTTGTGAAACGTAGTTTGCAGACGAGACAGAGCTGTCGCGATTCCTATTGTAAAGGCATGCAATGTGAAACCCCGTCGTTGATCCATCATGCAGTGTGAACACAGCAGCGAATGAATGCTGGCCCAGATAGTCATGCAATGTGAAAAGAACGATGACCTGACGAGTTAACAAGAGTCTGGCACAGGCTCGTTATTTTAGCTTGTATTTCACTCGTCGCTTCATGAAATGAAGGTTGAATCACTGGAGTCAACGTTTTTACTACCCTTCTGGACCATGAAAGTGTTAATTAAATTGCTATGGGGGATACTCTACCAAATTCAGGACAAATTACCAAACTCAGAGCCCTCTCTCCGGACAACCGGACCAACTTAATCTATCCAACTTATTTGTAAGTGCAAACTCATGAACCGGAAGTGATTGCACGCTGAAGGCTGTTGGACATAGTGGTGTATTAGAGGTAAAAATGATATAAATACTGTTCAGTTTCTCGCACAAGCCGATCGTTTCATGTCTTAAGACATCAGTCGTCACGAGCCGCAGTGTTTAATATGGATTTGTCGCCATTTTTTTTTCTCTCTGATAGATTTTGCTACCATTCACATGCATTATACGACTGACAGACTGCAACGGTTGGAGTTAAAAATCTTCACTTGTGTTCTACTGAAGAATCAGTCACCTATATCTTGGATGCCCTGGGGGTAAGCAGATAAACATAACTTTTTTTATTATTTTTGGGTGAACTATCCCTTTAATGTGTAAACATTATGGAAGTGCGTTAGTCAGACAGGAATTAAACTTTGTCAGCTGAAGACCCAAGTTTGGTTTTTAAATGAAAAACGTACCGAGCACAATGTTCTCTCGCCATTCCTGATTTCTAACAGGCACTCGGTGTCTGCCGTGGTCTTGAGGCTGTCAGAGCAGAAACGAAAGCTGCTGCTCTCTGTGTGTTTCTCCGTCGTCTCAGGGCACGTTCATATGTAAATTGCACGCGCTTATTTTGTCTATCAGATCAAAAGATCTGAAAAAGCCCATACATTTACCCGTCCATAGACCATCCCCTCAAAGAAAGAGATGGATTAAATCTCCAGGTGTAAAAAGGAATGCGTCACCCTCATCTAACTAGTGATCCGATCGAACAAAAGGCATCTTAACATCAGGTGAAAACAGAACCTGAATCAATGCAAGATGACAGGGCTTTACCACTGATGACTTCAAGGGATGGATCACCCCCCAAAAAAGACAATTCGGTCATTTTATTCACCCTTGTGCTGGTCCGAACCTATGACTTTATTTCTTCTGTAGACCATAAAAGAAGGTATGTTGAAGAATGTTTGAATGTTGTCCATAGTGATTCCATTGACTTTTATTGTTTGGAATCAAAAGACACCACATTTTTCAAAATATCTTATTTTGGGTACCACAGGATGATGTGATAAGAACAGTATCCCCCAAAAAGTAAAAATCAGCATTAAAAAGAAATCTGTCAGACAGAAATGTCTCATCGCTTCTATATGTCTTGACCCCTGTCACTCTGCAATATAATAGAATGAAACCCTCAGCTGTTCTAAAACAGTTGAGCGCAGACCTCTGCCAATCAATAGGAATAATAACAGGGAAAATTGTCACCATGTCACACTATGGCCTAAAAGCAGCCCAGGATAATTCCCCTAATGAATAGCCCATGAGGAGACAGACCCTGAGGCCTGGCTGAGCCGAATAAATCCACATTCCACTCATCATGTCCCGGCTTAATAAAACACACCTGACAATTCCAATGCTCTGCTTGAGCAGCACTTCAGGTAGGAGAAACTGGATCTTCTTTACCAAATTATCTTTATGCGCTTCTGGACAGAGTCATGGTAACATACAAATATTCACCCATGCAAAAAATGTATCTATGCAAGCCATCACTAAATCAACACTCAGTGATCAATATCAGATTACAAAGAGTAGAGTCCAACACTAGTAAATCAAAGGTGCCATTTAAATCTATATATACAATGTCAAACAAACCATATGAGGTAATTAGCTCAGTTATTGAATGAACAAAATATATGGAAGCATTCAATAACTACACTACCATTCAAACGTTTGGAGTCAGTAAGATTTTTAATGTTTTTGAAAAGTGTGTCTTATGCTCAAAAGGCTGCATTTAATTGATCAAAATACAGTAAAAACATCTATATTATAAAACATTTTATATTTTTAATAACTTTTCTATTTTAATATATTTTAATTTGTTCCTGTGAATTTTAGCAGCCATTACTCAGAAATCAATATTGAAAACTGTTGCACTGCTTAATATTTTTAAGTTTTTAACACTTCTTTGATGAATATAACATTCCAAATTAAAAAAAAATGTATAATAAATGCAAGTTATTACTGTCATGTTTAATCAATTTAATGCATCCTTGCTGAACAAAAGTATTAATTTCCTAAAAAAACCACGACCGATTTATAAAAGGTAATATATTTAAAGAAATATTCCAAGTTCAGAGTTAAGCTCAGCATTTGTGACATGACATAAAAAAATATTTCTACTTGCCCCTCATTTTCTTGAGATGAAAATATAGGTTGCTTTGAATCACTTACAATAGAAGTGAATGAAGCCCATTTGTTAAACAGTATCATAGACCAAATGTAAACAAAATGCACATTAAAATGATTGTCAAAAACTGCTTATTAACCAGCAGTTATCTGTGAAGTTATGTTCAATTTTTCAAATTTGTTGCCATGACACAATACAAAACCTAAAATGAATGCAAAAAATAATAATAATAATACATAATCTGCTTTTAAATCTGCCAAAGCTTGCCTTGAGTCAAAGTCTTTTTTGTGGTAATCAACGACACAAATGTTGTCAATGTCAACTGAGCTAAACTTGTACTGAACCCATAATATCCCTTTAATGGTGTCGTTATTCTTCAAGCCAAGTTGACTGTAAGGTTACTGAAAATGATGTAACAGTATAGTTTTCAAAAACGTACATCAGCGCAGATTTAATGTATAAACAACATTCGCTCTGCCTGCCTGGTGGATCATTCCAATACCTGCAGCAGACCAAAGCTATGTTGAGACTTGTCAAATACACAGGAATTTGTTCTAAACAAATGTTGCAATGCATTACAGATAACCTACATATAGCGAACAACATTTAAAAACAAAACCTAATAAATGATTACACAGATAAACAACCATGTAAAAAAGACCACAACAAGCTAAGACACTATCATCCTATCACATACCTAAACAATGAACAAAAACATTCTTTAACACATTAAGCAATAACAGTGAAAATGGCTATACACACACACACACACACACACACACACACACACACACACACAGGGACACCTCTTTTATTTAGTATTTGAGGTTAAATTTTGAGGCTGACTGAAAATACACCACCATATAAAAGCATAGCCTCAAGCACAGCTCTGCACCAAGCCAAGCCTCCTGGAGTTCTTCCGATCATATTTGCATTGGAAATATGAAATATGGCTTGAGGTAACCCTACTCCACCCTGAAGCAGAAAAAATGCCCTTTGTTTTATAGATGATCCCATATGCGAGTACTCAAAGCAATGTTTTCAAATTAGATGCTTTACCTAGATGGGTTTTATATATATATGTGACATAAGATTTCGACCCTAAGCTGCCTGTTAGAAACTCTCTTCCTCTCCTGGAGCAGCTTGTAAATAATGAAAGATTGCCATTACACAATGCGCCTGTGGTATATGTCAGCACTATAACAAAGACCCACGTACCTGCACTAGCACAACTTAGAAAACTCCAGAACTGCATGATCTACTTCCATGTACCTTTCCAGGCTCTTTCCTCAGTGCTCCTTACCTGTACTAATGACGTAACGCTAGAGAATACCTGCAAAGGTTCCCAATGCCCACACATACCCACGCCTATAGAAGCCCCGCCCACCACATAAGGCTGCTCTGATTGGTCAACATCCACAAAAAGCAGGTGAACAGCAAACACTTACTAGTGACTCATTTCAGTGAATCGGCTCTCTCGAACTGTTCCCTGCAATGAACCGGTCCTGTAATCGGCATCATTAATTATTTAGGTCAAGTTTAGATTTCAAACGTTTTGATAAAATTGCATGTTGTTGTTGATTTAAAAAAAAAAAAAAAGTCTGATTCGAGAACGAATCTTTCAAAAACGTTGTGCGATGTGTTCAACAGATTCAGTAGAAAGAACCGACTCAAAATAACGATTCGTTCACGAATTTGTCAGAATAAAAAGAATCAGAATAAAGAATAAAACTTTGATAAACATATCAGTAATGTGATATGGTTGTGCACAGATATCTTCTCCTTGCTAATTATTGTAGCTTTTCCAATTTTCTTCTATTTCATCAAATAAAATAATAGCCTAATCGAATTGAATTTAACCAGTTCAAACCCCCAGGATATTAAACCATGTATCCGAGATATTGGGCTAGCATTACATGAAGCAGGTGACTAGACTGCCTAATAAGCTTAATAACTGCATATTGCCAGAACTAGTCATTAAAGTGAAAATACATGTACTTGATACTAATATTGGTAGAAAGCATCATAGGGCAAATAAAGCTTGCCTGCGCACTAAACTGGTTGCATTGTCTTTTGTTATTGTTTTCAGTTCACCATGTGAACAGAAACAGTCTGACAACAATACACAGCCCCAACACAACACACTTAATTCGAGATAACAAACCAACAGCGATCAAGACATATTTACACCGGGTTATTAAACGTGGTGTTAAATGTGACACGACGCATTTTCTGTGAGGAATAAAACATTGGGAATGGCTTGAAATGACTGGGTATGGTCTCTTTCGCATTGCCAGGAGCACTTTGTCCTGTAAAGCCGCGCACAGCTGACTTTTATCAGCAATTTCATAATGATACAGGAATCCTAAGCACGCTGCAATACAAAAACACGCCTCGCATTCACAATCTAAAGCAACACAACATGTCAGATTGGCCCAGGAAAGCCCACTCTCCAGGTCCAAGTGCAGATACGAGCCCCTCACGCTATGCTACCAGGCTAGCACACTTATTGCAATTATTATAGCAAATATAAAATGTGCATTCTTAACCAGGACCAATGTTTACCGTATTCTTTTCATCGAATGTCTCCAAAAATGCGCCCTCTTGACAAACACCCTGTAATGTTTGGCTTTGGTTTGTATCCCGTGTTAACGCTGTTTGTGGGTCCGTCCAGGCTCCGTGGGGTCTGTAGTGGATCTAAAGCCGGAATCCTCCCTCTTGCTCTCACTCTCGGTGCTGCTAGTGATGACCGATTCGCGAATGAATCATTATGCTGAACCGATTCATTTTAGAACCGACTTGCAAAGCGTTTGCAAACCAATGGACTGTAATGAGGAATATTGAAGATTAAAAATGTATGTGACACGATAACTATAAACAATGGCACATGTGTGACAGGTAGGCCTACATTAGCTATCTGTAAAAAGTCAGTCCAAATTCGAGTGAATTAAAGCATCAAATGCAGACCATCTTTAACATTTACAGGCAACACACACGTTTGTATAAAGTTAATCGAAAACAGCGATATGCAACGAATTTAACCAGAACTTCATAGACTTCTGGGAACTCTTTGTAACGATGATTCAAATGAATCAGTAAATCGGTTCGCTGAACCGAACGGGTCGAACGAACCGATACGGTAAACGAATCGGGCTTCCCATCGCTGGCTGCTGCAGCTCTGAATCGCTCGCTCCAATATGGCTGACTCGACCTGAGGCAGTCCGGCATTCATAAAAATATTAACTAGCTGACGATAATTTTCTGATGGAAAAAATAAACTGTATTACGATAGACTATATTATAGATAGGCCTTTTGAAGTTGGTGTTGCCACCAACAGGGAAAAAATAACCTACCTTATTGTATCCACTTGACCACATCAGTATGACATATACCTGTCAACTTTACCCAAGAATGTGCTCACAAAATATTTTTTTGACATCAAAACTAATAATTTCCATGAATCAACTGTCTGTTATTTTGCTTCTCAATTACACAAATTCATTCTTATGCCACGCACACCAGCTCTGAAAGCACTGATATGTGCTGCACGCCTACACACACACACAATCCAGGGACTTAGGGACAGGATAGATGTGTACTGGCTTTGTCTTTCAGACACATCCCCAAAATTCCTTCCAGTGACGTCTGACAGTTAGATGGCTGACCCCAGGGTCAGAGTGTTACACATCAGCCAATCACTGCTCTCTGCATGGGCGGCAAAAATACAGCCAAGGGCCCCTTCTGCAAACACCTCCAGAACGAGAGGGCTGATCCAGAATGGCTCCATGTTTATTAAGTCATATTTATTTGAATATTAAAGGCAAATACTGACGCCACATTAGCATTGCTATTCTAAGGTTTGATATTAAACAATCTTTGCAAGAAAAAAGGCTGATCTAGGAGAAAATTCTGCTTGTTTTTGTTCTGTTAAAAATGGTTCTATTTTTATGAAATAATAGAAAATAATAGCCTATATATTTTTGTAAGAAATTATAATTCATAAGAAAATGAAGCCTATTTTTATAAAATATTATTCAATAATATTTTTATAACATTATGTATTGCCAAATTATTTTCATTACAATAAATCCCATTTACCCCATGCCCTTTTTCTAATTATTGTAATATGAAAAAAAAGACATTTATATTTATACATTTATCCAATGTATTTATAGTATACATTATCATAAAACCAGGGCATTATTTGGAATTTAATTTATATTTATTTTATTACAAAAACAGTGTGACAGGTAAGTGAATATAATTACAGTAATTATATTTTTGTATGTAATAATGTGAATTTTAAAAGTAATGAAAATTATGTCAAAATGCAAAAATTTAAAATGTCTAAAAAAAACATATATATATATATATATATATATATATATATATATATATATATATATATATATATATATATATATATATATATATATATATATATATATATATATATATTTGGGGGAATAAATATGACCCAGACATTTACAAGATTCCCCAAATCATTTCTGTTATTAAATAAATACAGCCCCTTGCAATAACAAAAATCCAGATAGATAGAAAAGTGTCTTTCAAAGAGAGTTTAATACAATCTTCAAGCCACTCCAGAGTTGCACAGTGTTACAGAATCTACTCATTATGGCTTCAGTCCATCCTCAGGCAGTGCTGGTGTTTGGACCTCAGTTCCCTTTGATCCAGGGCTTTTCAGGAAATTGTGTACATGGCAGCTCCACAAACCTCACCCGATTCTATATTCAGCTCTTTTGGAATAAGATCAGCTTTTAAAAGGAATGAAAGCTTTCAAATTAATTCAGAAAAGATATATTAAACTGTTATTTATATTTTACAGCTACAAGCTTCAAAGACTTTGCTTATACTCAGGCTATACAGAAAAAAAAAAACATTTCCACTGTTGAGATTTGAGCAATCCCATTCCTAAAGTAGCATATGCTTCAAAAGCACAGCAATCGGTTCTTAATTTATTTTATTTATTTGGATAGCAGCACATTTAAAAACAACTCGAGTTGGCCAAAGTGCTTTCCATTAAAGCATTTCAACAGCATAAATAACAAAGAACTAAAATCATAAAACACCAAACTAAAAATACATGAAAACACAAGACAACAGTAAAACAAGGTGTAATTAACTGCTAACTGGGCAAGTAAATGCAAAGGCAGGTTATTCCAGAGGCAGGGTGCAGCAACAGAGAAGGCACGATCCCTTTTGGACTTTAGACGAGATTTGAGGACCTTTAGAAGTAATGTTTGAGATGACATCAGTGGCCTTGTTGTCTGGTAAAGCTAGAAAAGATCCAAAATATATTTGGGAGCTAGGCCATGCTTGCCTTCAAAACAAGCATTAAAGCATTAAAGTCCCCCTGTAGTAAATAATTTTATCCCTTAAAGCTTATCTTTGATCACCAAAATGGCATATTTAAACGTTTTTTTCGTGTGAAATAAAATCTTATAACCTTAAAATAGCTTGAATGTAACTCTACTTGCTTTATTTAGTATACGCAGATCCATGAATATGCAAATTAGTCCCACCTCCAATCAATCACACAAGCTTGGACCTGATCCATTCGGCCAACTTTACGTACTGTAGTAAACGCTTCACAATGGCAAGTGGAAATACTGGTTTAATTCAGCCACATATGTTCCAACCAGAAACTGATTCAGATGAAGAAGTGAGTCATCTACAAGTCGATGTATCAGAATGGTAATGCGTTTTATGTATCACTCTCTATAACGTCGGACACATAACAATAATTCACGATTAGCCTTTTGCTTGACTACATTATCAGACAGCTAATAATGTGTTGCTAATGTTACACAAACCATGTTCCCGTGTTCCCGTGCAAACCATGTTTTGAGACAAACCATGTTTTTGGTTCACTGCAGTTTTAAGGAGAAAATACGCAGTGATGGTGTTAACTCATGAATCTTGAATTTGTCTGAAAGCATATTAAAAACACCCCATAGACAACTTTAAAACCTTAAACTGCACCCTGAAATTAACTGGGAGCTAATGCAACAAGACTAGCACTGAGGAAACAATGACCTGCTTCTTGGTCCCAGTCAAAAACCTATGCATTTTGTAAAAGTTGAAGGCCGTTCAACAGAACAAGAGAAAGCCCCAGATACAAAGAAGTGCAGTAGTCCAAACTTGAAAATATGAAAGCCTGTATAACCTGTTATAAAAAAATATGCTCCTTAAATAAAAGAAACCAGACTTATCAAATTTAAACTCTGAATCAAAGATCACTCCCAGATTCTTTGCTTGCTTATGTACATTAGAGGCAGGAGGGCCTAGGCGATCAAGTATATGCGTGGGTGACATAATGGAGCCAAACACTAGGCATTCTGTTTTCATTTCAGAAGATACAGTTGAGTGTCATCTGCATAACAATGATAAGCAACATTATATTTTTGACAAATAATGTAGAGTGGTAGCATGTACAAAGAAAACAATATGGGCCCCAGAATTGAGCCCTGAGGAACCCCACTAAAACAAACAGCAGAAAAAAAAAATCCCAATTGTACTAGAGAACTTTTGTCCTTTAAATAAGAAGAAAAACATTTGAGGGCATTTCCCTGGATCCCTACCCACTGACTTAAACACAATTATATATTTAAAGTTATAAATAAGAGAAGCTGATGATAAACAGCCTTCTCCAAAATTGTAGATAAAAAAGCAACTTTGAAAGCAGACGATAGTCACCCAAAAATATAGGATTATGTCTAGGCCTTTTAAGAACAGTTATAGTTTGCTAGAATGCTATTTATGATACATAAAATTCTTCGCTCCACAACATCCAAAACCTGGAGAAGACTAGAGGGAATGACATCTAATGAGCAATTGTATTGTAGTAGTTGGCTGACTCCCTTAACAGGCTTGATGAAGTATGTGCAACCTGCTGGTTACTCTAGTCCGCACTCATAGTGCCATCACTGGCTTACTCCAATCAAAACCTGTAGTAGCTGTACTCACCGCATCCTGATGGGATTACATGACACTTTCAAAGGGCAACAATGTGTGCAATTCACTAAACATATATAGTTAGAGAGAATGTGAAGAACATATGAAATAGTGTATGTGCATTTTGTATTCTATGTGCACTGTACAATATTTTTGTATAATATTGTTTTTGTATAAAGTGAAGAAATAAATCTCCTTTTCATCTGCTTTATCTTCCAAGAATCAAATTTAGGAAAATTAAAAGCAGGGTCCACAGAAACACTCTTCCACCATGTAAAGACCGCTGAGGAACTATCGTATGTCACAAATCCTGATGCATGCGTGTTAGTGAAGCTAAGGCCCTAACTTGTTTAATCTACTCTCCAGATGGCGATTTTACCATCAAGTTTTGCAGAGCCGCTGAGAATGTATCGGTCCTCTACTGAGAATAGCGTTTGAACAATGTCTTCATGGGCCTCAAGCTCCTTCTCAACTTCCAGGCTCTCAGAGTCCAACACAAAGATCTTCCCCACAACCTTACTGAGGCCTGACCCACCACTACAACCAATCCAGACCTAGAAAGAGGAGAGATTTTGATCAACATCCAATGTGCTATAATGCTCTTAGCTCATCTCATGTGATATCACACAAATGAGATCACCAAACAAAAAGACAAACTACTGTTCGAAAGTTTGGGGTTGGCAAGATTTTTGGTAAGTCTCTGATGCTCACCAAGGCTGCATATAAACCCAATATAAACCCCATTATAATCACTGATGTTGTCTACACTGAATACAGTATACAGATGCGCATTCAGTTTCTGACATATTCCACGCACTTGAGTCTGTCAACAACAGGACAAATGGACGAGTGAAAGTACATGACAGTACTTTGACATGTCCGTTTCAAATAACCCTTTTCAGAAGGATCCCACCGTCGTAAACAAGTGATTCATATGTAAATTTTTGTAGAAATTGAATATTCTGAAGTTATTTTGTAACATTATACATGTTTTTTCTCTCACTTTTGATCAATTTAAAGGAGTAGTTCACTTAAAAATGAAAATTAGCCCACGATTTACTCACCCTCTTGCCATAGGTGTATATGACTTTCTTCTTTCTGATGAACACAGTCGGAGTTATATTAATAAATATCCTGACGCTTCCAAGCTTTATAAATGGCAGTGACGGGGTGCATTGAGTTTGAAGCCGAAAAAATGCATCAATCCATCATAAACGTACTCCACGCGGCTCTGGTGGGTTAATTAAAGGCCTTCTGAAGTGAATCGATCGAGTTTTGTAAGAAAAATATCCATATTTAAAACGTTATAATATAAAATATCAAACTCCCACCAGACCGCCTTCTGTATTCAACTAAAGCAGAAAGTGTAACGCCTCTCACAGTTCAAAATGCTTACGCTATGTGCGACGTCATAAGTCACATCAGTCACGCTTTTTCCGGCAGAAGCTAAATATTTTACTCTGTAAAGTTTTAAATATGGGTAATTTTCTTACAAAACTCGATCGATTTGCTTCAGAGGGCCTTTATTAACCCCCTGGAGCCGTGTGGTGTACGTTTATTATGGATGCACTTTTTTGAGCTTCAAACTCAATGCACACTGTCACTGCCATTATAAAGCTTGGATGCATCAGGATATTTATTAATATAACTCTGATTGTATTCATCTGAAAGAAGAATGTCATATACACCTAGGATGGCTTGAGGGTGAGTAAATCATGGGCTATTTTTTTATTTTAAAGTGAACTAATCCTTTAATGCTTTTGTATTATAGTATAGTAACAGTAAATAGTAAATAGTATTTTACTGACCCCAAACTATTGACTAGTTGTGCCATATATATGAGCATATTTAACTGAATAATTCAATTAATTTTAATTGCATAATAGAATAATTAATCTCTTTAAAGATTTTATATACAATTCCAGTAGGAGTGAAAAGCCATGAAAAACTTAACATCTGCACCTCCAGACTGAGTACCTGCTTCTTTGCTCTGATCATACAGGTGACCTCACTGCAATTGGGGAGTGTGACCCGTTTGGGTGGTTTGACGGGGTCAGTGGAGTCCCATATACAAAGCTCTGCTGAGTCTGTAAAACTTGTCCAGATCTGTCTTCTCTAAAAAACACAAAACAAGAGCCCTAAGATCGTTAGTTATATCCAAGCACATTATAATTTTAAGCAATTCACACCATTTAGTGGCATGGCTGACCTCTCTGACTGTCTGTTTGTGCAAAAGTATGAAACAGTGAAGGAAATCTACTTCAAACTAAAACAACAAAGCTGCAACACATCTAATACAGAGAGACACCATCAATCCTGATTTAATAGAATAATAATATAAGATTTATATCTTAAAACATTCATTCTTTTCTTGATTAAATTGTAGTTTTTCAGACAGTATAAATGACTCTTTACGCATATAAATATTTATCTGTAATTTTTTAGGAAGTGGGATCATTATATTTGGATGAAGCTGATTCTGTGGTGACACAAACCTCCATAAGCAGTGTGACTTTGCTGAAAGCATTGGTAGTGGTTTTAATATTGTCTGGGAGGGAAATCATCCGAAGCAGAGCTCCATTCGGTCTCAGCTCCATCACACAATCCGTGGCACCTTCACAAACAATAAAAAAAAGCTAAATTGAAATTAAAAACGGTATATATTCAGATTAACTTTATTAAAGGCATAGTTCACCCAAAAATGAAAGTTCTGTCATCATTTACTCACCCTCGGGTTACTCCAAACTTGTATAAATTTCTTTGTTCTGTTGAACACAAGGGAAGAAATTTTGAAGAATGTGGAAACCTGAACAGTTCTGGGGTAACACTAATGGTGCCCTAAAGCGGTCTGGTTGCAAACTTTCTTCAAAATATCTTTCAGCAAAGATATTGATACAGGCTTGGAACAACTTAAGAGTAAATGATGATAGAATTTTCACTTTTGGGTGAACTATTCCTTTAATGTCAAGCTCTCCATTGCTAAATAACCTCTGAAAAAATATGCCAGGGTAATTTCATTGCTATTATTAAAAAAAAATACAATATGTAAAAACGCTATAGTGGGTATTGCAGCTTCTAGCTAACCCAGTCCAGTGTTGGACATGTTTTATTAGGCTGATGACAAACTTACCACACCATAAGGTGTCATTATAAATTTGAACGGACTGCAGTCTGTCGCAGGACAGATGAAACTGCCTCTTCACCTTCAGAGAGGGGACGTCCCAAACAATCACAGTGCCATCTGCACTACAGGAATACACCTGTGCTTGTCTTGGAGAACACATAAAAATGACATTCATTTATAGTGTTATCTCTATTCTCAACCACAGTTGTCAAAAATACATCAAATATTACAAACAATACTGCCACCTGCTGGTGATGTTACTGTTCTATCAAGATTCAAGATTCAAGATTCAAGAGTTTTACTTGTCACATACACAGTTATATACAGAATATACAACCGGCAGTGAAATGTAAACAGGTCCGCTCCATGGACAGTGCAAATTCACAGTTAAAAACACAAGGAGGAAATTATAATAGATATAGGATAAAAAAGTACGATCTATATATATCTATATATATCTATATCTATATCTATATATATCTATATATATATATATATCTGTAGAATTATAAATAATCAAGTCAAGTAGAAGAAAAAGTTAAAAAAATGAGAATAAAGAAGTGGAATAAAATAAGTGAGGTAAACTGTGCAGTGAGTAAACTGTAGACTTATAAATATGTGGTTAACAAATGTATAAAGAGTATAATGTGCAAACAGGTTTATAACAGGTTGTTACACAGTAACAACGAGAACAGAAAGTGCAGTGCAATGTCAGTGTATCGATGTTTATCCAGAAGTGAAGTCACGTGATGTTAAGTGACTGAGTTCAGGAGTCTGATGGCCTGGGGGAAGAAGCTCCTCCTGAGTCTCTCAGTTTTGGCCATCAGGCTTCGGAAGCGCTTACCAGATGGCAGCAGCGTGAAATGAGGGTTTGCAGGGTGATTAGAGTCCTTGATGATCTTAGTAGCTCTACCTTTGCAGCGTTTGGTGTAGACGTCCTGCAGAGACGGGAGAGCTGACCCTGAGATACGCTCGGATAAGCGCACGACTCTTTGCAGGGCTGTTCCCATACCACGCTGTGATGCACTGAGTTAATACACTTTCTATCGCCCCTCTCTACTGGTGACCCGCTGATCATGAGGGGGGAGTATGTCCGTTGCTGTCTCTTCCTGAAGTCCACAATCATTTCTTTGGTCTTGCCAACATTCAGACAGAGACAGTTGTCCTGGCACCATGATGTTAGATGCTCCACCTCGTCCAAGTATGCCGTCTCATTGTTGTTGGAAATGAGGCCCAGGACAACAGTATCATCAGCAAATTTGATGATAGAGGTGGAGCTGTGTGTGGACAAACAGTCATGCGTGTAGAGAGAGTAGAGCAGGGGACTCAGGACACAGCCCTGTGGAGCTCCCACACTCAGGGTGATGGAGGTGGAGGTGGACTGGCCTATTCTCACCACCTGAGGCCTGCCAGTGAGGAAGTCCTCAATCCAGTGGCAGAGAAAAGGATTCAGGCCGAGATCCAGGAGTTTGGAGGTTAGCTTGATGGGAACTATGGTGTGAAAGGCTGAGCTATAGTCAATAAATAGCAGCCTTACGTAGTTCCCACTTTTGCTGTCGATGTGAGTGAGGGAGGAGTGGAGGACATGAGAGATGGCATCTTCAGTCGATCTATTGGGACGATAGGCAAACTGAAGAGGGTCCAAAGTGTAGTGGCAAATGGTGTTTTTAATGAGTCTCTCAAAGACCTTCATGACTATAGACGTGAGAGCCACTGGACGATAGTCATTTAGGCAAGAGGGTTTACTGTTCTTAGGGACAGGGATGATGGTGGATTTTTTGAAGGAGGTGGGGACCACAGATGTAGCGAGGGACTCATTAAAGATAGATGTAAACAACCCAGCGAGCTGATCAGCACAGGACCGCAGAACACGACCTGAAATACCATCCGGCCCGGCAGCTTTCCTGACGTCCACACGCTTGAGTGCCCTCCTAACTCCGAGTAATTTCCTCTGACGTGCCACTTGGATAGATATCTATCTATCTATCTATAATAAACTAAATGTATTAATTAAATTAAATAAAACAAATTTTATATTTATATTTATATTTATATTTATATTTATATATATATATATATATATATATATATATATATATATATATATATATATATATATATATATATATATATATATATATATACACACACACACACACACACACACATGTATGTGTGTGTGTGTGTGTGTGTTTAATTATCTAGATAATAAACAAAATGTATTATAATAAAATGTATAATTAAAATGTATATAATAAAATAAAAATGATCACAGTGCAGTCAGTCTAATCCATCCCCAGCCAGGACATTAAGGCCAGACCCAATGAACGAGGTTACGGCCCAATACTTACCTTGATCTGTTCTCAGGGCTCAATTTCTCCAGGGCGAAGTCTGTGACCTCTCCATGGTGCTCCGTCAGCTGTTTATGACACAGCATACTGTGAGTGTTGATTATGTAAATGACAGAGTCCTGAGAACCAATCCACACCTGCTCCTGGTCCAATACCATCATGCAGTTCTGGGCACAAATAAAAGAATAAAAGTGTGAAATCTGTTTTGAGATATACTGTAGACTTTCATTTTCTTTCACTCTTCCACAGATCCAAAAACTACAGCCAGGAGTACAAGACATTGGAAAACAAAGCTGCCACAATTTTCCAGTCCACAAGGTGGCATCATGTACATTTTACTGTGGCAAAAAGAAAACTCTCAGAAAGGAATGTCAATTATTATTAAACTGTCAACAGGTAAAAAACTAATGTGTTACTTGAAGATCCCAATATCCCAAAAACACATTCTCACTGACTGCAGTGTCACTAAATAGAGGATGAAAAGTTTTTATCAAGGACATTTGATATTGCTGTCAGTTACTTGTGTATCATCTTTAATATAGTAAATAAAAATTGGTTAGCAGCATCTTACCAGTCGAGAATCTCCTAAATTAATGCAGTTTTGCTTTAGAGACCAACTGACAGCATCAAAGACAACCACTGTCCCACAGCTCAGAGCACACCAGAGATTAGGTTTCCCATCCACACCACTCTCGCAGAAAGTTAACTGGCCTGGAAGGAGTTAAAATTAGTTTTTTTGTGTTTTTTTACATCAAATCTTCCATAAACAGTTTGTTCATATTACTGAAACAAACAAAAAAAATGTGCTCCACATTCTCATTTAGGTGTTTTCCAAAGCAACTATATATATATATATATATATATATATATATCATATCAATGTGTTGAAAACAGTTATGTAAAACATTTTGTTTTAGGATTCTTTGATGAATAGAAAGTTCAAAAGAACAGTATTTATCTGAAATAGAAAGCTTTTGTAACATTGTGCTACCATTCAAAAGTTTTGGGTCAGTAAGAATTATTATTTATTTTTGGGAAAGAACTTAAAGAAATTAATACATTTATTCAGCAAGGATGCATTAAATTGATCAAGTGACAGTACAGACATTTATAATGCAAACATTATATTAAAAAGTATTATTAATTATTATTATATTAAAAGTTAATAATACATTTTTCTTAAGCTGCAAATCGGAATATTAGAATGATTTCTGAAGGATCATGTGACTCTAAAGAGTGGAGTAGTGATGCTGAAAATTCAGCTTTGAATCACAGGAATAAATTGCATTTTAAAATATATTCAAATAGAAAAAGTTATTTTAAATTGTAAAAATATTTCACAATAAAACTGTTTTTGCTGTTTTTGGATCAAATAAATGCTGGCTTTTAGTGAAAAAGTCTGAAAAAGTCTTCTTTCAAAAACATTGAAAATAGTAATGTTTCCAAACTTTTGACCGGTAGTGTATTATATATATATATATATATATATATATATATATATATATATATATATATATATATATATATATATATATATATATATATATATATATATATATGGAGCCAGCATTGCTGCATTCCTTGACTATATAATTCTATTTAATTTGTTACATCCTCCAAGTCAAGGCTTAAATACGGGTTAACCAAAAGCTTTGTAGTGTGCCGTATTTGAAGAAACAGTTAGGTCAAATCTCTTCACTGCTCCCCTTGTTGCTGCTCAACATGTTCACAAATGCTAATTGGACAATTCATCACCCTAGAAATTGTCATGTGACACTGCCAGAACAAACGGGTTGAGAATTGTACACACATTTACATCCCACTAAAAGAATTTCATGATTTTGATAGCATGCATATGCTCAATTCAAGTAGTATGTATTTTCAAATGGACAAACTGGACATCTGAAAGAATTCCAATCTAAAAGAATGTATAATAAACTATGGCGAAATGTCATGTGGACATGAGGAATCCAGACCATTAACATATATTAGATAAGATAACTATTTCATGCGTGCAGACCTGGAGTGTATAGCAAGACATCAACAGACTGAGGGTTCGTCATATTCTGGGATGGATTGATCTTGTGTTTCAGAGTCTCTGCTGTGGGTCTGGGGATGATCACGGGGGCTGTGGGAATGAAGACAAAAGACTTTAATACAGCTGTCCTGTCTTCATCAAAGATGTTCAGGTAGAAAATCAGACACATTATAGACGCAAACGTACCTTCTTGACGTAGATTTTCATAATAGGCCAGTTTGGAAGCAGCATAAACGGCCTTCTGTGTCTGTAAACAGCCCACCACTGCATCCATAAGCAGGACGTTTGTCAGTGCCTGCTGCACACACTGGGGGTCCTGATAACAGAAGAGATCATGAACTAAAGTACCTGTGCATTTGTGTAACGGGAGGAGCAGTTATCTCCTCAAGGAAAGAAACTTGAAACTTTAATTTCATGAAGCACATTGAACAATTTACACCTAGTGAAGGACGTGTATGTGTGCATGTTTATCTAAATTGTATGAAATGGAAATACAGTAGTAGGGTGTAGTAAAGCGATTGTGAAAATTATTTTAAATTTCCATTATTCTGACAGCTCTAAATCATCCCTGCCTCCTAAACACACCCTGCCTGTTTCCATTAAAAACACTAAATGACTGCAAATCCCATTTTTATATATATATATATATATATATATATATATATATATATATATATATATATATATATATATATATATATATATATATATATATATATTATTCTGCATAAACCCTATGGTTTATAAAACAAATATTTTTTACAAAGTTTTACATGATTCATTTTAATGATTTTAATTTTTAATATTTTATGAATGTTTAAAATGAATAGCATTCACTACCGTTTTAATTTTGGGGTTAGATTTTTTTGAAGAAAGTAAAACTTATATTCATCAAGGATGCATTAAATGGATCAAAAGTAACAGACTTTGACATTGTTACAAAAGACTTTGAGCTGTTCTTTTGCACCTTATATTCACCAAAGAATCCTGAAAAAAGTGTATCCACAAAAATAAGCAGCACAACTGTTTTCAACATTGATAATAATAAGAAATGGTTCTTCAGCACCAAATGAGAATAACATAATGATTCTGAAGGACCATGCGACACTTGACTAGAGTAATGATGCTGAAAATCAACTTTGTCATTACAGGAAGCTTTTAAAATGTATTAAAATAGTAATATTTTATAGTTTTGACTGATGCATTTCATCAACATAAGAGAAAGAAAAAATCTTACCGCCCCAAACCTTTGAAAGATATGTATATTTAATTCTACTATTAAGTTGGTAAGGAAGGGTAAATGGTTAATTTTGTGTTTTTTTTTTATATCTTCTCAGTCTTAGATCTTTCACAGCACAGGTGAACTTTACCTTATGGTTGTCTGCCATCATTCTGCCAGCCCACATTTCCTTGACCATGAGGCTCCACAGTTCACATTCAGATTTTAAATTAGCCTCGAATATCTCTTTCTTCAAGCTGTTCTTGATCTTTAGAGATGGGATCCTCAAAAGCAGGAACGGAGCAATGGAGATCTTCACCTCCTGAGTTCACAGGATTCATAAGGTTACCACAAACACTAACTTTTTAAGTTTGAATAGAATATCACAGGTATGAACAACACTAGCAAACCTCAATGTCCCTAAACCTGGTGATCTCAACATATCCAGGTCTGCCTGTGGTCAGCAGAAAGAGCCTCTTCTGAGTCATGGCAATTTTACCAACACCATAACTGGTCTTGACAGAACTGGACAGCTTGTACACACACTCATTGTTGTCCAGGCTTTCTAGGACTGTGGCAGGCAAGATAACCTCCTGTGCTACTGCCTCAGTCTCTTTCCAGAAGGTGTAAAACACCCTGAACATCTCTGGATCAATCTGCTTCTGCCCACCTGAGAAAGCAGAGGGAGAAACTAGATCAGAACAAAATGTTTTACATAAATGTCACGATATACAGCTGATAATTTTGGTATTAATGCATTCATTTATTTTAAAACAATAAGACACAACAAGTAATTGTAATGAATATTTATATGTTTTTAAAGTATCAGCAATATTATATTGTTCAGTTCGAAAATGTATATTCATTAATTTGCTATATTTAATGTTTGCTAAACAATGAAGATCAAATTTAAATGAACGTTAGAAGACAGCAAATGTAATCTAAATGTAAAAATAGAGGAAATGAGCAAGCTTATTGAACTATAGAAATATCCAGTCGAGGCTTATATAATATTGACCAATACAGATAAATTAAATGATCTCTATTATTGATGGATAACTGTTATGATACCAATTTATTGTGACTTTACACATTAGCCATGCTTCCATCCACCTAATTTTATGCACATTTTGGGATACTGCATAAAAAAAAAATGCTGTAAGCGTGAAGATGTGCATAAGTTCTAAACGTGCATAATTTAGATAATACACTCAATTTAGATAATTTTTTATCCGATAAGAAGACATGCGCATAAACTACGATGGAACCACATTTACTGAATATCTCCCTTGATAGGCAAAAAAAACCCCCAACTTACATGAATTTGCTTCAACAGAGGATGTGATTGGATAACTGGAAATGCCTGAGCCAAACTCCCAGAACTGTCATGATTATGTTCATGCAGTTAATGTTGACATTACCCTGCCTGCTTTTCAACAGTTATGCAATTACTTTCTGCACTTTTTACCTCTAAAATTGACAATGATCGTAAACAAATCTGTTACACCTGCTTCACTATTTTATTCCTCTTGTTTTATGGTTCTTCTCTCATAAATGTCTCACAACTTGATTCTGAGGCTTTCAAAAGGGAGGTATCAAGTATGAAAATCTACCACTTGCTTGATCCTAGAAGTTTATTTAAATCTTGCTTTGATGTTTTGTGCCCTACTGTCCTCAGTATAATAAATGATTCATTGTAGACGGGGGTTGTTCCAGCTAGATTAAATATTAAATATTTCTGCTGTAACTTTTGTGCCAAAAAGAAAATGCTGCCCTGGACGACTTTAACCATTTCCACCCCATTTCAAATCTTCAGTTTTTGGCAAAAATACTAGAAAGCATTGTTGCCTCTCACTTGTATAACCACCTTACAGTTAATAATCTATTCTAACCCCTTCAGTCAGTTTTTCGTAAATTTCATAGTAATGAAAGGCTCTGGTCAGGGTTGCCAATGACTTGTTGATGGCTGCTGATTCTGGGGCTATTTCCATTCTCATTCTTCTTGATCTCAGAGCTGCTTTTGATACTGTTGATCATAGTCTTTTACTTGCCTTGAAAGTGCTTTTGGTGTTTCGGGTTTAAATCCTATTTTACAGACCATTCCCAGTTCATTGCCTGATCTGAGATCAGTTCAGTTCTCACTGGTGTTCCTCAGGGCTCAATTTTAGGCCCTTTACTCTTTAATATCTATTTGTCACCACTTGAGCATTTGTTGTGATCACTCTACCTTCATTATCACTTTTATGCTGACGATACTCAAATCTACACATTCTAAACCTGGTGAAAATCTGGATGTTCTTTCTGATTGTGTTTCTAAGATCAAGATATGGATGAATAACAGTTTTCTCTATTTGAACAGTAGTAAAACTGAAGTTATTTCCCCATACTAACTTTTCTGACTGTTGATGGTTCTGTTTTGGAATGATGCAGTTTTGCATTTGATCCCCATTTACAGAGCAATTTTTCCCACTCCAAAATCCCCATTTTTTTCACCTCAGAAATATAGCAAGATTGCATCCTATATGCAAATAAATTCTGTAGATGAAAAGTGATAAACACATTTGTTGTCTCACAAACTGACTAATGTAATGCCCTTTTAGCCAGCATATATAAAGCTACACTTTACAAGTTGCAATGTGTACAAATCTTGGTTGCCAGAATCCTGTATCACTCCTATTTTGGAGTCCTTGCACTGGCTCCTAGTCCGTGTTGATTTTAAAATCATGATGCTGACATATAAAGCACTACATGACTTGGCTCCACATTATTAAGCCGAGTTACTAACTCCTTACGCCTAAAATCTGCGTCGCAATTTAATCTGTTGGCTGTTACTCAAACCTGCTTAAAATCTAAGGGATCTATGACGGGGCTTTTTATTCTTATACTACTATTCTTTGGAACTCTCTTCCGCTTTAACTTTGGCAAGCGCAGACTTTTTAAGGATTTTTAAAGCTCAGCTTAAGACGTATTTTTTAAGACTAGCGTATGCTTGCTTATTTTTGTTTTTTTATTATTTTATTCATTGTTTCATATATTGTTTATGTTTGAGATGCTGCTTTTAAAGGCACTATATAAAATTAAAAATATAAAGTTGATTAATTTCCTAGGAAGCAACGAGTTTGTTCTCTTGAAGACATGGGATGTAAATGGTGCTTTATTCACGAAAGCTTTATGTGATATTCCAATTTTGCGCATAAGTTAAATCCGTACCTTTGGATGGAAACAGCTAGTGATGCACTACAGCTAGTGACGCACTACAGCTCAGACTTACCAACAGTGAGAGCTTCAAACAATCTCTGTGTGGTGGCCACGTCCCGCACAATGCCTGATTCCTGAGTACATTTCACAAACTCCTCCAGCTGCATGGGGGCCTTGGGCAGCTTGAACTTCTTCACATGATAGTCTGATTCCATATGCTTGCTCTTTTTATTGATCTTTACATGGCAGATGAGCCGTTTGAGCTCAGATCTTTTCTGTGCCTGGACTCTCTCCTCTATTTGCAGAGAGTCAACCAGTGTTTTTACCAGCTCTTCTGGAAAAATCTCAATATCTGTTTTGTAAAGGTTCTGAAAGTCACTGAGGGCATCCAAGCGCTTAGAGTTCAGCATGTTGATGAGGCCGCGGAGGTAAAAGTATCTGGCTAGCAGGGAGGAATCATCAGGTGGGGTGGCTGATATGGCTTTGTTCAGCTGGAGAATAAGATCTCTAAAGTAATGGTGCACGTTGAGGTAGTTAAAGAGAGGAGGGAAATCTGGGAGCTGGAAGATCTTGACTTGTCTGGCTGGTGTATTCAGAGCTTTTGGGATAAGGGATTTGCAAGGATGATCAGTAACATAAATATATTACGATAATCTAAATGCAATTTCAATAACAAAACTGAGCTGTGCAGATGGAAAAACACTACTGCAGTTCTCTTACGCATTTCAGGAACGATTTTAGTTGGAGACAGGTGTTTCTCAGCATTCAAGTTCGCTAGACTTGTGCTCAGACGTTTAGTCAGACCATTTTCTGATGAACCCCTTTTCAGAGCCATTTCCTTTATGGTGGGTCTGCGAGAGTAATCCACTGATCCCCTCCATCTACTGGAGAAATTAATAACAAATTATATTTTAATACAAAATATTTAATTTTAGAGAAATCTAAAAGATACAATATAATTAATAATAATTTATAGTACACACACACACACATTTTTTCCTAAAAAAATGAAATAGCCTCTACTTGTTTTTTATTAAAAAAAATTAAGATACAGAATTTTCCTTGTGAAGTTTAAAAATACACTATATTGCCAAAAGTTTTGGGACGCCTGCCTTTACATGCACATGAACTTTAATGACATCCCATTCTTAATCCGTAGGGTTTAATAGGGTTGGCCCACCCTTTGCAGTTATAACAGCTTCAGCTCTTCTGGGAAGGATTTCCACAAGGTTTAGGGGTGTGTTTATGGGAATTTTTGACCATTCTTCTAGAAGCGCATTTGTGAGGTCGGGCACTGATAGTGGACGAGAAGGCCTTGCTCGCAGTCTCCTCTCTAATTCATCCCAAAGATATTCTATCGGGTTGCGGTCAGGACTCTGTGCAGGCCAGTCAAGTTCCTCCACACCAAACTCGCTCATTCATGACTTTATGGGCTTTGTGCACTGATGCGCAGTGGAACAGGAAGGGGCCATCCCCAGATTGTTCCCACAAAGTTGGGAGCATGAAACTGTCCAAAAAGAGTTCATTTTACTGGAACTAAGCGGCCAAGCCCAACCCCTGAAAAACAACCTCACACCATAATCCCCCCTCCACCAAACTTTACACTTGGCACAATGCAGTCAGGCAAGTACCGTTCTCCCGGCAACCGGCAAACCCAGACTCATCCATTGGATTGCCAGACAGAGAAGCATGATTCGTCACTCCAGAGAACACGTCTCCACTGCTCTAGAGTCCAGTGGCGGCGTGCTTTACACCACTGCATCCACGCTTTGCATTGCACTTGGTGATGTAAGGCTTGGATGCAGCTGCTCGGCCATGGAAACCCATTCCATGAAGCTCTCTACGCACTGTTCTTGAGCTAATCTGAAGGCCACACAGGAGTCTGGAGGTCTGTAGCTATTGACTCTGCAGAAAGTTGGCAACTTCTGCGCACTGTGCGCCTCAGCATGGGCTGACCCCGCTCTGTGATTTTACGTGGCCTACCACTTCATGGCCGAGTTGCTGTTGTTCCCAATTGCCTCCACTTTGTTATAATACTACTATAAAACTATAATACTATAATACTACTAACAGTTGACCGTAGAATATTTAGGAGTGAAGAAATTTCATGAATGGACTTATTGCACAGGTGGCAACTTATGTTACCACGCTTGAATTCACTGAGCTCCTGAGAGTGACCCATTCTTTCACAAATGTTTGTAGAAGCAGTCTGCATGACTAGATGCTTGATTTTATACACCTGTGGCCATGGAAGTGATTGGAACACCTGAATTCAACGATTTGGAGGGGTGTCCCAATACTTTTGGAAATACAGTGTATGTTTGTTATGACCCAGTTGTTGTGGTTCTGGTTGTTTTCTTCTTTTGTTTTTGTAGGTCTGATTGATGACTGGGGTGTGACTGTTTTTTCTCTATACAATATTTGTAAAAAATAAATAAATAAATAAATAAAAATAAAAAAAACACAGCTTCAGCTTACTTTTGGTCATCTGTCCGAATACTACGCTCCATTTGGGTAAATGTATCCATCTTTCCATTCAAACGTTCTTTCAAGAAGGAGTGGAAAATGTGTGTTTCCAAGACCTGTCACAACGAAAAAGCCATCAGTTGTAAAGTTTGGTTCTATTTCTGAAGTTTGAAGACCAAATATATTATTAACTGGAAAGTCACTTTTTTATAAAATGGTTGGTCCTTTGGCTCCCTGGTCTTGAGAAACTCATCTGTGTTAAAAACTCTGTGTTCGTAACTAAGGTAATCACTGACATCTCTGGGAAAAGAAACACAATTATTTTTTTCAATTAGACATATGCAGAATATTCAAATTTACTAAGTTCAAAAGTCTGCTCTAGATTTCCGCACATGATCTCACTGACCTAAATATGTTCACGATGAGCTCCAGGGTGATGTTTTGTATTTCCAAATTGAGTCTGTGTTGCCAGCGTCTTCTCTGCATCCGAACCTCATTAAGATCTCCACAGATGCTCTGATGAACCACTTCCAGGTCATAGTGTAATTGAAGACCTTTCCTTCTGCATGAAGCAAAACAATTACAAACCTGACAAATACATAACTGTCAGTATATAACGGGGTCTCGCCAGCTGGGTCTGATAATGTGAGATTATTAATATCTTGTATATTCTGATTACTCCAAGACTCTTAGACTTAGTAAGACTGAATTTAATGACTAAGTGTTTCTTACCGACTCTTGAAACTCTGAGCAGCTGCCTGTGGGGTGTCTGGGACCTCAACATAATGACAGCAGGAGTAGGACACAGTTCCTTCATCAATATCGATTAGAATTAGGTCATCAGATTCCTGATAAACAGATCCCAATCACAGAAGTCGACAGGCATTTGATATAAGTACAAAATACTGTAATTCACTTCTCAACATATAAAGGTTGGCTAGGAACAGTCTGTCTGCCTGTCTGTCTATCTATCTATATGCATAGTTTCTTGTTTGCATGACGTGGACCTAATAAATCCTTATCTTGAGCAAAATAAGCAAGCCAACATTCAGTGCAATCTTTATCTTTTATTTCGAATACATACATATGTAAATTTACATCTTTTAGTTTGTCAAGAGATTTAAAAGCTCAGTTTTTGAAGAGTGTGCATGTGCGTGTGTGTTCTAGTATGTAAGAAGGAGCATATGACTGAATCTGGAAATAAAGTAAAATGAGAAACAGTCCTTAGATGCCATGTCTAAAAAAATCTAAATAATTGATTAAAAGCGGATTAATTAAAAAAAGTTATTATTCCACCACCTGCGTGGCATCATCAACCAATGTGGTTAAACAAAAAAGAAACGGTTGTGACAAGCTAGTTGATTTCTTCCTATTTCTTCATCTTCACATGATTTCATCGTATGGAAGTTCAGCAGCGGGTCACATCGTTGGAAAACGCACCCCATATCAGCTCAAAGTTTGTTTGTCTTGTGCCATTTGGTTGTCTGGACCACATAGCTGACACCTGGTGTTTGAGTTGTCATGCCATTCCCCTGTTACATTATCATATTGAGCTCCTGTATGGTTATTTATTTTTATTTTTTTCCCTTTTCTTTTGCTGCCCTGCTCCTCTGTCTGCTTTGGCTGCTGGATCCCATCCTTCCTGTTGCACCCTTCCTGTTGTACCCTTCCTGCTCCATTGTGGATCTTCCCTGCTCACCAGCCCAAGAACTTACCACCGCCAGGTCCCTACCTCTACTCTCCAGGTTCACTCTCTCTCCCATCCCAAGGATGGGATTGGCAGGCAGGGGAGCTGGGGAGCAAAAAAAGTGGAGAAAAAAAAAAAAAAAAAAAAGAAACTAACCAGACAGAGCTCAAAAACAAGGCATAGATTCGATCTGGCACATTACAGAAAACAAGAGGGGAATATAAAGGGTGACAAATGAACTAAAACAGGTGCAAGCATAAGGAGACAAGGTAACCGGGGCAGAGTAACAACAGACAGAGCACATGGCATAACACAAACACCAGGGGCCTCATTTATAAACGTTGCGTACGCACAAAGGAAGGCGTACGCCGCTCTCTACGCAATAATTGTTATTTATAAAAAGCAAACTTGACGGGAAAATGTGCGGCCCTTCACGCAAGCTCTGACCCAGGCGTACGCACAAAAACGGGTGAAATGAGAAATGGCGACACCGTCGGCAGATGGAAGAAACACGTGAAAGTGTGTGAAACTGTAGACCGTTGTGTAAAAGAAATGGCAATACTGCTTCTCATAAATAACATGAAGATTTCACAAAGCAAGTCTTACAATTAACAGAAACACGAACACCCGTTTGATCGATCTGCAGTGTAAAACAAACAAAATCAAACGAAAATTACAACAGAAATGTAAATTAACACATATTTGCAAAAAGAAAAGTGAAATATGTTCTGCAACAATATTGGCATGTTATGCAATTCATCCTCATAAATAATATGGTAAACAGAACAAAATAATGTACAAAACTGATATTCTCGTCAATGTGTCTGTCTGGCGGAGCAGATATAGATCCAATTAGATAGACAGATAGATAGATAATTAGGGAGATATATAGATAGATAGATGTATTAATTGTCCACTGGGGAAAGTTGTTTTCATAGTAAAAATCTGTTCATCAGCTACAGAATCATGGTATTCATGCATATGCCTTTAGTTTGTTTTATTTTGGATAAAATAACGTATGACGTATGTCGTATGTCTCAACCATTCAGAAAGCTGCAAGAAATTACATTTGCACTGAACTATTTCCATTTCCCATTTTCACATAGATTATAACCGACATCTGTAGCTTATCAGATGCAATTAAATGGATTTTTCAGATGCAATTAAATGAAAAAAGGCTTTTTTGCCTCGACTTTGATGTCCGACCATTTCTTTTTTATTTCGGCCATGGTCCGAGGTTGTGAGGAGGCTACAGCATTTACGCCGCCTGCAACCTTTTGCCACTTTTTGGCACTAGTAATGCCCACACTGTGCCCTCCAAACAACATTTTTCTCCTCTTTTCCACCTCGAAAACGATAACTTCTACTTCACATCGAGTGAAGTTATGTTTTTTTTTTTTATTTCCTCTCTGTGTTTGCCATGATTTAGCAATCGATGAATATTAACTTGTGGGAGTTTCACAGACTATTTATGGGCAACTATGGGCGTGACATGAAGCCGCAAAAGCTGCAGTACATTTAGAATTGATTGTGATTTATTAAGGAAAACTCATGGATGTGCGTGCGCACGGTTTTATAAATCCGAATATTTCTGTGCGTATGCACGTCCTATGTTTCATCCGTATGCCACTTCTGAAGCAAATCCTACGCAGAGTTTTATAAATGAGGCCTCAGGTGTCAGCCACAAGACAAACAAACCCTGAGCTGATAAGACTAGCACCCTGACATAAGACAGATAGATAGATTTCATTAAAAAAAAAAAAAAATATATATATATATATATATATATATATATATATATATATATATATATATATATATATATATATATATATATATATATATATATAGTTTATATATATATATATAATAAAAGTGAATTATTTAATTTTGACAAATTACTTAATTTCAAAGCAGTTGCATGTCTAATATCATGATCAATATTTTTCACACAATATTATTACTTATTTATAAATGTCTTTATATTTTAGAAATCTATCTATCTATCGATACATCTATAGATAGATATAATAAAAATAGAATAAAAGAATCAATAGAATAAACAATAATAATCTGTAAGAAAACAGAATGAAACATTAATAGGAAAAAAACAGTTAAATGAGTTAATAGGGAACATTTCTTATGCTTTACCATGGCAACTTCCTCATAGTGGCTGATGTGGCATCCCATGAGGAAGGCAGTCGGAGCCATAACGAAGTCAAGCATCTGTTGGGACAGTATTGGCACCAGTGGGTGCTGCCAGCGCAGTGGCCGAATATACAGCATGAAACACTCAGCGATCAAGGTTAGTTTGGACCAGTCCGAGGAAAAGAACACCATACGCTGCTCTGTGAGTATACTAGCTATGATCTACAGGGAAACAGAGACATGCTAAATTATTCCTATTTGATGTGGACCAAGAATTTCAGTAACAGTTTGTTTAATAAGTTCCTCCACTTAAAGAGAAAAAAAAATCTATTCCGTTGAACTATTTTCCATTTTCCCCCAAAAAAATTTGCATCTAAAACTGACTGATGAACCTTTTCTTTGTTAGCATTTTGAGTGAGCACACACGGTCAGTGTTCATTCAAACCGCTAACAAGGAAACTATCCAGTTACTGTTTCCATATTTAGCAATCATAGTTATACCTGCAGCAGCTCTCTGGGCTTGAAGCAGAGGAACGGAAGATGCAGGTCCAGGTCAATGACAGGATGATTTTTATTTTCTTTGGATGGAAGGACAATGGTCAGAGGTCGCAAGGTGAACATCTGATAAGAAAGAATTATGTAAATAAATATATTTTATATGTATTATGTATTCATGAGATCTTCTTGTGGCATTACAGTTTTAATCAGCTCTCTGAATTTTCTAAACTTTAGATGCCTAAAATTAACCCACCACATGCAGCTGACCAGGAGGAGGAACTGGGACCAGAGCCAGTTTAGCAGAGAACTCCTTCACTTGCTCTTCCATATCAGTCATTTGGCAGATTTTGAGCTGCCTGAAGAGGCTGCGGATGGGAGAATGAAAACTCGGGTAATGGAGAAAAACTGCAGAAACACCTATGACATTTATAAGTTGATTTCTCTGAAAAGTGTGAACATTGTGACTCTGAGGTGATATCAAACTGGCAAACTAAGTTCAGAATACTTTATGAAGTTTATGATGCACCAATGCCCATGTAATACTGATGACTGTTGTTATACATATACTCTTTTTTAATACATGTGAATAAATGTCTTGACTCTTGGCCTTACCTGGACAGACAGTCCTTGAGAGTATTGTAAAATGGGTGTTTTGATATAACACATATCGCATAAGCAGTGTAGAGTTGTGGAGACTTGTATGTGGACCGCTGTCCATTCTGATACCGCATCCCTTCCTGTATAACAGGGTTTAAAATGAAAAGTTTAAATATATCAGAGGCTTAATCAAAACTGCATCATCTGCATGCCACCTTTCAGTTTCCTTAATCAGTGGTATTTGTTTATTTAGTCATTAACATTTTCCACAGTATATCAAAGTTTTGATATATCAAAGCGTTAAACAAAACTTCATCCCATTCATACAACCATATATGTTAGTCTGAAAAGTACTTCAAATCGCAATTTCAGTTATATTAATCAGTGGTATAAGTTTGAATTTTGAGACTTTAAACAAATAATATCCATACTATTGGATCCAGCCCATGTCTTTAAGTAGTTAACCTTTATAAAAAAAGTGAGCATTGAGACCATAACTAACAAACATTACATACACTGATCAGGCATAACATTATGACCTAATATTGTGTTGGTCCCCCTTTTGGCCAAAACAGCCCTGACCTGGAGAGGCATGGACTCCACTAGAACCCTGAAGGTGTGCTGTGGTATCTGGCACCAAGATGTTAGAAGCAGATCCTTCAAGTTCTGCAAGTTGCGAGGTGGGGCTTCATGGATCGGACTTGTTTGTTCAGCACATCCCACAGATGCTCGATTGGACTGAGATCTGGGGAATTTGGAGGCCAAGTCAACATTTTTGCTTTGTGGCAGGGCGCATTATCCTGCTGAAAAGACCACTGCGGGGAACACCCCACAAGAGCTGCGGTTTTTGGAGATGCCCTGTCGTCTAGCCAACAAATCCTTATGCTTGACCATTTGCTTCTAACACATCAACTTTGAGGACAAAATGTTCACTTGCTGCCTAATATATCCCACCCAGTAATAGGTGCCGTGATGAAGAGATAATCAGTTTTATTCACTTCACCTGTCAGTGGACATAATGTTATGCCTAGTCGGTGTTTATAACTTGGATGCCAAACCAACAAAATACAAATAATGAACTTTAATAAAATCTAGAGCAACTTCTAATTACCATGTCACAATAATTCAGGACACACTCATAAACAGCAGGTAACATTCAGCGCAGGTGATCTGTCAATACACAACCATAATGAGAGGCAATAAGAATCTTACCTGTATTGATCTATAGTACTGGAGAACTACTCCATGAGACTGGTTTCCAAACACGTCAGTGAAGACTAGGAAGTGAAACTGTTCCACCTTTTGCTCCCGAGTTACCTGAAGCCCTCCTGAATTAGAAGAAAGAAATGAGTATTAGTCCAATTGAATCATTCTAAAATAATGTTAATGCTACTGTGCACTGAACTATTTAACATTTACAGCATGAATTGTTCCTTATATTGCCGTCTGTGTCCTTTGCCCTTTTCTACAGAGATTATACTGTTTCTAAAGTAGTACAGTGTGAAATGTATGAAGGTCTGGGTGGAACAGAACTGCAGCAGATGCATAGACAAACTTTGGCACACAATTTAGTTTCACCTGGAAAGCAAAGATGTGGCAGAGCCACCAGATCCAGGTCTTTGGGAACACTGACATCCTCTGTGATTTCATCCTTGGGGTTTCCAGTGTTAATAACGGGCCTATCAGTTTTCTTCTTAATGAAGGAGCATCGCAGCTGAGTCCGGCTGAAATTTCCCACGGCCGGTTCACTGACGCTGTCTTTGGACACAAACGGAGGTGCACAGACCTGTATGACCTCAGGATCGAGCTGAGGTAGAGGACTTCCATTCACCTGCAGCAAAGAACACAGAAAATCAAAGGAAATTTACACATAAAATCACATGGTGCATGGTGATTCTCCAGGATGATTTTAAATGTGTATCCATTGTCCATGATTCATTTGTTCTACAGCCCAAATGTCCAATAATTTACTGAAATAAAGTGAGTATTTGAGCATTTGTGATCATGTAAAATAAAGTTTTTGCAGGTACACTGATACAGTATGACTGGAGACTTCATCTGATGTAAATGTAAACATCAATTTAAACACATATGTCAAAAGCAATATTTAATTCTTTAGGTGCACATTTTTTTTTTTTTTTTTAAATGTTGATATACATTCTTCAAATAAAGGTTCTATATAGAAACGTAAAGGGTTATTTCAGGTGCTTCATATATAGAACTTTTAAGGGATCATTTTATGGATTTAGTTTTATTTAATTCATTTTTAATTTTAATGGCATACTAGAAAAAATGGAAATAACCTATTAAACATAAAAGTATTAAGGAATAATTTAAGACATTACTCCTTATATAGAGCCTTTTTCTAAGAGTGTACCATGGCACCTTTCACAATCTAAGTTGTAAATAGTTTACAATAAAATATCATATATTTCCCATTAAAAAAATAAACGTATTTTAAAATAACCTTTTAAACTAATTAAGAAACAGGATTAACCTGAAAACGAAACATAACGAAACTATATTTGTTAAAAATGGGAATACAGGATTACAATGGTTTCACTTAGAACTAAATAAATTAGTATTTTTACATAAAAACGTTATATTATATTATATTGTTATATAGTAAGTAAAGTATGGATCGTGGTTATATCCGTGCGACTGTGGATAATCCGCGGTCGGGCAGGCCAACTAATAAAAAAATAACATTCCAATTAATTGCAGGTGGGCTGATTAAATGAAATTAAATAACGACACGTATCTCTCACTTCACAGTAAAACGCAATGTCACTCTTTTACTTTCGTTTTCATCCAAATGGATGCTGCACACTGGTGGTGGTTGAGGAGAGACCCCTAACATGAGTGTAAAGCGCTTTGGGTGTACAGTAGTACATATGAAAGCGCTATATAAATGCCTCATTCATTCATTCATTCATTTGTTTTCAACAACAGTGTACAGTAATAATGCAATCTCTTCAGGGAAAACCAATCAAGGAAAACAAATGCCTAGACCCTGTGTTCATTATATAAAACACAAAAGAAAAAAAATACATTATTGTAGGTTAAAACGCACAATATTAAAACCTAATATTGTAGGGTTTAAAACCTACAATAAGTTACCATATCATCACGCTTAACACTGAGAATTACAATAATTGTAATATGACAATCAGGTGCGGATATAAAATGCCTTAATCAGAGAAAATCATAGGTTTGAATGGGTGGTGGGTGGGTGATTTATATTAACAGCAAATTAATTTGACTTTAGAGGCGCATGCTTGCTTTTTACTTGACTTTATTTGTGACCTTGAAGGAATACAAAAGTAATCAGATTACATTCCTTTCATATTGTGGTGCTTGGATTACTTCACTGAATACTTTTTTGTAAAAAGTAACAAAGCGATTTTCTCAGAGCCTTGACTACATTTGCATTCTAAGCTATGACAGTTCAGTTCGGTCTGGTGTTGCGCTCTGACCCCCTGCCAGATTATTACCCCCTTAGTATTGGTAGGTTTTGGAGTAGGTGTGGGGAAGGGGGATGGGTTGGGATTAGGGGTGGGGTTAGGATTAGGCAATCAGGTAGCAACTTCAACGAGGGGGGTAATAATTTGGCACAACACCGGAAAGCCATTTTCGAGTACGGTATATGTACATTTCTGAAGCGGTACTTTTTTCTAATTACAAGTTGTGTTTCTCATTTCATGTGTCACAGTAATGATCAATCTACAGGTTATTTATTGTTGTAACATCCTGAAGTTTGCCATGTTAGAGTTTTTCAGTAAAAAAGTAAATTAATTTATTGCGAGTGTCCTGCTACAGTGAAAAGTGTTTCTTTTGTCCTGCTAATGTGGTGACTTTCTCTGTGTTGCAGCATTTATTAAAGCATGTTTATGTCATATTATACCAAGAGAATATGCCAAGAGTGAGGGTCAGAAAGTTAAATAAATAAAGTTAAATGTACACATAAAAAAACTGGATGAATTTATATTAAGAATTTATATTATGCTGATTTAATTTAATCAAATTTTCATATTGTTCATACTGTTGAAAAAATTATAAAATGGATTGACATTGCCAATAAAAAAAAAATATTTGAAACAATTCAAGTTTGTACTGTCGGGTTACTTTTGAAACATTTGATGAAATTTAAAATGTAAATGTAATTTAATATTTTTTTGTAAAGATAAAGGACAAAATATGTTTGCAGTTACATTAACAAGGTCATAGTCAGGTATATTTAATAAAAAGTAATTAATAAAGAGTAACACAAAAACAAATCTTGTAGCTTGTATTGTTGTGTTACTTTTGACCCACGCCACCTGTGTGTTACATTTGTCCCAACTGACAGGGTCGAAAGTAACAATGTGCAACTTATGTTCAAAGTGAAATTATACTTAAGTCTTTCTACATTTGTACAAAATACCACCTGGTATTGATAGACCACACTTGTGAGTTATTGACCACAGCAAAAATATATCTCTGTCGAAAACATTTATCTTTTAAAATAATGTTTTTCCAATGGTACTTTCACCCCTGCTCTCATTTGTAACTGTAACTGAATACATTTTTAATGTAACCCTCCAAACTATCTTATTCTACCTGAGATAGCTCCTTCAGTTTATCATTTGAAAGTCCAACAACGACACATGCTTCCAGTAATCCTGAAGGCAGACCGTCTGCCATTGAGAATCAAAGGGATTGTCACTCCTCATAAGATCTGCAATACACAGACACACAGAGAGAAAATACATTCATTTCCATGTAGAAATCTCTTATTTGTAGTTCATAGGTTGCGAACTGAAAACATTTTAGCTTAACTCTCAACTGTAGAATGTGGTAACCTATAAGATGCAATTTTAAGATAGGCATAACTATACATAGCCTACATTAACATATATAAATCCCATAAATCAGGCCTAACAAAACAAGCAAGCGGATAACATTTTAAAAGCCCACACCAATGATCCCAGGCATGGTTATGGAAACAAAGTAGAAAGAAAGCTATGACACCCTGGAAAACACAGATGAGATGGGTGTGTATCACTAATCTAATTTTCCTTCTCTGGAAGTTCCAGGGTTAAATCAGACTCATGTGTGTTGCAAGAGTAACATTTCTCAGCTGAAGAGCAGGCTACAATATTTGAATAGCGAACTAAAGTAGAACACATTCAAATGTAGCTATTTTAAACAAACACTTCCACAAACGAAACAACACGCAACAACTTCATATTATTAGTCACGGCCCCCCTTATATATTAAACATTATTCCTACGCACAATAACAGGTATTTAACCGAATAAGTGTAAAAGTGTATGAGCAGATAAATAATCTTAAAGTCATTAGTAGGCGAAAACATCACCCTGTATTCTACCCATATAAAATGCCCATCTTTGCTGCAAAGATAAGAATGCACGCACCTTTGTCGATCATCCGTATTCCGAAAGTGAAATTACGCACCGGTAAAGTTTGAAGAGAAATGACCAGGACACCCTAAACGCGCCTCAGCAAGCGGAGCAGTGTGATCTGCGCATGCGCTCTAAAGTCAACAGGTACGTTGTACTCAATGCCCAGGTGCTACCTTCATGGGGAGGCAAAACCAAACCGGTCTTAAACCATTGCGAGCATTCCCCTGTACACTTCACAAATAATATGACCCATTCGTTTTTTTAAGCATAAATCCTAAGTTAAATTATTAGCTAGCTATATAAGAGCAATTATCTAACATAAAATAGCTAGTTTTAAACACATCAAATATCCTTATACTGACTCTAGAATTGTAACAACCAGAAATAACTTCTCATAACTATTAGTAAGAAAATAAACTGCTCATTATATACAAACCCGATTCCAAAAAAGTTAGGACACTGTACAAATTGTGAATAAAAACGCAATGATGTGGAAGTTTCAAATTTCAAGATTTTATTCAAAATACAACATAGATGACATATCGAATGTTTAAACTGGGAAAATGTATAATTTTAAGGGAAAAATAAGTTGATTTTAAGTTTCATGGCATCAACACATATCAAAAAAGTTGGGACAAGGCCATGTTTCCCACTGTGTGGCATCCCCTCTTCTTTTTATAACAGTCTGCAAACGTCTGGGGACTGAGGAGACAAGTTGCTCAAGTTTAGGAATAGGAATGTTGTCCCATTCTTGTCTAATACAGGCTTCTAGTTGCTCAACTGTCTTAGGTCTTCTTTGTCGCATCTTTCGCTTTATGATGCACCAAATGTTTTCTATGGGTGAAAGATCTGGACTGCAGGCTGGCCATTTCAGTACCCGGATCCTTCTTCTACGCAGCCATGATGTTGTAATTGATGCAGTATGTGGTCTGGCATTGTCATGTTGGAAAATGCAAGGTCTTCCCTGAAAGAGACGACGTCTGGATGGGAGCATATGTTGTTCTAGAACTTGGATATTCCTTTCAGCATTGATGGTGCCTTTCCAGATGTGTAAGCTGCCCATGCCACACGCACTCATGCAACCCCATCCCATCAGAGATGCAGGCTTCTGAACTGAGCACTGATAACAGCTTGGGTTGTCCTTGTCCTCTTTAGTCCGGATGACATTGCGTCCCAGTTTTCAAAAAAGAACTTCAAATTTTGATTCGTCTGACCACAGAACAGTTTTCTACTTTGCCACAGACCATTTTAAATGAGCCTTGGCCCAGAGAAAACGCCTGCGCTTCTGGATCATGTTTAGATATGGCTTCTTTTTTGACCTATAGAGTTTTAGCTGGCAACGGCGAATGGCACGGGGGATTGTGTTCAATGACAATGTTTTCTGGAAGTATTCCTGAGTCCATGTTGTGATTTCCATTACAGTAGCATTCCTGTATGTGATGCAGTGCCGTCTAAGGGCCTGAAGATCACGGGCATCCAGTATGGTTTTCCCGCCTTGACCCTTACGCACAGAGGTACTATGGCAGTCTGAACTGTTTGGCTAATATTCTTCAAAAGATCTTCTTTTGTGTTCAAATACAGGTTTGGAACAACTTGAGGGTGAGTAAATGATGACAGAATTTTAATTGCCTTTAAATCTTTATGTAAATATTGCAGAAATCGCTTACTGTAACTTCACGGTAATCTTGTTTTTAAAAGCGAATGGCTACCTCGAGCTCGTGCATGTAATTGTCACCCAGTTTCCAATGTACTTGCGCCATCTTGTGGTGGCATATGGATAGTCAACAACCACAATGCAATTCATTTCAGATTCAAACCTTCAAACACACTGTGCTCAAGTTTAAAACAAAGAATCATTCAAACACGGAAAAGTGTATAGCTTTCTCTTTATCAAAACTGAACACAAGTCCAAAATAAACACCTAGAAACAGTATAAACTTTCAATTTGTTTCAAAGACCAAAAAAAAAAAAAAAAAAAAAAAAAAAAAGTCCACCTTGCTTATGAAACACACACACAAAGACTTTTTGAATGATCAAATAAGATACAAAGCCAGGCTACTGACCTCTGTACATCAACTGCAGATGTCACATTTCCAGCAATGTATTTAATCTACATTTATGAACATAACTTGGTCCATTTAGCCAGAGTGGAGTTCAGTGACCAACAAGTAAAGAAAATATTTGGCCTGTCATCTTGATTGAAAAGCAGTCTCAAAAACTTGTGTATATAAGCTACACAACAGTACCGGAACAGTATTATGAATTCGGCTGTGAAAAATACTGCCACTATTGGAGTGTCATCACTTAAGACAGAGGCTGACAGACAGTAAAAATTGCCATGACAGCTAAACACACTTCTTCATTTCGTACACCAGTCACTGCTGTAAAATGCAAAGCCATTTCTTTGCATAATCCCACGGCTAGCCATTCTAAAATAGTGTACCTATAAGAAAATCACATTTCTGAACTAAAGGCAACTCTTATTCAAAGTCTAGAAACTTTACAAAAAATATTTTGGCCTTGTGCATAGTTAGTCTTTATAGAAATTAACATTTTGCACTCGAAAGCAGCAGCTTTACCCTGAGTATTCCTCATGATATAATGATAATCAGATAAAACATCCATCTGAATATGTAAATTTTGACTTATAAAGTGGAGTGATGAAATGTATGGGGAAAATTATTAGCATGCAAAACAATTTTTTCACTGTAGTGATGTAAACCTGGTCTTTTTTTTTTTTTTTTTTTGTGCAGACAATAAAAATGTTTGAGCACAAATAATAAATAGCATGAGAAATAATCTCAGAAATCATATTTGACTCAAATAGGTTTGTCTCTGTACCAAATCCACAGAATAACATTCAGCATGTGGGAGAGTATATGAATGGTAGAGAATGCCCCTGTTAGTCTTCAGTCTTCACTTGCTGGTGCATTCTGGGATCTGTACTTCAAAAACTCAAGTTTTTTTACATTCTAACACTCAAACTGAGGATTCAACCTCTGGCTTGCTGGAACTGTTCCTTGGCATTGACTTCAAAACACTGAGTTTCTCTGTACTGTTGCTGGACACTGCCTCTGCTTTAACGGAACTTGGGCCTTGCTCTTCATCGTCTTCGTCGTCATCTTCATCGTCAAGCGTATCAGGGTAGATGACGAGGAAAGCCGCGGCAAGGAAAGCAAGAAAGGAGCCTCCCGATGCCACCATGGGGATCACTCTCACTGTGCCAACATCTACAACCGCCCCGAGCGCCGAAGCCACCAAGATCTGAGAGATGTAAACCTGACATGTCAGGATGGCGCAGTCGATGCCAAAGCCTCGCCGTGAGTTGCCAGGGCTGTGATGAATGTACTAAGACAACGTAAAAGAAAGATGAAAGACACTCATTGAGAGCACTGCTGCTGCAGGGAAAACTGCTGTAACAAATCTACAGTGAAAATCAAGCTTATCTTCCAAATCTGTACCAATATACACTGCTGTTCAAAAGTTTTTGATCTGTAAGATGTTTAATGTTTAAAGTCTCTTCTGCTCACCAAGGCTGCAATTATTTTATGAAAAAAAACCAAAACTATAATATTGTGAAATATTATTAAAATGTAAAATAACTTTTCTATCTGAATACATTTTAAAGTGTAATGTATTCCTGTGATGGTAAAGCTGAATCTTCAGCATCATTACTCCAGTCTTCAGTGTCACATGATCCTTCAGAAATCATTCTAATATGCCATTTTGCTGCTCAAGAAACATTTATGATTATTATCAATGTTGAAAACAGTTGTGTGACAACCGACTTTTTTTTTTTAGGATTCTTTGATGAATATAAAGTTCAATAGAACAGTATTTATCTGAAATAGAAAGCTTTTGCAACGTATTACTGTCAGTAAGAATTTCCGGTCCGTGCACTCAGATTTTGCAAACCGTACCCTCGGTTTTTAAATCCGTTCCAAACAAATTCACACGGGTTTGTAAAAATTTTACTCACAGATTCGTTTTAGAACAAGAACAGCAAACTCCCAGGTCCGTGTTAACAAATCTTATTGTTTTATTGTGTATTATTCATCAAATTATATCAACTGCAGTGATTCTCTATAAAATCGCGTGGGCGCGATTTGTTAAACCGAGGGAACAGTTTAAGAATTTGTGATCACTGTTTATAAACTGAGGGAACGGATTGCAAAACGGTTGGCACGGATTGTTTTTTTTTCTCCTATAGGTGACGTGCCAGGCTCCGTATTCTATTCATCAAAGAATCCTGAAAAAATGGTTTTCAACTGTTTTCAACATTGATAATAATAATAATAATAATAATAATAATGCTTCTTGAGCAGCAAATCGGCATATTAGAATGATTTCTGAAGGATCATGTGACACTGAAGACTGTAGTTATGCTGAAAATTCAGGGATGTCACGATACCAAAATTCCATTAGTCGGTTTGTCTGGCTATTACCAGACCAAGCTCAATTTAAGATTGAATATTGGTCTGGGGAGTATGCTCTGTATTTTTTACTGCACAAGAGGCGTGATAAATGAGCATAATTCAAATGACTCTGTACGCAATTGGATAGTCCTTCAACCAATCATACCACAAGAGGCGTGATCAACCGGCAACCACCCATCGCTTCTCTCTGTCATCATGTTAAACCCGCCAACAGGTGGATAAGTCAGTCTGTGCACTCTTGCTCCCGCAAAAGTGTAACAGAAGCAGTAGAAATGAATGCACAGATTTCCAGACTGAGCTGCAGGATGAAATCAAATCGCCGGCAGATCAGGCTGGGTTTACCAGCCTTTTCTAGTAGTCAGTACTGATACCATTAAAATTTTACGGTTCTCTGTACCAATTTCGGTATTGTATTGGAAATCTGTTGGCACTATTTTGGAAATCTGTTGGAACTATTTTACTATTTTATTTAACTATTTGAATTTTTTTTATTTATTTATTTATTTATGATGATAATCATAAGCAAATAATACATAAACATTTAAAGGCTCTGGTCCATGCATTCATGTACTCATATAGTGACACGGCAAAAGCTAAAAAGACAGCGAGTGTGTGTGCGGCCAATGAAACTGCGTATCTCCGCCATTCATTCACACAGAGACACAGAACATGTTGGATTAATATTTAATTAGTCTTTTACGGTTTAATATTCACAGACACTAGTATATATTTGGCTACAGTCTGGAGCCCTGCGCTTAGATAAACATGAAAGCGACTGAAAGCAGCTGCCTATTAGTAGGTACCAAATATACTTGGTACTACAGAAATGCTGGTAGACATTTTCTAAATTTCAGTACCAAAGTACTGGTACTTGTGACATCCCTATTTGCATCACAGAAATAAATTTCATTTTAAAATATATTCAAAAATAAAACCGTTATTACTTTTAATATTACTTTATTTTTAATCAAATAAATGCAGCCTTGGTGAGCATAAGAGACTTCTTCTAAAAACATTAAAAAAATTTGACCAGTAGTGTGTATATATTATTGGTAATATATATTTGGTAACAAAAGTTTATACAATTATACAGACCTCTTTGATTTCATGGTACTGTCCCAGAAGAGCATAAGGGCAGTATGACATGCTCATGGAGATGATTCCCATGGTGCTTATCATCACCATAGCAACATATACATTTGGAAAGATGGACATGACAGCTGTTCCCACAGCAAAGGCTAGAGTCCCCAACATGTAGGTGACTTTTATGCTTAGGTCATAATTGTTTAAGATCCTTTGGAGCACATCTGTAAAACAAGTTTCTGATTATTTGGTTTGAATAATACTCAGAATGTACACCAACAAACAAAACAAAAGGAGCAGACTATGAAACCACATGAAATACCGTTCAAAAGTTTGGGGTTGGTATTTTTCTTTTTTAATTTTTGAAAGGTCTTTTGCTCACCAAAGCTGCATTTATTTGATACAAAATACAGTAGTATTGTAAAAAGGAATATTGTAAAATATTATTACAAATTAAAAGTAACTTTCTATTTTAATATATTTTAAAATGCAATTTTTCTGAAGCTGAATTAGTTCAATTTACCATTTACCAATGTTCATTTTAACACAATTCTTCAGACATCATGCTGATTTGGTGCTCAAGAAACATTTCTTATTATTATCATCATCAATGTTGCAAACAGTTGTGTTGCTTAATAAATAAAAAAACCTTACTGACCGCAAACTTTTGAACAGTAGTGCGTTACAAATTAACGTTTCTAAATATTAATCCTACACAATTTTAATCCCAACATGTAAAATTCAAGAAAATATGCACAACATTCTGGGAATTACATAATACATAATACATAAAGGGAATTACAGATTCAAGACAAAATCTATAAGAACTAACACACCCTAAAAAAACCCCTTCTTATTCCACAACATGGTCATGTGAGTGTCTAACTACAGAACTGAAACCTGATCACACTACTGGAAAAAAACAAATGTAATACTCATCATTAGCAATGTTCTAACCAAATACAACACATGAACGTAACACATACCTGAGCAGAGGGCAGCTGTAGCTGCATAGATCACAAGACCCCAGCAGCCCATCTGCACACCTTTACTGTAGTTCTGCAGGACGGTGGAGTTAGCAGCAGCCTGGTTTTAAAAAACAGGAACAGGATATCCAGTATAAGTATATATACAAATATATTCAGTATTAGATACCGTAAAATAGAGCCGGTATCATATCAACACTAGATATTACAAAAGTAAATTGCATTCATTGAAGACTAAGGGCGTTTTCAGACCAGTAAGATGCCACAACATTGTGCAGCCTCTGGTTGAAAATAAAACAACAGCACAGAGATCATATCATATATCATAACTCAATATTACAGGTTTTTATATATTATGGTAACTTTTAATTACCTGTTAGCTAACGCCTTTCTATTGTATTGTGTTATTTTAGCAAAATCATCTGCTGTAGTGTAATGCAGACATAGCTATACATACATGTGTATAACTACGTTTGCAGACACACAGTCAACGTGCTCTTGACGGACCTGCTTTGACTGTTCCAATATGTTGGAAAGCTTTTGCATTGCGCCCCATAGAAACAACCGCTAATGAGGCATCTAGTTATATACAGTCAAACCAAAAATTATTCAGACACCAGATATACATTTTTTACTAGTGGGTGCAGGGCACTATAGTTTATTTATGTAACGTTAAGTGAGGATAGCAAACTAAAGTGAACTGTGACATATTATACCCAAAAATTCTTCATACAGTGGACTACCAGTAAAACTGACAAAATTATTCAGACACTCTGACCTGACCAGTGTTTTTTCTTTAGTTGCTAATGCAACCTTTTACACCACAGACTGAACAAAATGAAGCATTGCTTGGTTATTGGTTGACCTAAACTGGTATCATCTAATTGTGTACTTACATTTAACAGCTAATTGGTTGATTGTAATCCAGTACATACCTATCAAAGTTATCTGACATATCTTGTCATATTTTATTTCCATTTTCTAAACTATAACTGTGTTAAAGTGAAAAAATGTTGAAGGTGTCTGAATACATTTTGGTTTGACCGTATATATACCTATAGGATAGACAACAGCTGTTGTTATTGTGACTTTCTTTGTAGCTGTTGTTATATTACTTTATAATTTTGAGCAGAAATCAAGGCTTCGTCGAGACAACATTCTTAGGGCGTTTACACAGAACGCATTTTTGAAACGCGCAACTTTGTCTTAGTTTTGCTATGTAAACGTGCTAGACGGACGTGTATAACCGCTGTGCTCGCGTCTTTTGCAGCATCTCGCACATGACACAGCATTCCAAGTTAAAATCAGTTCAACTTTTTTTATAAAAACACATCTCAAGACCTTGCGTTTTTTCCCCATTCCACTGCCCGTGTTCTGTGTGAACGAGCCCTTACCATGTACCCATTAAAAAAAAAAAAAAAAAAAAAGAGCAATTAGGCAGCATTTTAAAATGAAATGGCACGCTTCGTCTTTGCTCCAGGTTGAGCCAGAGGCATTAGCAAAACAAACACTGCTGCTTTTCACGCAACGTACGCAATTACCCATCATACACTGCGATACAACCTTGTTCGTTGGGTCGGAGTGCTTTCTTACCACAAGCAAACCACTCCAGAGTTTGCTTTCAAGCAGGCCGAGACCATCTCGATCAGGTTATCTCGGACCAATTTTTTTTTTGGTGTGGATACGAGCATGATCGCGGTGTTCATATATGCTTAAACTAAACAAACTAAGAGAGAGAGCACGCCAGGTTCTGAAAAAATGCTCCAAAAAGTCAGGTGTGAAAATGCCCTATAAGTATCAAAGTGTTGGCTTAACAATTTGGTAGGCTAATAATTTGGTATTTTCATTGATTTAGATAATTAGAAATTTATTTTATTTGTAATTTATATTTAACTATAATTAAAGGACGGGATAAAGAGCTCTTCTTACAGTCGGGTCTCCTTCAAAGATAACCTGGCCCATGAAGTCTGTGTAGAACACAGCTTGTGCGATCATGGAGAACCAGGTGAGCAGGTGACATATACACAGACGCCAGAGCTGGGGCGGCATCTTCAGCATAGACAACCAGAGCAGTTTGACCGTCGTACCACCATCTCCATCCTCGCTCTCTTCATCTTCCTCATTCCTACGGGATGCAGAGATACCACTTAGTTGCAACTTCTGCCTTCCGTGATGTCTAGCTATTTTATCGATGTCATTCAGGCTTTGTGATGATTTGATTGGCCCGGCCATGTTGCCGTAGCGGCGTCGCCATTGAAAACCCACACGTCCATGATAAGAGAAAGTGAAGGAGGGCTGGCGGTAGAAGGAAGGGTGGCGGCGGCGCACTGGGCCGCTGCATGGTCGTAAACCAACTTTGCCTGATTGATTAGTAGCATTTGCTGCTCCATTGACTGGATTTCTGGAAGCAGCAAAGCTTCCGTTTACAGCTTTGGCAGCTCCACAGAAGTATTTCCCATTGCTATCACACTTTTGGTGGTGGTCAGTGCACTGACCTAGCTGGCTGATGTTGTGGCAATCCAATGTTGTTCCATCATCTTGTAAACCCTGAAAGTCCTGGAATAAATTTGGTTCAATGTCGCACAAAAACTGCCCATCACGATCCAAGTCTGCATCAAGCTCTATGGTAGCATCTAGCATGGCTAAAACGGAGTCACTTTTACTTCGCACAAGGTCGATGTTTAGAAAGTCAGTTGAAACATCCCACTCAGACCGATTATCCTCATGGGCTGAAAATGGCTCCTCCTCAGGGATAATTTCTAGCTGAGGCAAGAGGCGAGTTGATGGAAAGCTTCCATAGAGCTGGACAGGAGGTGGTCTTTCTTCATCTTCATCCTTCAATACCCCTGGCTGGTTGGGGTTATATAGATGCTCCTTGATGCTGAAAAGATGAAGTGTAGCAGAAATGATAAAGATGATGGCCGCAAAGAAAAAGAGGACCTGCTCTTGGGCCTTAAAAACTCGACCCAGGAAGGTATTGGTCCAGTCCAGCCCTCCAAGCATGTAACCTAAAGCACCTCCCAGCCCTGAAAGACAGTTACAATTACATCACTTCAAACTGCTGAAAACAGAATATACAACATTAATGCAGCCGACAAAAATAAATATCTTATATGACTAAAATATAATCACCACCCAGTATGTTTTTTTTTTTTTATGTTTATGAATATTATTTATGAAAAAGTATATTATGCTCAGTTGCTCACCAAGTCTGCTTTCATTTTATCAAAAATACAGTTAAACAGTGATATTGTGAAATTATTACTACAATTTAATTTATTTTATTTTAATATATTTATGAATTATATTCCTGTGATGGCAAAGCTGAATTTTCAGCAACCGTCTTGAGTGTGACATGATCCTTCAGAAATAATTTGAATATGCTGATTTGGTGTTCAAGAAACATTGAATATTATATTAAATGTTGAAAACAGTTGTGCCTCATATATATATATATATATATATGATTGGATGATGATTGGATATCCAATCACAACATGATTGGATATAAAAAGAGCCTCTCAGAGTGGCAGTGTCTCTCAGAAGTCAAGATGGGCAGAGGATCACCAATTCCCCCAATGCTGCGGCCAAAAATACTGGAGCAATATCAGAAAGGAGTTTCTCAGAGAAAAACTGCAAAGAGTTTGAAGTTATCATCATCTACAGTGCATAATATCATCCAAAGATTCAGAGAATCTGGAACAATCTCTGTGCTTAAGGGTCAAGGCCGGAAAGCCATACTGGATGCCCGTGATCTTCGGGCCCTTAGACGGCACTGCATCACATACAGGAATGCTACTGTAATGGAAATCACAACATGGGCTCTGGAATACTTCCAGAAAACATTGTCAGTGAACACAATCCACCGTGCCATTCGCCGTTGCCGGCTAAAACTCTATAGGTCAAAAAAGAAGCCATATCTAAACATGATCCAGAAGCGCAGGCGTTTTCTCTGGGCCAAGGCTCATTTAAAATGGACTGTGGCAAAGTGGAAAACTGTTCTGTGGTCAGACGAATCAAAATTTGAAGTTCTTTTTGGAAAACTGGGACGCCATGTCATCCGGACTAAAGAGGACAAGGACAACCCAAGCTGTTATCAGCGCTCAGTTCAGAAGCCTGCATCTCTGATGGTATGGGGTTGCATGAGTGCGTCTGGCATGGGCAGCTTACACATCTGGAAAGGCACCATCAATGCTGAAAGGTATATCCAAGTTCTAGAACAACATATGCTCCCATCCAGACGTCGTCTCTTTCAGGGAAGACCTTGTATTTTCCAACATGACAATGCCAGACCACATACTGCATCAATTACAACATCATGGCTGTGTAGAAGAAGGATCCGGGTACTGAAATGACCAGCCTGCAGTCCAGATCTTTCACCCATAGAAAACATTTGACGCAACATAAAGAGGAAGATGCCACAATGAAGACGTGACTTCACTTCAGGATAAACATCGACATTCTGACATTGCACTGCACTTTCTGTTCTCGTTGTTACTGTGTAACAACCCGTTATAAACCTGTTTGCACATTATACTTCTTTGTACATTTCTGTTAACCACATATTTATAAGTCTACAGTTTACTCACTGCACAGTTTATTTCACTTATTTTATTCCACTTCTTTATTTATTTTTGTTCTACTTTATTTATTTATAATTCTACACATATATAGAATGCTTTATCCTGCTGAAAGAGGCCACAGCCACCACAGAATACCATACCCTACCAATGCTTAGGTAGGTGGTACATGTCAAAGTGACATCCACATGGATGGCAGGACCCAAGGTTTCCCAGCTGAACATTGCCCAAAGCGTCACACTGCCTCTGCCAGCTTGCCTTCTTCCCATAATGCATTCTGGTGCAATGTTCCCCAGGTAAGCATGCACCCGGCCATCCACGTGATGTAAAAGAAAACGTGATTTATCAGACCAGGCCACCTTCTTCCATTGCTCCGTGGTCCTGTTCTGATGCTCTTTTTCCTGCTTCTAACACATCAACTAAATGTTCACTTGCTGCCTAATATATCCCACCCACTAACAGGTGCAGTGATGAAGAGATAATCAGTGTTATTCATGTCACATGACATAACATCACATCATAATGTTATGCCTGATCGGTTGATATTGTTCAGGATTCTTTGATAATTAAAAAGTTCAAAAAGAACAGTATGTATTTGAAATGGAAATAATGAATAATAATAATAATAATAATAATAATAATAATAATAATAAATGTAATATATTTTTTATGTACTGAACCTGAACTTTTGAACTGTAGTGTATAATCACTTTTTCCATGTAAGTGGAACATTCATATTCTGATTAGATCTTTACCAGTGAATAATTATCTAATAAAAACATGATTTTTATTCAATTATAAATACTTTTTTTTTTTTTAAAGAGCTGTGATCATTTAAAATATGATGGTAAAGAACAGAGTATCTCTATTCCAGCTACCTCCCAGTCCCAAAATATATACCTGCTGAGAAAGCATGGATATTTAGAGCCATGTCCTGTTCCTCAGTATCAGCCACATCCAGGAGGTAGGCTCTGATTGGTCCGTCTAAAGCATCAGCACAGAAGTCCAGAATCACCACACCAATAACAGTCAGAACGATCCCAACCAGTTTATTACTGGGGACGTCACCCAGAGACAGACCTGTTTTACAGACAGATTAAAATAAGCTGCAAGAACAATTATAATATAATATAATATATATAAAATATAGTCATGGGACAAAATTTAAATAACACTGGCATGCAACCCTGTAGATATATGTACATTAACAATATTATATAATTAGTTCAGTTTTAAATAATATTTAAATATAATTATTATTTTTTAATTACCTATAAGAGATCCATTGAGAAATAAGGCCACTCCTATTAACACTCCTACACACAGCACCAAAATGAAGGGTCTCCTCCGACCCCATTTCAAAGTGCAGCGGTCACTTGCTGAGCCAATAAGAGGGGTGAAAATTAAACCCAAAATAGGGCTGAGGAACCAGGTTAAGCTGTAATACTGCTCTGGGAGACCTGCAGGGGGAAAAGGACCATGATCAATTAAATTCCAAGGTTCAGACAGAACAAAATTTTAAATACCACTTTGCTGAAATGTACCAATATGGCAACTATAGCAACTCTCATCAGTTGAAACAGATGACCAGGCATGTTTCAGCATGTCTGCAGTTCATTAACCTGCCATTTACAACACTATAAACCTTTCACATTTTTAGATCTCTTATGTGTCATAGTAATGAAGCAATCACATTGCCTCTGGCAATAAGATTATCATCAAATGCAATGACTCCGAAGTAAATAATAAGGGCGTGGGAAAACTGAAAAGAGTATTTGACATGATTTGGTGGTAATGTTCATAGCATCTACTTTTAACACTAACAGCTGAGGGAATTTTCCATGAGTCGAACATTTTCTAGTCTGGCACACAGAACTCGTGCCAGGACTGATGATGTATTAAAACCCAAACACTTGATTACTCAAGTGAAACTTATAAAATGTCAAACTTCTCCTTTTTTCAAGAAGTCCAAACGTACGAAAGAACTATAGGTCATGTGTGAAGTGGGATGCTGACTGAGAATGTGAGAACAGAAAGTGCAGACAACAAACATGTCACGTCAAATCATAACTCTATTCTAACTATTCAACAACATTCGAACCTCTACAGATCAGGTTAAGGTGCAGTACGATGTAATGAAGTAATCAGTCTGTGTTATAAAGCAATAACACTCAGTGTTACAACTCTCAAGGGCCAGAACTAAAAATAGATGGTTTTGTCAATGCCCACTGCATTTAATCCATCACAGGAAAGGATTTTATCCTTTTTACTCTAAAAACAGACTCTGGTTGATTGTCTATTAAACTATGCTCAACATTTCAATTATTTCATCTATTTTAATCAAGTAGGCTATTTAAGATTTTAAGGGATGCATATATTTTGTGTCAAAATGCACATTAAAAGTACAATTACAGAGTGATTTAGGCTACAATATACTAAATCTTCTGTAATAATGGCCTTTTAGAGTTTACTAGATAATGTTCAGTATATTCTCAGCTGTTAAATCTACTAAAGCTGTGTTTAGAATGGGATCAGATGGCCTTCAGAGCAATTCAAACCTTTTGTAATAATATCCCTGCAGTTTCCTGAGAGGATCTATTGACATTGATCTTATTCAAAAAAATGGACGGAAAACCGAGAGAAAGAAATGCGCACACTCACACATTCTCTGAATTCCATGCAAACCCTACCTCGTCCATTTTTGCATGCTACTGTGGAAACAAACATTCCTTCATCTTACTACTATGACACAGGGCTGGCATTGGCACAATAGGGAGTCTTTACTAAATCCAAAGGAATGTCCCTGTACAATGATTATGAATAGAGGTCTTAGGCCTAGAATTAATAAAAAATAAAATAAAATAAAATCTACCCACCCTATTTTGCATCATGGAAGTAAGCCATCTTCTGTAAATGTTTAAGATTTCTAATTAAAATAATGTGGTAAGAAATACCAGTTTGCAATATCAAGCAGCATAACAAGCTCTTTTGTATAGCTACAAATAACTGGAAGACACCAGAAGCTAGACTCATTGACAAAATAAGGTGGATACAAAGTGCAGACCTGAGATTGCAAAATGTTCTTTTCTAAAAAGTGCGCACGAGGGGGTGCCTGTTGGGGTTGCATCAGCCTTTTCAATGTTTTATCTAAATCTAAAGAATGTTAAAAAAAATATCTAAATGTTGTCATCATATCAAAAATAGAGCAGGGAAATTGTACAAAATGTTTATGATTTAGCTAAATTCTTTCAAAAGAACAGTTGAGTTTATTTTCATCTGTGGAACACAAAATATATTTTGAAGAATGTTTTTGCCCATACAGTGAAAGCCAATGGGGTCCAAACCCCTTCACCTCACTGACTTTCATTTTATGGCAAACAACATGTTTGTCAGGATAACGGTTGATTACTAACCTAGCTGCAACAGCACAGGAGTAACCAGCGCTGTTTCCATGGCATAGCAGAACTCCCTCCCGAACATGATGGCACCGTGCATGACCCATAACCGCTTGGGAATGTGGTTTACAGAATCCTCACTGGCCAAGTCCTCTGACATTTCTACTTCCTTCTCCATGTTTTGCCCACCATTCGGATCCTTGTCTTGCATGACTGCCAGGTCCAGCACTGGAACGGACTCCGTGACAGCATTCTTGGGTGCCATGCTGGCCTGCATAAACGATTCTGGCGTGGGGTCTTGATCCAGAAACGACTCCTGTGGTACTTACCCCTCACAAGTACAGACTCTGTTCTGCTTAAGACCTCCAAGTTGATCTTTCATAATCCACAGCAGTTTTCTTATAAAACACTACCCCGTAGTCAACAGAGAGGTCATGTTGTTCCATATATTTTGGTGAAAGGTCTACCAACCGTTGTAATGAATACCAGTCAATATAGAGCTTTGTTGGTGTAACTCACAAGTCATGTTTTCTTGAAAGGAAAAAGGGAAAAGGGGGAGGGCATGGAGAGCAGAACAGGTGGATGTTCCTCTGTGTGCCTCCATGGAATTACTTATTAATCTAGATGAGAAGGAGAGAGAGGGAGAGAGGGAGAGAGGGAGAGAGGAGAGAGAGAGAGAGAGAGAGAGAGAGAGAGAGAGAGAGAGAGAGAGAGAGAGAGAGAGAGAGAGAGAGAGAGAGAGAGAGAGATATTGGCATAAAAATCCAAAAGATCAAGGCAGTGGAAAAATGTCAGTGAAAAACCAGAAGGGAAAAATCCTGGCGTTATGACAATAAACATAGTTTTACCAAAAGCATGACATATTTGGCATATCTGTAATCCCTGGAGAAAGGCAGATGAAATAATAAAGTGACTAAAATAGGAAATAGGCACTGAAAATATAGAATGCTGATACTTGTTCCTAAAAGAACATTTTAAAGCCTTAAAGGGATAGTTCACCCAAAAATGAAAATTCTGTCATCATTTACACATCCTCAAATTGTTCCAAACCTGAAAAAAACACTATGGAAGTCAGTGGGGTTCCATAAACTGGTTACTGACATTCTTCAGAATATCTTATTTTGTGTTCAGCAGAAGAACAGAAATTCATACAGGTGCTCAAGAACATTCATACATTATGGGTGAATCCCTTTAACTGAGAAAGTACAAAAACACCACTGGCATTTTATATACGCCAATTAGGCTATATATAAACCTACATATTTTTAAACAAATTTCCACTTGTAATTTTAGATGGTTCATCTCACAAAACTTTAATTTCTTTTCTGGCAACTCAACCCACAGGTTTAATATTTTAAAGACTTTATAAACAAGATAACAATATTACTGTATAAAGAAATACAGTGTACAAAAGTACCTTTGAATCCAGAAAAAACCTTCTACAGTCATATTACTTCATTTCGTTATACTGTACTTGTACATGTGTAATGACAAATAAACTTCAACTTCAAGTGTAATATGTGCCATCTTTTGTCGATCATTGCTATTGTTTGATATATATATATATTATATATATATATATATATATATATATATATATATATATATATATATATATATATATATATATATATAATATATATATTCAAGCACAAGCTCTAAAACAACGTTTAAAAACTTTGTTATAATGTAGGCTATAAGCACATATGCAAAAAGAATATGGACTTTTAAGTTTATTTATACCTTCTACAGTCATATGGTAAAGGCAACAAGTGTGTTAAGTTCCAAAGGTCATTTTAAATTAGTTAGCATTACACAATCCTGCTATAAATTAGCCTTTAACAGCACGTGTGAGTATGTGTGAGTATGTGCAACAGGGTTAAATAAGCGAAATTAGGCCAATTCATTTCAACATGTAGGGTATCTGTAACAAATTTGGTTACAAGACCGTGAACATGTCACATGTACGTTAGCTAATAATCAAAAACATATCCTACCTTGTTCCTCAAGTATGTTTCATTTGATGCCCAAATCCCTTTAACCCAGCAATATGGTCTCAGATAAAGTCAAGTGTAAAGGCATACATACACCAGAAGGGCTACAGAACAAACTGAACACATACAGTGATAGAGCTTAAAAAAAAAAAAAAAAAAAAATATGTCACTAGTTTTACTTGCTGATAATATAAATAAGACGCTCGTGATGACTGTCCGTCCCCTGTGCACTGTACTGATAAGGCTACACCCAGACGCTTCTGGAAGGTAACATTCACCCCCAGAGCAGCCCAGACCTGCTGTGACAAGAGGCAGGTGGGCGAATGGACACTTGTGTCAAAGAGTGACATGGCATTGTGACAAAGAGCACAAGGAATCGGTTATTTAGGGGGTGACGACGTGGCGGAGAGGTGCCTTGCGCTGAGTCACGTGCAAAACCGTTTTAAGAAGCTTGTGATGGAGCTCAGATCATGCCTAAACATGTACGGTTTCCTGTTTGTTATTGAAAATACGCTTGCAAACCTAACATTAAACCCAGTCAATTTCAGTTAACAACTTGAGATATCGATGTTAGACACATAAACAACCTCACTGGCTGAAATAAACGCTACAAACATCACCAAATCACCATAAACCCACCATTGCATATGATTTTTTTTTTTTCTGGATTCAAAGGATTGCCAGATCATCATACTGTTGCATGTATGATCTGTGTAATGTTATGGATATTTTACATTATAGCCTACACACGATAATCATGTTACAAACTGTATTTCCTGGAAGGGTGAAGTGATCTGACTGGGAATATGAGTAAGCGAGTTGTTTATCATGCAATTATCATGCTTTTGGGATTTCGTTGAACTTTATATGAATTATCAGTGATTAATGCTTACAGTGAGTTAGCCCAGACGGCTAACTTAGCCTGCTAAATTAACTTCTACAGCAAATTTAGATGATACCTTCACCTTCCCAGCTCGACGAGCGGTCCGATTCAGAAAAGACATCTTCATTTATTGATAAGAGAAAGAATCTCAGCATCCACAAGTAAATGGAGTAAGATGTTAAAGAGCAAAATGTACCTGCTCTCAGGTCTCGGATGTAACGTTACTGCATCTGTTGTATTGTCTGCTCGAGGTTGCCAGTCGTTACGCTCTTCAAATCCCCTAGTCAGGAGTGACGTAATTTCGCAGGATGATTGCTGTCATAATGTGAACTAAAACCTAAAAGCCATCAAGACTTAGTCATTACTTATGTCATTCCAGTTTAATCATGTCATAAAGACATAACTGATGTCTCTTAAAGTGATAGCATAATTGATAATAAAATACTATAATGCAACAAAATAAGGCAGGTTGATAACCTCAGTTGACATTAGATACTACACTACCTCATATAGTGCAACTACTTCAGCCTGAATTGCTTAAAGGGATAGTTCACCCAAAAATGAAAATTACCCCATGATTTACTCACCCTCAAGCCATCCTAGGTGTGTGACATTCTGCTTTCAGGCAAATACAATCAGAGTTATATTAATAAATGTCCTGGCTCTTCCAAGCATTATAATGGCAGTGAATGGCAGCCCAAAATTTGAAGCACAAAAAAGTGCATCCATCCATTATAAAAGTAATCCACACGGCTCCAGGGGGTTACTAAAGGTCTTCTGAAGCGAAGCAATGTGTTTGTGTAAGAAAAATATCCATATTTAAAATGTAATAAGTAAATATCTAGCTTCTGTTGGACCGCCTTCCGTATTCAACTTACGGAAAAATCGTAACTGGTGCGACAATGGATGTAGCGTGAGTTTTTGAACTGTGAGCCATTACACTTTTTTCGTAAATTGAATATGGCACTTTTTTGGGCTTCAAATTTTGGGGTGCCATTCACTGCCATTATAATGCTTGGATTAGCCAGGATATTTTTAAATATAACTCCGGTTGTAATTGTCTGAAAGAAGGATGTCATATACACCTAGGATGGCTGAGGGTGAGTAAATTATGGGATAATTAAGTTTTGGGGTGAACTATCCCTGTAAGAATATAGTTTTCATTCAGTTTTTCTTCTGGACTTTAGGTCTGTGGTTATAGACATAAAATAAGTTTTATTTACTCATCAAAATCTTTGATATACTCTCATTTGGCCTAAAGCATAAAAGATTTTATGACACAAAACTTTTTTTTTTTTTTTTTTTTTTTTAATTAATGTATTTATTATGTAGGCTATATTTTCAGTCTGTTAAAGCAGGGGTTTTCAAACCAAGGTCTAGGGACTTGCAGGGAGCCACAAGAAGGTTCTAAGGGTCCATGAAAAATGTAAAAATAAAAACCAAAAAATGTTTCTCGGCAGGTATACTGCTGTTCAAAAGTTTGGGGTCAGTGAGATTTTTTTTTAAAGAAATTAATAATTTTATTCAACTAGAACCCATTAATTTGACCAAAAGTTCTAACTTCTATCTAATTCACAAAAGAATATATTGTAAAGAATGTTGGTAACAGTTAACAGAAGCCATTGACTTCCATAGGTTTTACTATGGAAGTCAATGGCTACCGTCAGCTGTTTGTTTACCAACATTCTTTAAAATATTTTTCAACTCATGCAGGTTTGGAACAACGTGAGGGTGAGCAAATGATGACAACATTTTCATTTTTGGGTGAATTATCCCTTTAAGCAGCACAACCATTTTCAACATTGATAATAATAGAAAATGTTGCATGAGCACCAAATAAGCATAGAAAGATTTCTGAAGGATCATGTGACACTAAAGACTGAAGAAATGGTTCTGACAATTCAGCTTTGCCATTGCAAAAAATAAATTACATTTGAAAATATATCAAAACAGAAAAAAGTTATTTTAAATTGTAGTAATATTCCAGACATGCCTATTTTATTGTATTTGTGATCAAATCAAGAGACTTCTTTCATAAGAAATAACAAAAATGTACTGAATCCAAACTTTTGAACGATAGTGCATTCTAATTGTGGTCAGAAAAAGATACAGAAGATATAAAGACAATATTTTCCAGATAGTGTTTTAATCATTTGTTTTGGCTTCTGAACAGTAACAATATGATATAAATCAATAATATAAATCTTCATACATCATATGCACATTGCATACAGTATATGTCTGCCTTTTAAGGGGTCCCTTGCAAGGGGATCATCATATTTGGCCGTTCTTGGCATCAAAACCCCTGCTCTAAAACACTGCAAGCTTAAAAAAGCTGTGGCATATTATGTGGCATTTGCTGCATAGTCGTAGTTACAATCATGAAATGAAATGCAAGCTCATAAAATCTCTACATTAAGGTATTTACAGTACACAGAGAAACAAAGTCTCCATTATGCCCATGGTTTTGCGTTAGTATCACATGGTAATGGCAACCATCTGAATACTGTACAGGACACATGTACGCTTCCTTATGCGGGTCGGCTTCCCTGCTGGACAGGGCTCATGTTTATCCTTATACTATTAGCTGTAGCAATCACTGTGCCTGAAGCCTTTGAGCTCTTCTGCATGCTGATAATGTCTGCACTTGTCTGTTCTCTTTCCATCTTCCTGAAAAATCTCTTCATGGTAGACTGAAAGTTAGTGGTGACGAAACAGTAGACCACAGGATCCAAGCAGCTGTTCAGGCTGCTGAGGGTGACAGTCACATGGTACACAATCACATGATGAGGCAGATCAGGATGGAAGTAAAACAGGACTTGACGGATGTGAAACGGTGTGAAGCAAACGGTGAAGATCACCAGCACGGTCAACAGCAGCTGTACGGCTTTCATGCGTCTGTCACGGCTCTGCTGCATGAGGCCTGGGCTGGAAAGGGCGCACATGATTCGAATAGTAAACACTACGATGATCACCATTGGCAGGAAGAACTCGAATACGGTCAGCGTGAAAAGTTTGGAGAGGCAGCAGCCTGAGTGCTTGAAGGCCGTCATGAGAAGCGAGTAGGTCACGATGATGGCGAACAGCCAAATGCAGACGCACACTGCTTTGGCCACACCAGGGTTCCTCCACTTCCGTGAGGCCTCAGCTTGCACGATGGCCAAGTAGCGATCCACACAGATGCTAGTGAGGAAGAGGATGCTACAGTACATGTTGACGAAGTAGCTGAATATGTGCATGTAGGAACAGTTGAGGCACTTTCCTCCACTGTAGTACAATATGATACGAGTGGGGAGGGAAAGGTTAACCAACAGATCCGTCACAACCAGGTTAATTGTGTAGATGACTGATGTAGTCTTCGGCTTGGTCCTGAAGCAGAAGACATACAAAGCCAGACTGTTCAGGGTCATTCCTACCATAAAGATAAGTGTGTTGATGACCACCAGAGCTATCCACAGGCTGTAAAAGTCATTATAGAGACCCTCATCCAAGTGGGCCAGTCTGTGTAAATAAGGTTCACGGTATGGCAGAGAAGTATTGGTTGTTAGGGGAGGAGTCAATGTTGACGTCAGGTTCAGATTCGATGAACCCTCTGTAAGGGTCATCTTTGTGGTTTGGGGGTTGGATCTGCACAAAAACACAAAGAGAAAGGAAAAATTGCAATTACATAAGATTTGCATTTAAAATTTTTTTTTTTTTTTTTTTTTTTAGTTTTAAAGAAAAATAGTAGAATTTCAGTTTTTAACTCGAGTTAAAAAAATGGTAACACTTTATAATAACTTTCATTAATAACTCATTAGCAAACATTATATAATGATTAATGGATCATTAGTTAATATACACTGCCTGGCCAAAAGAAAAGTCACTGTTTAGATTTAAATAGGGAAATGCTTAAAAGGGTCTTTTAATGCCCCTTTTTACAAGATGTAAAATAAGTCTCTGATGTCCCCAGGGTGTGTATGTGAAGTTTTAGCTCAAAATACCCCACAGTTCATTTTTTTATAGCATGTTAAAATTGTCACTTTTTGAGGGTGCGCAAAAACGCTCCGTTTTTGTGTGTGTCCCTTTAAATGCAAATGAGCTGCTGCCCTTTTTCAAGAAGATGGCAGAGCTTCAAGAGCTTGTGTAAGCAGCTCTGATGACCTCAGCAGACAGACACGCACTGAAAAGGTCAGAAACTGTTCAGCCTTTTATGTTCAAACTGGAGTCGGACAATGATGGAGAGACTCACTAAGAAGTGACAACATGTAGAATGCAACAGGATGTTTCTGAATGGTTACTTGATGAATTTATGTAGCTGATCTGGATTATAATTATCAGATTTTTAAATGTGCTCTACTACAACAACTCTTTTTCTTCTCTAAAGCAGCCCAGCATGTTCTCACCCCCTTTGTTGCGTGTTCCTGTGGGCATGGTTTATGTACATTTTAGGGTTTGTGATGTCACCAACCCGGGAAGAAGCTCGTTGTAGTCCCTATACCAGCTGCTTGTTGTAGTCCTTACAACAAAAAAAGCGATTTCTGTAAAAGAAAACATCTCCCATTGCTTTGAGCATCATAACTTTGCAGATGTTGTTTATGCTCAAATAGCAACATTAACACTAAAGTAAAAGTTAAATTATAATCAAGGACCCCTTTATTAGTCTATGATTGGATCATTATTACAGTGATTATTATATTTCTAGCATGTTTGACAACAGTTCTTCTAACCCTAATTGATGGAGTGTGTAGCTTTTCATTGGAAGGGAGCATGAAGAAACATTTTCACACTTGAATCAGCACCTCTCAGTCCAGACCTTAAATTCATTGAAAGTCTTTGGGATGTACTGGATTACACTTTACAGAGTTTGCATTATCAATACAACATCTTGACCAAAAATGGATGCATCTCTTGATGGACCGTCACAACATTTATTTCCATCATGAGGTGCATCAACTTTCGAATCTTTCCAAGAGGCAACTATATACTAAACAGAATGGGCCCTAACACAGACCCCTGTGGGACACCCTGCTGTACCAATATTGGTTCGGATTTATTTTCCCCCAAACATACATACTGGAAATGATCAGTGCGATGGGATTTAAACCAATCAAACACAACATCAGCAATGCCTAAACACCCACACATCCTTTAAAGGAGAATGGAATGACATACAGTGTCAAAAGCAGCACTAATGTCTAACAAAACTAAAATGCTGCAAGCACCCTTGTGAGTAGAAGTGAGGTCATTTGTGACCCGGACAAGAGCGGTCTCAGTGCTGATAATAAATGTGACCCTAGACCACAAAACCAGTCATAAGGGTCAAGTTTTTGAAATTGAGATTTATACATCATCTGAAAGCTGAATAAATAAGCTTTTCATTGATGTATGGTTTGTTAGGACAATATTTGGCTGAGATACAACTATCTGAAAATCTGGAATCTGAGGGTGCAAAGAAAATCACCTTTAAAGTTGTCCAAATGAAGTCCTTAACAATGCATATTACTACAAATAATATTTTATATATATATATATATATATGGTAGGAAATTTACAAAATATCTTCATGGAACATGATCTTTACTTAATATCCTAATGATTTTTGTCATAATTTTTTTTTGTTGATAATTTTGACCCATAAAATGTATCGTTGGCTATTGCCACAAATATAATGGTGCGACTGGTTTTGTGTGGTCCAGGATCACAAATAATTAAAAATGTATAAATAAACAGACAAATCAAAATAAATAAATAAAAGTTGAGGTACAGCACATATGTATATAGTACAATATAAGTAAATTATAATAAGTTATTAATAAGACTGTAAGATTGTAACTTTGCAAGACTACAAACTATAGTTCAGTGGCTCTGATGGGTGTTTAATTGTTTTTTTTAAAGTTAGTTCATTTATATCTTTAAAAAAACAAGTCATTCTTTCTTGAATGTGCCATCTATTTTAATATACAACATACAAAAAATATAGTTGCAAAATGTCTGGTGTATAGACAGTATATACTCTCTTGAAGAAGTATGCTATATGATATGCTATTTCAAACATACTGTCAGTTTCTCTGGTCATGTTTTAGGTTTGGTGTGTCAGGACATAAAAATAATTGACAGTTTTAAGACTGTATGTCTCACATCTCAAACCCATGTCACACGGTACAATGTGGCATAATGGAAAATTGCCTGCAAAAACAAATATACTCTCCTTCCAAGGAAGAATGAGCCTGATAAACAAACAGCCTGGAAGCCTCTGACGAAGAGGTACCTACGGTCTGGCATAGTTCAGATGGTGTTTATAATTAAGACTAATGGGAAGGATTTGTTTGGATACTGAGATTCGTGGGAAGAGACGTCTATCCCACTATTACGCAAATGAATTCTGAGCAGCGTCTAAAGGCATCAGACTCTTTTGTGTGTTTATTTACTCAGGCCTCTGCTCAATTTACATCTTAATTGGAAAGACAGAACAATATACAATATTTATTGACCAAAATAAAGTTGTTTAGAATTAATTTAAATATTTGAACGTCATGCACTGTTGCATAATTAAAATTAAGCTACACTCATCTAAAATGAATAACTTTTGACTCTTTTCTTTAAAACACTGATTCTATGGCAGTTTTACACTGATAGTAAAAAATGAAAGCATAAGATTTTTTATACCTGAAAGTATAAAAAGACAGACGATTGACAAGCCAATCAACTGTTTGTGAGAGAGGTGGTGACCTCTATAGAACCATTCCCTCTGTCTAGAAAGTATATTAGCTAATCATCACCGAAAAGCAGACTCTCAGATATAAAGAGGGGATGTGTTTCTCCAAGACAACAACAAAACTAATGGCCCTCTCTGAGAGACAGTGATGCATTAATGATGTCCAAATAAATATCTCTGTGTGAGTCGCCGTCAGAGCTTTTGATGTAGGCTGGTTGTCTTTGGCTTGAGGATGATCCCTCACTGTAGCAAAATACTGCTTTGGCACATCAAATTGTGACAAAAGAACATGTACAAGATTTGGGAACATTTAGGAAAAATCCATAAAATAAATGTAAAATGTAACCCTGTGACCCTGGACCATACGTCACACGGGTATATTTGTGGCAATAGCCAACAATACATTGTATGAAAAGATTTTATGCCAAAAATCATTAGGATATTAAGTAAAGATATTTTGTAAATTTCCTACCGTAAATATATAAAAAAATGTATTATTAGTAGTAATATGTATTGCTAAGGACTTCATTTAGACAACTTTAAAGGCGATTTTCTCAATATTCATTTTTTTTTTTTGCACCCTCAGATTATAGATCTTCAAATAGTTGTATCTTGGCCAAATATTGTTCTAACAAATCAATGGAAAGCTCATTTATTCATCTTTCAGATGATGTATATATCTAAAAAAATGTACTCTTATGACTGGTTTTGTGGTCAAGGGTCACATATTTTATCATCCAATAGTCTAAATTGTACTAATAACTATGTTGATAAATGGCTAAGTACATTTATTAAAATTATTAAACTGGTGATTAATTATTTTTACTACTTTAAAAACTGTTCACACAATATTTAAGATTTTAAAAATGTACTGTTGGCATGGCAAACAATGGCATGGAATGCAACTTTCGTATCAATTAAAGCACAAAAAAAAAAAAAGAAAAAGAAAAGTAATTGCTTACCTGCACATATAGAAGGATGAGAAGATGATCTGGAGTGTGAAAGAAACGTTGTAATGAAGGCCACAGACTTGACACTCAAATTAGACCATAAAACACCACCTAAACCTCTTAAAGAACCTTAAATGATGAAAACCAAATGCCCTGTGCTATAAACATGTTGAACATCTTCAGCTTGAAGAGGCAAAAAGGAGAAAGTCTCTCCACATTGTCTGTGCTGCATGTCTCTTTTTTTCAGTCCCTCTCTTGTTGTTTCCTTCCCTCCCTTCATCCTCTGGCTCACAGGAAGTTTGAGTTAGTTTGGATAAACCCTGACATTACAAACAGTGGATTCTGGGATATGATAGGCTACTCTTCATTTTGATTATTTGGTTTACTGAAATAAAATTCAGCATACGTTAAATACAATGTTAGGATTTTTTGAATGAAAATGTAGCCCTAAATTTTACAGTAGCATTTTAGGGCTGGAAAAACAATAAATCTGCATATAATGCAAAGTTCTAATTTGATAAACTTGATAAAATGTCATGAACTCCATAAGTCCTCCAAAAGATTTTTTAAGGTGTCAGAGTGCCAGCAAGATAGCTAAAATAAAAGAACAGGATGTATTAATACTGCTGGATGTGTCGACACTTTTTCCACATTTCCTGTCTGGAAACTCATCCATCACCATCTGCCAAGTCTCCGTCCTGATGTTTCCGAAATTTCTCCAACCAAAGATATGAGGTCGGTAAGTTAAGTCAAATGTGACTGAGAGTGAGTTTAAAACATTGGAACTGTGTGCTGTCCTTTGTATCAACATTGTTTAACAGCATTGGAAGCATGTGAATCATATTTGTATGTGGCATTTACAATATGCCCATAAACTCTTGAAAGTCATACACATTATTCAATAGGATTCTGAGCCCTCATGGAAACTGAATAACTGTGTGCTGTCAACCATTACATTTTGTCACTATCAAGATTTAGTTTTAAAAATCAAATAATAACTTTAAAAAGAAATTTTGGGAATTCTGTACTTTGTATTTTTCATAAACGTCAGAATGGGGCAAGTTGTCACAAGTTTTAAATGTTACAAATGTACACTGATGAGCAAAATGTCTCTGGGTTATGTATATAACCCCATTCTCTGAGAACGGGAATGAGACGCGTAATCATGGTGTTGACGCAATGGGAGCGTATTCTCTTCAGAGCGTGCCGGTATCTGAGTCACGTGTAGTATAAGACAAATCATTGGTCTATAGGACGATGTCAGGTGAAGCAACAAAGTGCATAATCAATTCTATAAATAACACCTGCATGAGAGCATCACCAGATTCACCTGTCTGAAGAAGCTGCGGAGGCGTACTCAGAGTTTGGCACTGTGACGTGGCGTCTTGTTACCATTCTCAGGGAACCGGGTTATATACAAAACCCAGAGATGTTCCCTTTTGGGAAAACATCAATGCTGCATCATGGCGTTGATGCAACGGGAATGACAATACCCACGTTGCCATGCTGAGAGGATACCTCAAAGGACCTGAGACCCTGGGGATGAGTCCACATCCACACTATAAAACCTGATCTACGGAGAGGACCAGCCTGCCGCAGCACAAACAGAGAGTTGTGCGCTTATCCGAGCGTATCTCAGGGTCAGCTCTCCCGTCTCTGCAGGACGTCTACACCAAACGCTGCAAAGGTAGAGCTACTAAGATCATCAAGGACTCTAATCACCCTGCAAACCCTCATTTCACGCTGCTGCCATCTGGTAGCGCTTCCGAGCCTGATGGCCAAAACTGAGAGACTCAGGAGGAGCTTCTTCCCCAGGCCATCAGACTCCTGAACTCAGTCACTTAACACCACGTGACTTCACTTCAGGATAAACCTACTGTCATTGCACTGCACTTTCTGTTCTCGTTGTTACTGTGTAACAACCGGTTATAAACCTGTATGCACATTATACTCTTTATACATTTGTTAACCACATATTTATAAGTCTACAGTTTACTCACTGCACAGTCTACTTCAATTATTTTATTCCACTTCTTTATTCTTATTTTTTACTTCTTATTTTAAGTTTTTTACTACTTGATTTTTTATCCTATTTCTATATAATTTCCTCCTTGTGTTTTTAACTGTGAATTTGCACTGTCCATGGAGCGGACCTGTTTACATTTCACTGCCGGTTGTATATTCTGTATATAACTGTGTATGTGACAAATAAAACTCTTGAATCTTGAATCTCAACAACCCACAATGAGCACCTCTTGTTAGCACCTTAGAAAAGGCAATGATTCAGGTAGAATGGGCCCTGACTCCTAGAGTTGAAGCGACCCCATGCGCCCCATAGGCCAAAGAACTGCATTCAAAACCCAGTGAGATATAGTTTGCCTTAAAGCAGCGGAACCTCAGTTGCGCCCCCCCAATGTAGACAAAAAGCGAATTAGATTTATGCCAATCAGAGTAGAGGATGTAAATCCTAGGGCTCCTGAGTTTCAAACAGCAGAGGAGAGAAGCCTTGAAAAAAAAAAAAAAAAAAAAAAAACAGGGTGAAATGCACCTTTGGGACAAAATCTGGCCTAGGGTGCAGTATCACATTAATCAGTCCAGGGGCAGATCCAGTTAGGAGGAGTTGACAGATAGGGCCTACAAGTCCCCTACATTAGAGAGGTAATCAGCAAAGCTACCTTCAGAGTCAGAAGCTTCTCTGAGGCTAACTCGAATGGTTCAAATGGGAGTTTCTGACAACCCTTCTAATACAATTGAGAGATCTCTTGAAGCACCCCCCGGTCTGCAGATAGGCTCCAGCCGTCTGGCACCGCACAAGAAACGGGACACCAGGACATGTTTCCCCACTGAAGCCCCTTAAGTGTAGCGGGGTTAAGTCCAGCTGTATGAACCCTCTTGACGGACCCTCCCCAGAACTCTCAGGAGCATAACAATCAGGGGAAAGACATACAGATGCAACCTCAGCCAAACGGGGCAGTGGGTTGACTCCTTGGTGGCAAACAAGTCCACTTTTCCACACAGAAAAGGATCTGCTGCACCAGCCTGAACAGGGGGCGCATTGCAACCCACCCTGGTGATAATGTAGGCAACTACTGATGTGTTGTCCATCCGCATTAGCACATGATAGCCCCTGAGATCTGAGAAGACGTGTCTTAGTGCTACAGCCCTCATCTGTAGGCGGTTTATGTGCCAAGAGAGATGAGAGCCTTCCCTAAAGACCCTGTGCCCTGTGACAGTGCAACATTTTAATGATGGGAGGAATGTGTCACAACACAGTGCATCACACTCTGCGAATGGGGCTGTGTAGCCGCAGACCAATCAGAGTGCCTATGTTGACCCCTGTCTACCATTGAAAGCACCTACAATGGGCACGCAAACTAATCACAACTAGACCTTGGAGCAGTGGAAGAAGGTTGCCTGGTCCGATGAGTTCCGTTTTCTTTTACCTCACGTGGACAGCCATGTAAATGTGTGCCATTTACCTGGGGAAGTGATAGCACCAGAATGCACTGTGGGATGACGACAAGCCCATGAAGGGAGTGTGATGCTCTGGGCAATTTTCTGCTGGGAAACCCTGGATCCAGCCATTCATGTGGACATAAATTTGATACATGCTACCTACCTAAACATTGTTGCAGACCAGGTACACCTCTTCATGACTCTTCATGGTGTTCCCTGGTGGAAGTGGCCTCTTTCAGCAGGATTATGCACCCTGCCACACTGTACACATTGTTCAGGAATGGTTTGAGGAACATGATGAAGAGTTCAAGGTGTTACTCTGGACTCCAAATTGCTCAGATCTCAATCCAATTGAGCATCTGTGGGATTTGCTGGACCAACAAGTTTGATCCACGGCAGCGCCACCTTACAACCTACAGGACTGCTAATGTTGTGGTGCCAGGTACCACAGGACACGTTAAGGGTTCTTGTAGAGTCCATGCCTCTTCAGGTCAGCGCTGTTCTGGCAGCACAAGGAGGACCAACAGCATATTAGGCAGATGGCTATAATGTTTTGGCTCATCTGTGTATATTAATTGCAGAATTGGTTTGATATGTTACACTTTACATTGTTTCTGTTTCATAAATAGTTTCATTTGATAACTATTTTACTGTTAAAAAAATCATGACAACTTACTCCATTTGACAAAGATTTTGGTCATAAATTCAACATGGATTTTTGGGTAATAACAGTAGAAATATCCAATTAAGCTTATTTATTTATTTATTTATTTATTTATTTATTTTTGTAGCCCAGACTTTAATGTGCCTATACAGAAATTGACTTAAAAATAAACCTAGACTGGAATGTAGTGTAAGGCTGAGAAAATTTGGGTGGAACTCTTTACTGCCCTAATACATCAGTAGTCCCTTTAAAGGTATGTAAATTGAATGTGGGACAGTGCCTTTCATCATCACAGTATGCTAATGCTTATCTGATACAAGGGACTCGTCAGTATACTAATTCAAGACTTTTGGGACAATCCAGGCACAGCATGGTTTTGTGGGTCGCTTGCACCCCTAAAACACATCTGTGCCATTTGTTACACAACACAGGACACACATGCTTCCCACTACATACCTACTTGTGTGTTCTAACATGTAACTATATCATGTTTGGTGTCATCTGACAGCTTATAAACTTAAATCAATAGTGGTGAACTTAAAAGACGTATTAAAGTATGCTAATGTACATTATAGATTGATCATATTGATCACCACCCATTTGCCTTCAGGTTATGGTCTTTGGATTCCTGTCAGTTAGTTTTTGTGTTGGTATTCCACTCATGTTTAACAATGCTTCATTCAGGGTATAAGAAGGAAAGGTAACTGTTAATCTAGAGAAAAGGCTGCCACTCATGTGCTCCAGCACACTGGTGTGTAAACTCACAAAAAAAAAAAAAGGCTCTTCCTCTTCTGCACAGCAATTAAAAAAAAATAGCATGTCTGACAGCACAACTGATGAGCTAAAGTGATTGTAACTTTTGTTATCTAAATGTTTTCTTATCAGTTCTAAAGACTTTTACTTTCAAGAATAAGAGGTTAATGCAGTTATTTTAAGAATAACAACTATAATGGAATCAGATGAATTATATGGAGTCAGATAAATAACTGAATTATGAACGTCATTCTTCATCTCCTCTTTTTTCCGATTATTGATTCAAAGCAGCGTAAAACTTCCAGCCTTACAGTAAAATCACTGGAGTAAAAAGTGTGAAAACTACCTGTTCCCAGTGAATGCATCTAAAATAGTAATTAGAAATGAGGGGCCCATTGGTAAAATGAGGTTTCCATTGAAAATGAAACACTGTGGACATATACACCACATTTATCTTTAAACATAATAACCCCTTTTAAGATAATAGGCACTGAATGGGTCCAAAAACACTCTCAAAAAGATAAACACTCTTATTAAAGGACAATGCATAGTGTCTCAGTGGCTTGGTTATAGAAAGATGAAAGAATGAGTGGTTTAAAACTTTATTGTGCTTTATTTTTTAACCAGCGTTTTGGCTGCCTGACACAATTACACTGGGAGTGAACAGCTTGAATACAAGCCAATTATCTGCTGAGTGCTGAAATATACCGTACAACATATAGCTGAACACTGGGTACCTTTTTCAGAGCGGAAAAAACGTCATCTCCTCCCTGCTGGATAATACATCAATGTCCAGTGTCTCTGTTTCTCTTCTGGTGCAGTTGCAGCAAAAGAATGGACAGTTCTGTCAGTGCTCTGCAAATGACCCACGATCCTCAAGTCATCTTACCAGACACAAATAAACATTATAGATATTATACACTCACCTAAAGGATTATTAGGAACACCATACTAATACTGTGTTTGACCCCCTTTCGCCTTCAGAACTGCCTTAATTTTACTTGGCATTGATTCAACAAGGTGCTGAAAGCATTCTTTAGAAATGTTGGCCCATATTGATAGGATAGCATCTTGCAGTTGATGGAGATTTGTGGGATGCACATCCAGGGCACGAAGCTCCCGTTCCACCACATCCCAAATATGCTCTATTGGGTTGAGATCTGGTGACTGTGGGGGCCATTTTAGTACAGTGAACTCATTGTCATGTTCAAGAAACCAATTTGAAATGATTCGAGCTTTGTGACATGGTGCATTATCCTGCTGGAAGTAGCCATCAGAGAATGGGTACATGGTGGTCATAAAGGGATGGACATGGTCAGAAACAATGCTCAGGTAGGCCGTGGCATTTAAACGATGCCAAATTGGCACTAAGGGGCCTAAAGTGTGCCAAGAAAACATCCCCCACACCATTACACCACCACCACCAGCCTGCACAGTGGTAACAAGACATGATGGATCCATGTTCTCATTCTGTTTACGCCAAATTCTGACTCTACCATCTGAATGTCTCAACAGAAATTGAGACTCATCAGACCAGGCAACATTTTTCCAATCTTCAACTGTCCAATTTTGGTGAGCTTGTGCAAATTGTAGCCTCTTTTTCCTATTTGTAGTGGAGATGAGTGGTACTCTGTGGGGTCTTCTGCTGTTGTAGCCCATCCACCTCAAGGTTGTGCGTGTTGTGGCTTCACAAATGCTTTGCTGCATACCTCAGTTGTAACTAGTGGTTATTTCAGTCAAAGTTGCTCTTCTATCAGCTTGAATCAGTCGGCCCATTCTCCCACAGGACTGCCGCATACTGGATGTTTTTCCCTTTTCACACCATTCTTTGTAAACTCTAGAAATGGTTGTGCGTGAAAATCCCAGTAACTGAGCAGATTGTGAAATACTCAGACCGGCCCGTCTGGCACCAACAACCATGCCACGCTCAAAATTGCTTAAATCACCTTTTTCTTTCCCATTCTGACATTCAGTTTGGAGTTCAGGAGATTGTCTTGACCAGGACCACACCCCTAAATGCATTGAAGCAACTGCCATGTGATTGGTTGATTAGATAATTGCATTAATGAGAAATTGAACAGGTGTTCCTAATAATCCTTTAGGTGAATGTATATTAACAGTCCAACCAGCATTCACCATGTCGTAACATTGTTTGTTAACGAATAATAATGCTTCCTTCACATGCTTATCGTAAATACGAGTTTCCTAGTTGAAAATTGGACATGAACCTCTTGACCTAGCTAGAATTTTTTTTCAATTTTATTTCTATTTTTTTTCTAGAATTTTGTTCTTCTAATGTTTTCAGTGGCAAGTTTTATTTTTGTTTCTAGAACGTTTTCCTAAAATATAACATTCTCTAAAAACATTTAAAGTCCTCCTGTCATTTTATCCCTTCTTTGATCACCAAAATGACATATTTAAAAAAAAATTCCTGTGAAGAAATTTATTCATGCCTTAAAATATCTTGAATGTAACTACACCCTTGCTTCATTTAGTATACGCAGACCCATGACTATGCAAATTAGCCCCACCTCCACTCACTCACACCAGCTCAGAGATCCACTCTGCCAACATTTATTCAAGTTACTGTAGTAAATGCTGCAGGTATCGCTCTTTACAACGTCTGACACATAACGGTAATTAATATTATTAGCCTTTTGCTTGACTACATTATCAAACAGCTAATAATGTGTCGCTAATGTTACACAAACCATGTTCCATTCACCATCTCAGCCTGGCTTCTAAAAATCAGTATCCTTAGAAACACATTGAACATCATAGAATGTCAGTGGAGAAAGGCATACAGTTCATTATAACATCATAATATATATCATAAATAATTCACCCACTATATTGCTAAATGTACACGATTTTTACATTTCGATTTGAAGCCAGGATAACCTGGCTTCTCTTGAGACTCCCCTGCTTTGCGGGCATAGTGATGATATGCTAAAGCGCGCCCGCCTGCATGTTGATGTGATTGGTTACAAGGTAGCCTAGTTGGTGACATCAGAAACACCAGCGATTTCAAACCATGTTTTTGAGACTGTCTTTGGTTCACTGGCCTTTTAAAGAGAGAAAGTACTCTGCAATGAATCGGCACATGGTTTGTCTGAAAGCATATTAAAAACACCACATACATATAAACAACATTAAGAACTTGTTTTACCATAGGGGGTCTTTAAAATATGTTTAGTGATAACATTGTTAAAACAGTACCCCTTAAAATTCTTATAAAGCTTTTAGCAGGAAGTTTCCCAGCAGGCACTGGACATGGATAACTCCACGAATAGCATTACCATCTTCACTCACTAACCAGATTGACTTTATTTCTTATTGAGAATTAACAGAGGTTTAAATGTTGATGTTTTATTGAAAATGTTTCGTTTGAAGTTATCATTACGGTGACGAGTGTTTATTTTAGTTGGGCTCTTGACCCTTGACTTCTTAATATTAGTTTTTCTCTGGCTGCTGCAACTGTGTGTTTATAAGACATTCATTATGATGAAAAAGCCAAGAGAAAATGTGAGGAAAAAAGACTCACATAGACATCAATAATCAGTGTATGAATCTCAACAATGGTGACATGCTTCATGCTGCAGTGCATTCTGAGAGCCATGGATGAGTTTTGTATGATGCACCCAGAATGCACTGCAGCATGTAACCATTATTGAGATTCATACACTGATTTGATGTCTATGTGAATAGATATCAGATGATGTCTAAGTGAGTATAATAGGGTGGAGGGCAGAATGATTGCTGCTGTGACAGGTAGGCTTTATTAATTTTTTCCACAACATCTACATCGCCTTGTCTTGTCGTTAAAGTAAGCATATTTACTATATGAACAAGCATTTGAATTGAACTGTATGTTTTATACAGTGAAAATGGCATGTCTGACCAAAATTCCAGAACATAGAGCAAGCTCACTATAGCTCACCAAATTAAGCTACATTTATTTGATAAAAAAAACCCCAGTATAACTGTTGTCTATTTTAATGTTCAAATGTATTTATTCTTGGCAAAATTAATTTTTCAGCAGCCATATGCTGTGTTCACGTCATGTCATAACACTATCAACGGCAATATGTTGCGTTCATGCCATATTGTAATTACTGTAATTAATTAACCAAGTGGTACAGCAATCATGTGGTCAAGTCGGAGCACTCAGAAAATTCCCAGTTTGCAAATTGCAATTACGAGTTCTACGAGGTGGACACTGTTTACAAGTTGTAATCTCAAAATTATGGTAATTACGAAATTGCGTGAACATTTTGAATTCCATCATCTTCAGGGTCACGTGATCCTTCAAAATGACAACATTTATTTAAAATAGAAATCTTTTGTAATATTATAAATTAATTTGCTGTCACTTTTAATCAATTTAATGCATCCTAAATGAATAAAATAAAATAAAAATCTTCTTTTGAATGATAGCACACCTGAAATAGCTAAGTTTATAGTAAACTTTAGTCCAAAGTGGGAATGTTTTAAATTTGATATTAGTTGTTTAACCAAATAAACAGTGACATATACAGCATTGATTTTCTGCGCCATAATCATTCTTCTGCCATTCCAATCTTTTGTATGTATGGCAATGTATACTAAACAGATCGCAGCACAGCAAAGCACTATCAGCCTATTAGATAGCAAAGGCTCTTGAAGTGCGTCTGTTGCACTGCGGCATACGCGATAGGATGTTCATACAATATGACCCGAGGCTATTATAAGACTTATCTCCAAAGCCATTTATCACAAACTTGCACTGATTGTGAGGATCTGGCACCCTCATCATGTGAGGACAAATTGCACTGGAAGGGCCTGATCTGTGAAAAATAACACACTGCGAGATTAGAATGCATCCGGCTCTCTCCAGTTGAATACAATTATGCTTGATAAATGCCTCCACAAAAACAAATAACGGTGCCACAGTAGCATCATTTGCAGGGTTGTTTATTCTCAACAGTCCCCACAGGGTGGCGCACGTTTGATGAGTATGTCCCATAATGCCGATAATGGAGCGCAGATGGCATCTCAACAGTGTACTGTACAACAGTTTAGATGCACAAAAATGCAATTCAATATAATTTTAACAAATAAAATATGGATTAAAAAATATGGACGTAACATTTTGGATTTAACAAACATTCTCTCTCATCCCTTTGCAAAAAGTCAAACAGTCAACAATTAAAGTGTCTGCCCACATATTGCTTAAAAAATATAGCCTATTAATTTAAAAAAATGACACATTTCTGCCTGTACATAATCTCTTTGCATATTGTACCGCATTATGTAGATTTATGGCACTTAATAAACAACAACATATATTTTTATGGTAATGTCCGTTTAAGGAATTTTCTGAATATTTGAACTAAGAAAATGTTAAAAGACTAATAAAGTGACAGAACACGGATCTGAGTGTGAGAAAGTCCTACTAGTAATGCATGTAACATACCCACAAAAATATGTCCAGTTTCATTTAGTGAAGTTAAAATCACTTGCCACCTGTAGAGTCACATTCAGAAGCTTAAAGACTTGTGTGCATTTCTATTGGAAGTTCTAGGCAAGATTTGCACAGATTGGCTATTGTAATTGTTCATAAAGGTTTAACTATAGCTTAGAGCTGTGAATTTATTTGAAGACTTCATGGAAACCTGACTGTTCTGGTAATCTTCAACTGTATCAATGTACTCCAAACAGTACCTCTGCAGTATGTAGTCTATAGTCTTACAGCAATATTTCCAAGTGTAGCTGCTTAGCCGAGTCCACGATCAAACTCAGCCGATGGGGCTTTACGGTGTGATTACAGAGCTTCAGTGACTGTCGGGTCGTCCTGGTAGTGAGTGACATAGTAGTCATGAACATACATCAGAACTGCGATGGGCTGACCAATAATGAGTGAGAGCCACACAGCAGCATTTCCATAGTTCCCCCGAAGAAACCTGGCCACAAACCATGCTAGTGGAAGCTGAAAAAAAAAAAAGTATTTTAAACTGAAAAACCTACTATGTATTGACATTAAAAAAGATTGCATTCATTTTGTATCTCAGCAACCTGCTTAGATGATTATCACAAACATATGTAGTTTTCTTATGCACGAATGCATGAACATAAATACAAATGTAATTTTTGTATGTAAAGATTAAAGATTTATACCTGCGCCATCATGCCCATAAATGCCCACAGTGTGAACATCCTGAGTGGGACACTGACCAGGTACTGCAGACAGAGATATACATTTATACAACAGTTATACTTTTTAGTTCTCAAATCTGATTGGCTCAGAGCCTTTTCCAGCCGTGTGATATTCCCGCAGTATCAGCACTGGAACGGTTTCACAGTTTGTATCACTCCACTTGTGGCGACCGGTCAAGCAAATCCACCATATTTTTTTTTACAAATACTACTGTCGTTGTGTCACAGTATGTAGTTTTAGGAGTTTTTAGGCGAGAATGTAGTTATTTAGACCTCAAATATGTGACTCGTATAAACAGCGCATTAACCACCTTAAGCTACTGAGTGATGGTCAGGTAAGTGTTTCTAAAAGGATTCAGTTTTTAGTTTTGCACATTTTAATTTTTTTACATTTGTTCATTTTAAACGGTTTAGAGGACGAGTGAGTTATCAAAGCTAACTCACTGATTAAGTTCATTATCTTTGGCAATCCAAAGCTGCATTTGGTTTCATCGAACACTAAAGTAGAAATATTTGAAGATTCATCAACAAGTCCATTTAGAGCTGAACAGGCCCTGGTCACAAAGAACTGTGTGGCTCTATGGCAAGAATTGCTTTCAAGAGGTCTACTTTTGTGTTTGATGGAAAACATAACAGCATACATGTTTGAAGACTACTGATTAAAAAGAACCACACTAACCGACTGATTCATTTGAATTTAGTTATTCATTTAAGAGTAAAGCGAAAATATTGTTTACATATAGTCCACAAGACAAAAAAAAAAGGCTACATTTATTAAAATTACCGTTCAAAAGTTTGCATACACTTGATTCTTAATACTGTGTGTTGTTACCTTTTGTGATGGTTGTTCTTGAGTCCCTTGTTTGTCCTGATCAGTTAAACTGCCCAATGTTCTTTAGAAAAATCCTCCAGGTCCCGCAAATTCTTCAGTTTTCCGGCATCTTGTGCATGTTTGAATCCTTTCCAACAGTGACTGTATGATTTTGAGATCCATCTTTTCACACTGAGGACAATTGAGGGACTCAAACACAACTATTGAAAAAGGTTCACTGATGCTCCAGAAGGACACAAACACTGGGCAAACACTGGGCAGTTTGACTGTTTAGGACAAACAAGGGACTCAAGAATAACCATCACAAAACAAAACTGTCATGGATCATCCAGGTAACAACACAGAGTATTAAGAATCAAGGGTATGTAAACTTTTGAACTGGGAAATTATTAAAAAATATATTTTTAAAAATAAATATTTTTATTTATTTTTGTCTGTATATACTGTATATATACAGTGTGCACTTGAATGTTCTTTTTAAAAAAAACATACGTCACAATATTTTTTATTTAAATAATTCATGCCCAAGGCATATGCAAAAAGGCAGAGGCCTGGTTTAGTTGCGTTAGTAGTGTGTTGAAACTTGTGGTTATGGTAAAAGGCGTGATATTTCCAAAACGCGTTCAAAGCAGTTGACCAATCACAACACACTGTGTCAAGTCGACCAATCAGAGCATGGAAAGAGACAGAGAATAGAGACAGACACTAAACAGTGTTACTGACAGACTGTAAAAAGAAGAACTGCAACAATGTAAAATGTGGAATATGTGGAAAATAATGTGTTTTTGGAACATCTGAAGCATGAGAACATTCTGGTAAACCTCAAAAACAAAATCAAGACTTTGTAAAAAAAGAATATGTCAGGTTATATGAAGCTGGTAACTCCTCATAATCACACCACAAAATATTGATTGCACTGAAGGGTCGAGCACTGCTGTTGCGTCCTTTAACTAAGTTCTTAACCTCTATTTAACTCCAGGGCTCTTGGAACACTGGCCTGTTACCCCTCACTAAATCAGGGCTAGATTGCACCCTCAGCACATCACCCCTAAATAAATAAAGCCTTTTTAAAATTTCAGTGTATCTTTACAGCTCAAGTTTTAGATATTCCTGAGATGAAACTTCACTCTCCATCTGAGGTTTCTGAGTCATTACTGTGATCCTGGGTCTGGTTCTGAGGTGCCCTGTGAAGGTCAATGTTTTTTAATAAGACGGTTAAGAATACTATCTGCCTGCACCTGCGGACTGGACACATCTTCCTCCCTGATTTCTCTCTCTCTCTCTCTCCCTTCCCCCAGCTCAGCTCACAGCTTATCACAGAGAACAGCGGCCTGATAGGAGCCTGTTCTTCATCTTCCTCATCCCTCCGTTCTGACCTTCATCTCCTCTGAAGAAGTGTGGCTGGCAGCCAAAATGCTGGGCACCTGCTTCTGAGTCAGGGAAATGAGACGACGCCTCGGGAGTGGTGAACATCTAGAATTTTACAAATTATTCTAGAATCCACAGCTGCTTCAAAGAACAGCTGCTTCCCGCAACGCTCAAAAGGTCTCTGATTTTATTATTCTTTGTGTTTTTATGTCCATTTCTTTTTTGTTTGAAGTGTGTAATATTTCAGTTTTAAAATACTTTCTTCTAAACCAGCTTCAAATAACTGACAAATGGCTGATATTAAAATTCGATAACATTTAAAAAATTTTTTTTTAAACACTATCAACTAAAATCGTTTTAAATGTTACAAGGAATTTTCAAGATTACATTTAACAATATTATTAAATAGTGTTTTTAAAGTTTTAACTTTAAGTGAGCAGTACATGATGGTTTAAGTTTATACAATTTTGTTATTTTATACTTTTTCTGGGTTTTAAATGGCATTAATAGTGAAATATTCAAAGTAAACACACTAGCTTCTGAAATATTACAGTGTATTGCTGTTGCAAGAAGTAGCACATTTCTAAAATGAGAATAATTCACACAGGTTGTTACCCTGCTCAGACTGTTAACTTTCATTTGCCATGACCCGACAGAATATTTAAAACAGTGTGTGATTTATGCATATCTCACCTCGTGAAAAAAAGCAGAGGCGAAAAATACAGCTGATTGGCTCAGTAACTTGCCAGCACCTCTTCGCAGCAACGGCTTATAAAAGTGTCTTTGAAAACAGGAGAGAGAAGCACATAAACTCACAGTCAGTGTGAACTGTAAATAACCATATATTTCTTGTGGACAGATCACATTATAGTCTCTCTTCATTATGGTCTCTGTGAGTTTTACTGTGTAGTATTTCATCTCGCCTCCCAACAGCTGTCTGCGGTCTCTTTCAAAACCCCTGTTCACTCACCGGAGACACCACTTGTGCACAGGAATATTCCAGTTTTGCCAGAAGTACGTTATCGTCTCAGAGTTCCTAAAAGAAACACAGTGTCACAATCCATCTGAGACTAAAACTCTACGTACAGTACGAAATAGAAATGAGAGAGGCAGAGATGGCGCATATAAACCAGATTGACTGCATTCAAAGCCCATCAAACGCAGTAAGGTGTGGAATGGGGACCTCTAGCCGCTCAAAGCTTTTACAAAGAGAAATAACTGTAAAGACATCCAAAAAAGATAACTCACCACCAGTCACGGTAGAATTCCCGATCTCCAAACCTCAACAGCTCAGCCACAAAGTTCATTGAGGAATGGAAAAACGAGTAGAAGAAAATCAACCAGAGGAGATGGTTGGGCACCTAGTATAAAAATAGACATCAGTATTTACTCTGTAATTTGTTTCATGCTTCAAATCTTCCATCAAAACAACACAGATGTAAGCAAAAATCTGAACACAGGATTGTGTTTCTATTCTGAGGAGGAAAGTTTGTTTTACTTACTGCCAATCTTAGCAGACGCTCTGTCATTCTAGAGAAGTCCATTTCCTGAAAAAATGTAAAATGGTTTTATAGAATTAAAGCGTGCTTATTCTTAAAGCATTGAAAAACAGATGATAAAGCACATGAACACACCTGCAATGGCTTCATTGAACTTCGAATGATTGGCACCATCCACTAAAAGACAATAGAAATAACATTAGATATGAAGTATGTCTCAAAGACATGAAAATTGTAGGTTTGATGTGATTTTCAAATGCACTATGATGCTTACCTGCTGTGTTAAACCAACCAATAACTGAGTGAGGAGCAACTGCAACAGACAAGCGAAAATAATTTTAATTTCTCACTAAATATAAAACTAAAATGTGAACAATAGAAGTGTGTGTGTGTGTGTGTGTGTGTGTGTGTGTGTGTGTGTGTGTGTGTGTGTGTGTGTGTGTGTGTGTGTGTGTGTGTGGATTAAATTTTTAATTTGCAACAGCAATAACTGAAAGTAATAGTCTAACAAGAAGCACTTTCATAAATAAAAATGACCCTCATAATTCCTGCCATGACTCCCGGCAATTGTGTGCAAACAATAAGCTAATTCCTATGATTTATTGCCATTTGCAGATTTAGGCAAGAATGCAATATTCACAAAATAAACAAGCCATAATATACTGTGAACAAATCTTGTAGCACAACTCGATAGAAATGTCAATAATGTCAGGAAATATGTCCAAACCAATCGCCTACCATCTCAAAGAGCCTCCTGAACAGAAATCCCATTCGGATGGATTCAGAGCGGGGAAAATTAAGTTCATAGCACAGGGTTGGCGCAAAAACAAAATAATACATATCTGAAAAAAAACAAATTTAAATACTAACTACAAGTTAGGTCACAGTACTTGACACTGACACAATTATTGTTAGATATCATGAAAATAAAAGAAAATCTTTAATTATGATTGGAATGACTGTGTAAGCATGTGTCTAGCAGTATTCTGTATTTTAGCAAAGCAGAATTATGAAATTGTATTGCCTTAAAAATACTGTAGCTTACCCCTAAGAGAGAGATTTCCTGGGTAAGACACATACGACTGCATACCGCTGGACGCAGATTGAGATGATGGACCTAAGAACACAGGAACCGTCAAGAAAACAGGATTCTGCAACTCGCACTGCACAATCATACAATAGTGTATCGCAAAACATATTGATCTATCAACCAGACACCAAAGAAATCACTAAAATTCATTACTATTGCTCATATAACCAGTCCCTCCAGGATTTTGCAGTCTTGTAACTGCAAGAATTAAAGGGATAGTCCACCCAAAAAACTGAACATTCTGTTATCATTTACTCACTCATCTCGTTCCAAACCTGTATGACTTTCTTGCTTCTGTGGAACATAAAGATGGTATTTTGAAGAATGTTGGTCCCATTGAAGAATACAATGGAAGACAACTGTTTGGTTACCAACATTCTTCAAAATATCTTCTTTCATGATATAATGTCTTCTAATATTAGCAGAATTCTGAAAGTTTCTATACTGGTGTCACCATTTGCATTGTCCATATAATATATAAATACATTATTAATTGTGAGTTTTGACTGGACAACAACTCAAAATAATATGCCTCAAATATTACCACATTTTTTGAGAAAAGGTGCAAAAAAAATTTGGTTATTTCGGGCTGCAAAAAATTTAATACAGTCCAATCCAAAATTCCTTCATGAACAACCTGTTAAACTTTAGTTGATGTATTAATATCATACTATCAAGTTTAAATATTAAAAGGATAGCTCACCCAAAAATGAAAATAGTTTGGAACTTGAGGGTGTGTAAATCATGACAGAATTTTCATTTTTGGGTGAACTCTTCCTTTAATAACAATGTTTTTTTGTTTGCATAGCCTTTTTCAGTGCAAATTTCACATTATTCATTGCAAAATGATAGTTAAAACTGCTAAAATTCACAAAGCCCAGGAACAATTTATGGATGTTTATGGATGGTGCACCCTCATCACAGGGGATGGAACAACGTCCATAGTGCAGCATAGTGTTTATCATATTGTAAATTTGAATTATAATAGCCAACAGGGGGGCTCAAAAATGTCATTACAGTTTTAGCCATATAGTGCACTACATATGTTAAACTACTATTATATGTATTTCATACCCTTCATACTGCAGAAGACAGCATGTAATGTTTGATAAGGAGTAGATGTATTTACTCACAGGAAAGAGATCTGAAGAGGCTGCGGGCCTTGGCTTGCGTTCTTTCTCTGCACCACTTGTTAACATCTTTATACGAGTACAGTTTCAAAAACAGGATGGTGTAGATTTCTAAAGCGAACACCCCTCCGACTGCATAGAGAGGACACAATGACAGAAACACGCTATTAGAAAGACCTATTCGGCATAGAACTCACTTCTTTTTAATACCTGGATATAGGAAAACAAGTGGTTTGTAATGCAAATACACTTCCATCACAACACCGCAGCATGCCCCCCTTCAGTGGTTCATAACTTGGTCACATGACCAAGCATGTCCAGACTCATAGCCCATCACCACTCTAGCGTGCACAGACCTGGCTCACATTCATATGTTCCCTCCACTACTGCTTTATCAATAGCAGCCATATGTTGGGTGGAAATGGTCCATGCAGGGGCTCTGGAGTGCGTCTATGCCCTAGAGAGATCGACTCAAGGGCTGTAGGACCAGCAAAGGCCCCGACAGCCCCTGAAATGACCTGGCTGTCTGGTACAGGAGCAGTGTGTGCAGCACTAGGGTGACAGATGGAGGCACATTTTCACCTCCCGTGGTGCAAACAGATGAGAGCGGACAGAAGAGCCAGTGAAAGTTGTGGTATGGAGAGGAGGAAGTGAGGGAGTGTATTTCCTACAAACATGCATCATTATATTGTCCCTGAATTTAGGTTTAAAAATGTTAAATGGCTAAATCAGTCTATCATCACGAAGCAGGGCACAATGAGGGTCAGAATCAAACCTGCATCCACTGCATGAGCACCACAGATTACGTGGCGATTACTGTGGCTCTGATCCAACAATGCTTTGATAATGCAAATTACTGCTCTATATTCTATTGTGAACAAAAATAGAATTCACATCTCAGCTGAGCACATGAGATCTGAATGCTGGTATAAAGGTAAATTAGTTCAGTCTGTAATTTATAATTTTGTTGTGCCCTATCTTTTCTGCTGGATCACCTGAACAACAAACAAAGCTTATGAGCTATTTTTGTGCTACTGATTGTCCAGAAAAACAGTGAATGAATACATTAGGGATGGATGATTTTATATATATATATATATATATATATATATATATATATATATATATATATATATATATATATATATATATATATATATATATATATATATATATATATATATATATATATATATATATATATAATATATATTATATAATATATATCGTAAGTCATGAGGTCATAAGTCTCTTATGCTCACCAAGGCTACATTTACACAACTGTTTTCAACATTAATAATAATCATAAATGTTTCTTGAGCAGCAAATCATCATATTAGAAGGATTTCTGAAGGATCATGTGACACTGAAGACTGGAGTAATTCAGCTTTGCATCACAGAAATAAATTAACATTTTAAAATATATTCAAATAGAAAAGAGTTATTTTACATTTTATTAATATTTCACAATATTACTATTTTTAATAAAATAAATGCAGCCATGGTGAGCATAAGAGACTTCTTAAAACATAAAAAATCTTACAGATCAAAAGCTTTTGAATGGCAATGTATAAACTACATTTATAGTATTAATTTATATAATTTATATATGTTATGACCAATAAATGGCTGATATTTGAATTATTTTCAATAAATAAATAAAACAAATAAAACACTAAAAACTACAAGCAATCATGATATAATTTAAGTTATAATATTCATTTATATTTTTAAAAACAATAATATACCACAATATTTTAATTTACAGTATACTGTATTTCAGTATACAGTATTTTTATCTACAGTATCTACTAAAGAGCTCAAATATGATATTAACCTCCCATGTATATATGTGGTTGTGAAAGTGTGTGTATAATGTACAGTCTCACTTGGCGTAATAGATGGCAGCTTCAACACAACAACCATCGGAAAACATAAGATGACTGTTAAATTAAAGATGTAGATCAGCAGGCCGACCTTCTCACTGAACGACCCTGGAAAACACACCAAAGAAACATTTAAAAAGTGTCTGATGACAACACAATCAGACCAAACAACAAAATCACACACAGCCAAGAACACCATAAAGAACTATAATAAAAAAACAAAGATATCAAAAGCATAAAAACGCCTAGATAATAACATATTCAGACAAATGAAGAAAATCAACACTACAAATTAAGAAATGACATAAAACTGAAATTCCACATAAAAATGCATCTCTTCCTTAAATGCCCTACACTTTTTTTCTTTTTTTTTAATGCAAGTCTTACACAACATCAGCAAAATGCCTGAACTGTTTATAAGTTCATTCAGTTTCAATTCAGCCATTTGAGTAAATGTGCTGATACTCGGTTCACATTTGCAAGCTCTTTCAAATATGTCAGGCTTTTTAAAACGCAATGAATCAAATTCGCCCTCTAAATTGAACTCTTCACAACCCCTCAATATAATTTCAAACGCCAAACTATACTGTGTGAAGTGACTGAACCCTTGCATTTTTATGACAATAGCTTTATTCATTAAGATAAACAGATTAAACATAGAAATGTGAATGGCTTTTGAACTCACCATGGCTAGTTTTCTCTCTGTGTACAATGCCACGATTATAAAAACATTAGAAACTGCAAGAAACAAATTGTTATAATGTCAAATATTATCATATTTCAAAAAACAAATGCAGTTTTAGTAATACAAGTCTTTTGCAGCCTGTAATGAAATAGACAAGGGTCAAAATTATACCCTCAAGATGAACCTCACAACAGGGCAGACGGCCAGCACACACATACACACACACACGCACACACACACACACAACAATGAATCACACCACATGCTACAAACAAGATAAAATTACCTGCCGCTTTATAAAGACTAAGGGCTAAAAAACAATTACATACTTCTCTGTCTTTGATAACATGCAAAATTATACACAAAATCTACATTTAAATAGATTAACAAAAGCAGTATTTTGATCTGCAAATCAAATGGGCATTATCTGAATATGTGGGAGTGTCCTCTGCCAGCCTAAATGTCCCTTTCTGGAAAGCAAAATAATAGATCAAAGGGGGAAATGTATGCTAATCTCCCCTTAAAATACATACCAATGACCAGGCATGCAGCAGGCCAGCTATAAGGGTCCTTGAGGAACAATGACACCACTTGAATGGGGTCCACTAAAATGCCATACCTACGACACAAAGAATAGATGTGGATTACAAACCAGACATTCGTTCCCCAAACCTTTACACATCTGATGCAACATATTTTTTTATTCCTGCATTCGTCCCTTGTTCTGAATCTCAGATTATTTGCCACGGTTTCAGCGGGCAGCTGAATACATACTGTCTGTAAGCAGCAATGTGCAACATGATGACAGCATATGGTTCCCTCAGCATGGGGTTTAGTGTTTCATTCCACTCAGGGAGAGGAAGGCCTCTACACTTATCAAACAAACCCTATAGACTCATCTTCATCCACATGACACTCAAAACACAGAGAGAGCAGAACTGCGGAGAATGTGTTTTAACACTTGGAGGTAAAGGTCAGTTGTAAACGTCTGAGGACCAGATTCTGTTGTTCCTATTCTTAGAGACATTGAACTTTTTCATTTGTATTTGATTGGACAATCTGATTTGATGTGTATATGCCCTTTTGTGCAAGATGAGTGATTGATATTCAAGTATGTATATTGACAATTTTAAGATAAAATAATTGGACCAAAATATCCACAAATCTCCCATTTTTATTTAATCGAAGTCACAATGAAATCGAAGTAGCAACATACCCTTTCTTCCATATTGTGATGTAAATCCGAACTGTAAAGCAGGGCCTTGAAGAAAGATCTGAATGCGAGTTTACAGTCGGTTGTATGAAAGGGGCGGGGTTAAAGCAGACTCGGCCACGTGTCCAACAAAGCATTTTTAGTCAGCTGAAAACACCTAGCTGTGGGCACTTGAGAGTGTTTTGGCAGCGCAGCAGGGTTTTTTTTTTGTTGAGACGCTTTGCTTGCTATAATACTGAATATCTGCGGAAGTGTTACTAGAATCTAATTTTCACAGATAGTTGGTTTCTGTATTATATATATATATATATATATATATATATATAAATGCTGATACAATGTAAAGTATTTGCTTTGTCTCGTTTTAAATTATTTTGTTCCATTATTATGCTTCTTGTTGTCATCTGTTGACATTGCACACGCAAAATGTGGCGGTTGGTCGGTGATGTATTTGTCTCGCCTCTCCTCCACTGTGATTGGTCGGCAAGGTAAAAAGTGACAGTGATGAGCGCTACGTTTTACTCGTAAATGTTTAATTTAACATTTTTCAATTCTCTGCGACGAAATAGTGAAATTTTCTTTGTGAAATAGACGCTCAACGCCTCGTTATGCTCACGCAAACGCAGCACTCCCATTGAAAACAACTTGATACGGCAGCATGGGAAAAAATGCTTTGGTGGACACACGGCCTAAGGCCATGTCCACACTAATGTTTTCGTTTGAAAACGTATATTTTTCTCTCCGTTTTGGCCTTCCGTCCACACTGAGATGGCGTTTTAAGTCAATGGAAACATAGCTTTTTGAAAACGAATGTGAAAACGGAGGTATTTGAAAACAATGACACATGTTTAGTCATGTGACGCATATTGCACCAATAGGTATTCATGTTTATACCGCTATTGTGCCTGTTATGTGCTTTGTATAAAATACCGTATATACCCGAATATAAGACGACCCCCCCCCATTTTCCAGACTTATTTTTGTGAAAAAAAGGTGCTCGCCACCTCCGAACATTGCATTCTGTGACTCCAAATTTTTTGCCAGCTTTGCAGTTATTAGATGATTCTGCCTCATTCACGACCATAAGTTTAAAGTTGGTGTCATAACTGTTTCGAACGTGCTGGTTTATTTGACCAACTTTTGAAGCTCTTTTCTCAAAATGATTTCTTGATTTCTCCATGGTGGAACTTTACCGTTTATTTAATTCATAACACTGTCACTAATTACGTAGCCTATCGTGTTGGCGCCCTCTACTGTTTCCCCCTGCTTTCTCCCTTTCCACCCGTGATTTTGTCTATATCGCGAATATAAGATGACCCCCCATTTTTCAGCCTGTTTTTAGGACAAAAAACCTAGTCTTATATTCGGGTATATACGGTATGTTACTTCGCACACTCTTTATATCACAGTCCTGCAAAGATGACACAAAATTTACTCGCAATTGCTGTCCTGTGCCAAAACATGACAGCAGTTGTTTTTAGACCAAACATACAATGGTTAGTGAGTGCAACCTGGATGCATTAGTGAAAGGTGAGATATGTTGCTTAATAAAATGTCTTGTTTGTCATCTCTGTGAGCTTTTATGAGGTTTAACGCATACACAGTAAGGTGAATTTAGGGCTAGTGTGGACGGAAAGCGTTTTAAAATGAAAACACCATTTTCAAATGTATCCAGATTAATGTAGACGTAGCCTAAATGATTGGAGAAGTCTGGCATATGTAACCAGAGAGCAGATTTGAGTTATGAAATTTTGATAAAAAAATTACAAGGTCAAATCAAATAAAAAACCATGAATGAATCATTCAATTGATAGGGTGAATTTTCATATCATGCAGACTTTAGGCGTTCAAACGGTATGTTATGGCTGTTTCACAAAAAAACAACAAAAAAAAAAATACACCTGTATGCATACTGCTCATACCTGAGAAGGTTTTCCAAGAACAGGCGTGCATTGCTCAAAACCTGGAAAAGAGCAGAGACACACATTCATGAAGAAAACAAATGAAAACCAACACACAAATACATCACTAACTCTAGCTAAACATGTCAGAACAACCAGAACTAAGTCATCCAAAGATCCTTATTCACTGTCTGTACGCAGTTTGCAGAGATATATTGAAATTCATGTCCATAAATCTATACAGAAGACAGACACACTTATTCATATGTATAGAATGAGAAAGAACAATGGATGAAAGAAAAAAATTCTGGCTGAAAAAATATGCAGAGGACAAAATTGAGCCGTCTCAAAGCTTACATTAACAGTAAGTTGAAAAGCGTGAATGCATTCTTCACAGTTTTGAAGACAAGGACTTGGCTGGCTGTCCTCCATGTTCAGCTAGTGTTTAGACAGACAAGCTGTTTTGGGCCGTTTATTTTTAGGTGTCACTTGGCATTAAGTGTGTCTCCATAAACAGACATACTGATCAACGATTCTTCACATGCCACATGACTGCCACACCACACCATCCGATGTTACTTAAAATGTGTCATTGCATTACAATTCTGTCACTAGTGTGGGTTTTCCTGTGTTAAAATTAAGCCTGTTAAGTCCAAATTGAGATATTTTAGCTTCTATAAGGCCTAATGCATGTGCTTATCCATTTCAGCCAGAAAGACAAATGTTTTCACGTTGGCTCATACATTATATGAACATATACTTTCAGAAACAAACAATGATCTGGAAGTGGACATCTGAGCAACAAGTTGGCTTCTACCATAAAATAACATTTAACCGTTTTTAATCTCTGTAACTGACTTATGTGAGGCAGTAAACATTATTAGTACTAATCTTTGGCAGTGAGAGGAAATATTTACAATCCACACTGATATCTGTGACACAGTTCAACTAGAAGAATAAGTAGGCAAGTCAAAACATAGTCCAACAGTGATCAGCTTATGTGACTCACCAGCATTACAACACACCAGTTCAGGATTCCTCTGTAATTTTTGAAGCTGCTCGCAGAACTCAGCATTGACTCCTGCAACTTGTGGCAACTATAGGGGGAAATAAAGAAGGCACGAAATAAAAACAGTAATAATGATTAAACTATTTACAATGTAATATTATTGTTCTTTATTTAGATATAGAATTTTTTCTATATTGGTATTGAAAGATTGTGTGGATTTCTGGTGCCTGTAAAGGCGTGAACCAAATTGTACAATTAGAATAACAAAGGAACAGCATTTCTCAGGGTAGATTGGATCTCCAGTGGAATGCTCTCAAAGTATCTATTTGTTTGTAGCCCTTTTATCTTCACGTATAAAGTTCTGTTTCCAAAACTTTGGGTTAAGATTTTTGAAGGCAGACACGCTAACATCTCTGCTGAAGAACTGTGCTACACTACTTCAATAAATTCTTCTCCCCACTTACTTATTTTATATATTAGAGAAATCTAATTCATTGGCAAGCCACCCAAATGACTGCTCAGCCAATTACAGGACTATCTAACTAAAATCCATAGAGTATAACAAGGCTAAAAGGGCCTTTTTGATTTTCCCCTTAACACTAATTAGCTTCAAACACCACCATAGTAATTTCCAAAACATTTATTTGTTGCTAATGCAGTGCAAAACTGTCCTGATCAAGCAGTTTAAAATACGCAGAGTCTAAGGTTGATCTAAACAAGATTTTGGTTGGATCTAATTAGGGCTGATTTGCTTATTTGTAATCCGCCATTTTAGAATGAAAACAAGGTTTAGGTGAGAGAACCAAGATTGGTAAGCACACCGTTTTTCAAGTTGGCACTTTGATGGATATGATGGCAGGTTCAAACATTAGATTTTCCTGCTTTAGGTAAGACAGTGTTTTTTATTGATTATTCATGCAAGGTGCAGTGCTGATGGAAAAACAAATCACAAAAATGTTTGCTCTTGAGACACTTACGTAATTGTCAATATGACATGAATACTGGTTTGTGATTGTCCCTGTAAATAACAATACATCATTTCATAGTTTTTTTTTTTTTTTTTTAAATGGGGTGTGAACATTTTGCAGTACGTAGTATAATTATACCTGCAAATTTAAGATCTTTGGTATGTAGAACGTGTGGCTCCAAATAGCAGCAACCTATTTAAAAGCATTAAAGTTTGGAAGAGGCACTCCTCCACCTCATAAGATTCATATGTTTATCCGTCTGTTGTTTCTCCTCTGCCCATGACTTTGTTGTTTTCCTTTACTTGCCTGGGGATTTATTTTCAAAATGGTGGTCACTGCATGAAATCAGCCTATAGAGTGCAACTGTGCCCGCCCACTTTTTCAGCTTGGTTGCTGAAGTATTATGTCCCATAGGGATTTTTTTTTAAGTCTTTATTTAAGAGTTATAAGCCATGAATCAAACCAATTGGCTACATTTTGAGATAAGACTGTACTTAACAGTTTTAATATAAGAAAGAACTACACTCTCATAAATCATTGCGAATGGCAACTGATTTATAAACCGATACATATAAAACTAAATATTACTTCAGTAGTTTGATAGGGTAGGGAGACTGACTCTTCTATGTAAAATATTTGTCTTTTTCTTTGAATTATGATGGGTTAATTTTTGGTTAACAATATTGTGCTGTTGGCCAATTACTTCATAAATGCGGATTCTTTAAGAACCCTTCCACAATCGTATTTTTCCATAAAGATTTAATGATTTTCTTCAAATCGTCAAGACTCGTGCGTAACAAAAAAAGCTCTTAAACTATGTAAATCTTCTTATATTTTTTGACGATAACCCTCTTGTGTAATTTTTTTTTTTTTTGCGTTTCTGTAGGTTTGTTATTTATTTGTTTGCTGCTGTTTTGGATTTCTTATTAAGCTTTGTGTTTTGGAAATCTGTTTTGTATCTATGTTTCTTCATGTAATAAAAAAAGAGACTACTACTCATTCACGGTGCATCATGGGAGTGAGGACGATTATTTTGGGGCGATTCACTTGTGATTTTCTGATTGGTGGATATTTCTTTGCAGAATCATGGGTAATGTAGTTTTTCACCAATAATGACGCTGATAACAAGGTTATTTAAAAAATAAGTTGAAATATTGGGGCTGATTGCTTTAAAAAAAACACATACCATTGATAAACAACTTCATTGCTCGCAGTAGTTCTATCTTTAAAGTTCTTTGCTACTGTTGCACTCACAAACTAGAGGACACGCCCCTCCACCCACGATATTGCAGGTCACTGGTTAACTGGTTTTTTTTTATGGCCCATTTTACCTGCATTCACCCTATATTTTTCATTTATTACATTTCGTTTCCCCATAATTTCGAATGTGTGGTTACATCTAGCCATTTTAAAAATGGTCCAGAATTATGAGAATCCTGAAATTATACATTTGCAGTTTGATATTTTCAGTTTTACTCAATGGTATAGTTTTCAGTTACTGTCGAATAAATAAAATGATGGTATTTGGGTTAAAAGGGGTTAAATGTCCTGTAGCTACTGTGCCACATGCACACTGGCGAATCCTCTCCCTGTGTGTGCACAGTGACCATCTATCATTGTCACCGTAAATGCCCACAAAATGCCAACAACCGTTTTTGCCTGACGTCTTGGCGTAGACTACATCTCACCTCATTTTGTCGTAGGGTTCGCATTTTCGTTTGTTGTCTTCGTTCAGCGGTGCCTGTAAGTTTTTGGTGAGAGACTCCCGTGCCTTGGGATCACTGGCTGCTGCGGTCGCGCCGTTTCGGAGTTTCACAGTCTCGCTCTTTGCGTTCGTGATGGTCGCGCGCCTACGGCTCCGTGTGATGGGCCGAAAATCATCCTTGTCAATCATGATTCCAGCAAATTTACAGCGAGCCTTCAGCAAACAAATTTAAGTCCACGCAGGAGTGTCATTTGGCTCTGCGACCGGAAAAACAAGCTTTTGCGTAAAGCCCCTGTTTTGCAAGCTATTAGGCTGACGCAAGATTTGTAATCATGGTGTCTGACTCAAGTAATTGTATGTGGACTTTAGCACGTTTGTTAATAAAATGAGTCTCGGGCAAGTTTACGACTTTCCCCCGGATCTAGTTCCGCGTTCATTGTGGCATGTAAAACGACTCGTCTAAGCCAATAGGAGTCAGTAGTGTATAATACTATAACTCTAAGCTGCCATAAGGGATATTTCACACAAAAAAGCATGACCTTTATAAACAGTATAAAGCATAAGTTAAACAAAAAAAGAGAACATTTTGTCAAAATTTGAAACTCGTATGACTTTCAAAAAAACTAAAGATGTTATGGACTGTAAGCCAGTCCCCATTCAATTCATTTGGGTCTTTTTCAATACAATGAAAGTGAATAGTGACTGAGACTCCCAGTCTCTGTCTAGCATCTAATTTTGTGTTTCACATAAGAAAGTCATCCTGATTTGGAACAACATGCGAGTTAATGATATGACAACTTTTTTTTTTGTCTGTTCCTTTAACATAACCAGTTTCACTATAAGTTATTGCACTCACCTACTATAATCTACTGGATGTTGAAAATACTAAATCTGGGATCTTCAAGCCTAGATCTTAAAAAAAGAAGAAAAAAGTGTGTGTATGTATGTATGTATGTATGTATGTATGTATGTGTATATATATAATATATATTATATATTATATAGGCTATATTTATTTATTTTTTACAAAAGAGCTAATAACAAATACCAGAATGTTATAATATATCGAACTTTAGTATTTGGTACTGGAAGTAATGGTTGAGTTTAGGATTTTTGTGTGATTTCAAAATATTTGATTCCCAGTTTATTCTAGGAGTTACAAAAACAGGTGGAAATAAGCTCAAAAATGTGCAGTGTGCAGACAACCGCTACGTAAGATGCTCAGTGCTCATCGAGGCAGAACATTTCACTTCCCCTCTTATCAAAGTTGCAAAGTAAACTACAAGAAAACATTCTGCAGTAAATCAGAGTGAGAAAGACATTTTGGAAACAACTTTTTGGATGCTGTATCCGACTGTTGCGTGCAGCCATCCAGTTTTTGGTGTATGAAGGTAGGGTATTTTTTTCATTCCAGTGCATCTAAAATTTAAAGAAAAAGGTTGAATTAATAATTGATCCTTTTGTGCCAGCAGCATCAGTGTAAGTTCAGACACTCAAAGTCTGGCCAGGACAGCAGGAGCAAAATGTGACATTATTAAGAGTTCGTATGGCTGCATTCGTTCTCAGCTTCCTCAGTAAAGATACTGGCGCTTGTTTCACTTGGCTGCGAGCCCCCGTATGTAATAGGGGCCTGAGAAAGATTAATTCTATACATTTCAGTGGCAGGTTGATTGTATTTTATGCCTGGCCGCATGACTTGTGACCCTCTCTTCTGTCAGGGCTGTCAGAGCAAGCTGGCAGGGGTGTTTGGTGGTGTAGGCCTGAGGTGAGGAGGAATGTGCCCGGCTGCAAGCATGTCCTTGGATTTGTAATGAAGTTGTGAGGCAGAAATCATTCAATCCTGCGTGGTGTAGTGGCACGTCATGTTTTATCACAGGGATGCCACATTTACTCAGTCATTAGGGACCGAAAGCTAGTTTATCTCAGTTGCGATCCAGGCAGACTGATAGACACTTCACGGGTGGCACGGGTGTCAGCACTTTTGCGGTTCAGTCAAGGACTTGACTCCCGATATCGCTGTCATTCTCTATACGTCTCTGTCTTTCTCATGCTTGCTCACTCCCACGCATCATCTGACAGATTGATTCTTTGAAATAATGTCTGCTATAGTGACATCATTATGACAAAGGACAAATTATTAGATTAACGTCATTATGCCACCCATTAAAGACACAAGATGCCTTAGATATATTTCTTTGAAGTGTCCATTTTCTCAGATGTTTCTGATAAAATTCATAAAAATACATAGACTAGTTATAGTTAGTTATATTTGTTACTTCAAATAAAATAAATGTTAACTGAATTAATTTATTACACAATTTAGACACAATATTACTTTTTGTCTTTTTTTTTTTTTTTTTCCAGAGAAGAAAATGAGAAAGATTAGACTTAAAGGAATAGCTCACCAAAAATTTAAATTCTGTTATCATTTACTCATCCTCATGTCATTCCAAAAATCTCTTTCTTCCGTGGAACACAGAGCAGTTTTGTACATATAATGGAAGTCTATGGTGTCCAAAATTACATTGACTTTAAAAAAAACTTTAAAATATCTTCGTGCTCCACAATAGAAAAAAGTAAGGATTGTAATGACACGCTGGTGAATAAATTATAACAGAATTTTCATTTGTAGATTAATAATCCCTCAATTTGAATTGTGTATCTGTCTAGGAGAGACGATTGAGAAACCACTTCTTATTTTCCTTTCATCTCACCCACAAGTATCTGGTTGCCAAAATACATGCACACGCACATTCATGTACAAACTCTCTCAGGCATACTTTGTCTTTCTTCAGCGCTCGCGGTGTACGCTCTGTTGATGTTTGTTTAATTAAAAACTGATAATTGTGTTGTCACAGTTTGTGTTTTGTTGAGCAGAGATGAGATGGACAGGTCTCTAGGCAGAGAAAGCATGCATGTTGCCTCATGAATAGTAATACGATTTCTGTTTATCCACCTGTGGATTGGCTTGTTCCACCTGAGGCCCTCACTGCCACTTAACTTCCAGAATTTTGAGCAAATGGTGACACACCACAACAAAATTAAAACTGAATCTATTTTTGTGCTGGTAATTACATGTTACTTGCAAATTTTAGAGCTCCAAATTAGAGGGTTTGGTAACACTTTAGCATGGGGAACACTAATTTACTGCGTATTAATAGTTAGTAAGGTAGTTTTTGTAGTGTTTAGGGTTTGGGTAGGATTAAGGGATGTAGAATAAGGTCATGCAGAATAAGGCATTAATATGTGCTTTATAAGTAGTAATAAACCGCTAATCCTAGTAATGTGCATGCTAATAATCAACTAGTTAACAGCGAGAATTGAACGCTAAAATAAATTGTTATCTAGGGTTTCACATTTGGTCAGTTTGTTTGAGGTCTTCGAGTTCAGCATAAAGTTTTGCCTGGCAATGCAATTTAAAATATGTAAATATGGTGTTGTGTTGTCTGCTTAATCATTAAGTAGGACTGAAATTAATAGTTCAGCCATGAAACTTTAATTTGTGAGCTATGCAAATTCGTATTCAAGCCCTCCTTCCCCAGCACCACCTGCCTAGATCTACTAGAGATCATTGAGCGTTGGCACTGATGTGGGCAATGCCAGTTTGAGTCTGGTATGCAAGATTTCTTAGTTCTGTTCCACCTCTTTACTCCATCATTTCCTCTTCTCTCTTCCCACCTGAATAAATAAATAGATAAAAACAAAAGAAGCTTCTTCTGTATCATCATGTATGTTTGTTAAAATGTTATGACATCAAACAGAAAACCTTACTCTGATGGTCTGGTGCCCCAGTTTAACATTCTGAGTTATTGAGGTTGAGGAAAATGAGCACACGGAGTAATTAAAAAGATTCATACTGTTCATTTAAGGTGTTTATTTGTTTGTTCATTTATTAAATAATTCAGTGAATCCTTTCCTTGTTTGCTTATATACATGGTATCAAAATACTGCAGTTTCTCAAATTTCCAGTAGAGATAATTAATTCAGAGCAGACGTTTTAAATGAAAATTTCATAATCGGCTCATTATTTCCAATAGATTCCATTCATCTGTATTTCACACAACTGTAAATACCTAATGCAAATAAAGGGAAAATGTGAAGTTTTATGAACTCCTAAAAAATTATTCACTCTTTCTGCCTGTCTATTTATGAGAGGTAATCTATAATGCATATGCCTTGGCTATATGGCTGCATATTGTCTTACAAAGGCAGCTCAAAGTGCTCTGTTCAGCGGAAAGGCTAGCACATGCTGACAGATGCTGCAGGAACCTGCAAGAGCATACACCCATACACACACACACACACACACACACACACACACACACACACACACACACTGGAGGAGTGAGATAAAGATGCATTGCTCAACGGAGAGAGGGATTACACAGCTGAGCACGACTGATTCAGACAGAATCATTCAAAGCCCAGAGAAGCCATACAGATCGCTCTAGTCCAGCGAGGTAGATAAATAGAATGGAAGAGACAGAGAGTGAAATGATAGGGTTTTGTTCATGAAAACAGTGACACGAAAAGATACATTTATGAAGCAATCAATCAAGGGTCAGAGTTTCGCTGGCCTTGTTCTGCTGGTATGAGCTGTAAATACACACACTGCAAGTTCATTATACATAGGCCTACTGTTTTTATCAATTAAGTCAAAGGTTACTATTGTACCCTCTACTTTTGCACTGCCATCGAAAATAATTCCAATTTAATTAATGTGTTTGTTTGAATGAATTGCTTGATTGAATGATTCAGTGACTTATTGTCTCGCTCCTGAATGAATCAGGCTGCAGCCGAAATCGCATACTTCCCTACTATATAGTAGGTGAAAAGGTATGTTACAAAAGTAGTATGTTCAAACTCACAGTACTCATAAGTGAAGACAAAAAGTACCCGGATGACCTACTTCTACCGGCGAGATTCTAAAATGTACATAAAATGGACACTTTACTATCCCATGAGGCCACGGATTTGTTAATGTCAGTGAAGCGATGCAACTGATATTGGTATAGGTCACACGATAATGATAACATGGCGGATGTAGTATGTCTGGATTACATTCATACAACACACATTCATACTTTATAGAACATACTTTTTTAGAAATCCTTCTCTAGAGAGTATGCAATTACGGATGCAGTTTAAAGGAATCGGTTGAGTGAATGATTCAAATGAATCATTTCTGAATGAATGAATCACTCACTCATAAATATGGTCGCTTGTCACCCCCTATTGGTGTATCAATGTAAAGGTGTAGGCACATTAGCGAACTTTCGGCAAGATTTTGTGGGCAGAAAAGGCCAATGTAATCTATTGTCAATAGTGTAGCGATGTATGAATCTCAAAAAGCTCACTAAGCAGCCTTCTATGCTGTGAATTTGCATGACAAACTTGAACAGGAGCGAAATCTGTGCGGGGAACTTTTCCGCCCTCACATAAAACTCCTGATCACACGAATTCCTATTGAAATGACTGTATTTCGCCAGTTTATATTTTCGTTAGGGGTTACTGATCCTGCTCCTGGAGGGCCACTGTCATGCAGAGTTTTGCTCCAACCCCAATTAAACACAACTGATCCAGATAATAAAGGTCTTACTAGGCATACTAGAAACTTACCCAGCAGGCACACAACGTCATAAGACGTTGATATTTGGTTACATTTTGGTTATGACGTCAGGTGACCAAAATTCAACATCTAATGCCAACGTTAATTTGACGTCCAAACGACGTCAGATGACGTTGATATTTAGTTGTTTTTAGGTTGTGTTGTAAAGTAACCAAAATCCAACGTTAAGCCAACGTCTCAAGCCAACGTTGTAAGGACATCAGATACTGACATTTAGTCGTGAGGTATAGTGACCAAAACCCACCGTCTTCTTGACGTCATAATGGTAACGTCCACACAACGTAACATTCTAACATCATTAGACGTTTATCTTTTGTTGGTTTTAAGTTGTGGTATTAACTAACCAAAAAACAACGTCAAGCCAACGTCAGGTTGACATCAAATAGTGACATTAAGTCATGAGGTATAGTGAGCAAAACCCAACGTCTCTTTGACGTCATAATGGTGTAGGGAATTAAATCTATGGTTCTAAATAATGTTCTGCAGCTTTAAATATGAGTGGGAGGATAATATCGCGAGAACAGCGCCCCGCGATTTAGATGGCAGGTGAGAACGGTCGGGGAAGTTTGAGAGCGCAGAGAGGGAGACGGGAGACGCACTCTGTGATCCGTGGCGGCAACCTCATGTAATAACCTCATGGTAGTTCAATAAAACAGTGTTGAGTTCACCGGAGCTACTTGTCAGTGTCCTCCATACAGCGGGTGAAACCACCATCTAAAAGCCAAGAACCCACGACCAGCGCTGGGTGAGAACTGTGATAATAGTGTATAACCCACGCGCGTTACAATGGTAACGTCCACACAACGTCAAAATCTAACATCATTAGACGTTGATCTTTTGTTGGTTTTAGGTTGTGGTATTAACTAACCAAAAAACAACGTCAAGCCAACATCAGATTGACATCAAATAGTGACATTAAGTCATGAGGTAAGGTGACCAAAACCCAACGTCTCCTGTTACGGATATGTGGTGTTGTCATAGACGCAGCATGCAGTAGGCAGATGTTTGTATCGGTGCATTTCTAGAGTGAGCTGAAATTACAAGAGTGCACATAAATTTGGTACATAAATATAAAACAACATTTATTTACACGTTACACAACTATTTACAACACAACTGAGGAGGCTTTGCTTACGTTGTTTCTCCGGATTTTGTGTTGTATTGTCACCTTTTTCCGTTGTTGTTGTTGTTTTTATTTTTATTATTTTTAAGACTCAATGCTAAGTATTTTTTCTACTGGCCCATTCGGGCTAGTGTTTCATATTTTGACTTGCCCTGCTAAAATTTTCACTGGCCCTCTACAAAAAAAAAAAAAAAGAAAAAGTAATAAATAAAATAGAATAAGCCCAGTATTGTTTTTGATCCATGTAACCTTAATAAATAAGGTTATGACTCCAAAACTACTAGCCTAATTCATATATATTTTAAATATTGTTAAAGACAATCAGTAATAAAATAAGAATAACTAATCAAATTACTAGCAACAGCAGAACAAACTAATTAAATATGTAGGTCTAAACTAGATTTTCAGGTACAGAAATAGTAATCAAATGTAAAATATCACTGCATAGTCTACAGTCGTGAGTGATTTTATTTCTGTCTTTGGAATGTCTCTGTCTTATGTCGACCCAGGGCGAGCTCTAGGACGGTGAAGCTTCGAGGGTGTTGACTTGATCTAACGTTACTCCATCTGTGTTTTGATCATCGCTCTGAATCACATCGGACGTCTTTTACAAGAACGTGATTTTTCTCAGCTCAAAATGTTGCTTTTTCATGAAACTTGAAACATTTAAGTGTTGATTAAAAAAAAAAAATGAATGAAGCTAGAATAAAACAGAGGGTCTGTTCTTTCTTTTGATGTATTGCATGTTCAGATATTCACACAAGATATTCTGTGGGCCATGAAACTTTTGAAAATGACCAAAAATGCTGGCGGTGACTGACAAATTTCATGTTTACGTTCACTTAAGCCATAACCGACTATGTTTACGATAATACTCGACAGAACCAGCATTTTGACATAATTTTATGTGAATATTCGCTCGCTGTTAGACGCGTGGGCGAGTTTAGGATGTGTTGCGCTTCGCGAGTATCAAACGAGACTTCTCGTCTATAAGCGCTTGAATATTTAAATTGGCAAGGCTTAAAAATGCGCAAATGATCAACTTCCGTGAAGATTCAGCACTGACCCGAGCGGGCAAGTAACAGTTGCAGCAACTGGCGCGAGTTTCTTTCACGCTGGCCCCAGGCCATCGGGCAGTCGGGGGGACCGCACCCCCAAAACAATGGTAGGGGAAACACTGCATATGCAAAGCTGATTACAATTCAATACATAATTTCAAGCTCAGGTTAATTTCAATAAATCATTTTAAATTATGAAAGGCTCAAATTTGGGACAAACTGCACTCATATTGATTTAATGCGGAACACATTTCAGATGCCTTAAAGGGATAGTTCACCCAAAAATGAAAATTCTGTCATCATTTACTCACCCTCAAGTTGTTCCAAACATGTATGAGTTTCTTTGTAGGGAAAACATACTATGGTAGTCAATGGTTGCTTGGATCTGCTTGGTTACAAACATTCTTCAAAATATCTTATTTTGTGCTCAGCAGAACAAAGAAACTCATACAGGTTTGGAACAACTTGAGAGTGAGGAAATGATGACAGAATTTTCATTTTTGGGTGAACTATCCCTTTAAATACAGGACGATTCTAATATGTCAAGCCCTGTTTGCAAATATGTGCTGCTGTTGCCAACTCCTTGCACAATTGTTACAGACTGGTGATATCACTGAATTCATAGTGTGAAATATCCTAAACCATTGCTTTTAGTACCATCTAATAGTCATATATTGCTCAGTCAGTTGTTTGTTGTTTCTTCTCTTTTTTTGTGTACATATTCACAACAGACCTATGTAAATGTTTAGAGATTTTTAGGTTTTAGATTTTGTATTTGCATGTTAGCACTTGTGTTGCCAGGCAATTTAGGTGAGCCCATGACCTTCACCACCACCCTAGCACCACAGTAGAACCAGTGTGACATCTGCATTAGATACGACGAACCTGACAAAAACTATGACAACCGGTTCATAATGTGTTATGTATTATTAATTATTACCTTTTAAATCCACAGGCTGATGACAAATGAGATAATGGCTTCGATAATTGAATGGTTTCAATATGAATGTAATGTAACGTCCGTCCAACGTTGGAGGTTGATGTCAATCTGGTGTTGAGTTTAGAACCCAATGTCAGGTTGACGTCAACCTCCAACATTGGATGGACGTTGCATTTTGGTTAAAAATGAAAATCGGGTTGCTCTCAGAACCCAACATCAGGTTGACATCAACATCTAACGTTGGACGGATGTTGCATTTTGGTTGAAAATGAAAATCGGGCTGACGTCAGTCTGGGTTACAGACAGGTGTGTTGAGGCAAGTTGGAGGTAAACTCTGCAGGACAATGGCCCTCCAGAAGCAGGTTTGGACACCCTTGTCTTAACCTAGAGAAAAATCACCATAAAAATTCCTAACCCTATAATAACAGATCGATAGAATGTCTCGCAAACACAACCGAAATGATACGGAACAGTCAACAAATTCAAGGATCAGAACTATAACTGTTAATATAGATATTTTACCAGTGACGTATAGCTTTCTCCAGGTATTATATACCTCTTTGTGACCAACAACTCTGTAGCTTAATTAACCAAAAAGTATGTTTTATATACATTAATCTTGAGGAGTGTCTCTCTTTAGGAGTTTAATTGGGGTTCGAGCTAAACTCTACATTTCAATAAGAATCCACGTGATCAGGAGTTTCCTGTGAGGGCGAAAAAGTGCCACACGCAGTTGGTCACATGCATTTACCAACAGAAAGCTGCTTGGTTAACCAAACAATATGGTGTATATACTCC